>JARQOD010000001.1:61911983-62022299 GCA_033576555.1 Oophaga sylvatica | reverse complement strand
TATAAAAAAAAAAGGGCCCCACCCCCGGGAAAAACCCTATGGGTGAAAAATTTTGATCCAAAAAAAATGTCAACCCTTTTTGGGTTTTATGAAACATCAAAATGAACCCCCAAAAGCTAAAAATTTACTCAATAGATCACAAATATATTTATTTTTTAACCCCCCCCAAAAAAAATGCTTAATCTATTTTTTTGGGCAAGGGACGACACCCCTTTAATCTCTTTTAAACCAGAGTGTATTCTGCCACTGTCTTACCCCCGGCAATTCCCTCCCCCTTCCTGATAAATGCAGAAGGTGTGTGATAAAAACGGAAACCCAAACGATTAGCCCTTTGATGGGCTGAATTTTTAATTGATGGGGTTCAGCTTCAGTCCCAATATCAAACAAAGGGAAATCTGTTTTCGTTATTGTGAACACATCCCTGGCAAGCACTCTCTCCCTCCAATAGGGGAACTGTCACCAAGCTGTGCAATGGCATCTGTAAAGGCAGTGCCCCGGTGTCAAAACCACAGGGGTAAAAATTGTTGGTACCCCTTTTTTAATGACAAAAAAAACCCCCAAATGGTCACGGGAATTAACTTAAATCCGAAAAAAAGTAATTTGTGAATCAAAAATCTATAAAAATTTTAAACAAATAAAAAGTCAAACCATTGCTTTTAAACCCGGGCTTCCAAAAAATTTAAAAAAAAAAAACTCATTAAATAGACCGGGACAGAAATGATAGTTTTCCTTTTAAATTAAATATTTTGTTAAAAACTATTTTGGGCAATCACTGAAATTCAAACGATTCCTGTAACTGTCAATGAGACTTCTCCACCTCTCGACAGGTATTTTGGGCCACTTCTCAAGAGCAAACTGCTCCAGTTGTCTCATATTTGAAGGTTGAGTTTTCCAGACGACATGTTTCAGCTCTTTCCAAAGATGCTCAATAGGATTTAGGTCAGGGCACATAGAAGGCCACATCAAAATAGTCCAATGTTTTCCTCTTAGCCATTCTTGGGTGTTTTTAGCTGTGTTTTGGTTCATTATCCTATTGCAAGACACATGACCTGCGACTGAGACCAAGCTTTCTGACAAGGGCAGCACATTTCTCTCTAGAATCACTTGATAGTTTTGAAAAATATTTAGACTTGAGAGTCCTCAGTGGTTGATACCTTTTAATGGCTAACTGAAAAGATGGTAACAAATTGCAAGCTTTCGAGACTTTCGAGACTTTTCGAGACTTTCGAGACTTTGATAGTTTTGAGATTTCATTGCACCTTGCACAGATTCTAGACACCCTGTGCCAGATGTAGCTAAGCAGCCCCAGAACATAACATAGCCTCCTCCATGTTTCACAGTAGGGACAGTGTTCTTTCTTGAAATGCTTCATTTTTCCATCTGTGAACATAGAGCTGATGTGCCTTGCCAAAAAGTTCCATTTTTGTCTCATCTTTCCATAGGACATTCTCCCAGAAGCTTTGTGTCTTGTCAACATGTAGTTTGGCAAATTTCAGTCTAGCTTTTTTATGATTTTTTTTCAACAATGGTGTCCTCCTTGGTCATCTCCCATGAAGTCTACTTTGGCTCATACAATGGTGGATTGTGCGAGATGACACTGATGTTCCTTGAGCTTGAAGTTCACTTTTAATCTGTTTAGAAGTTTTTCTGGGCTCTTTTGTTACCATTCATATTATCCGTCTCTTTGATTTGTCATCAATTTTCCTCCTGTGTCACGTCCAGGGAGGTTGTCTACAGTCCCATAGAGCTTAAATTTCTGAATAATATGTGCAGCTGTAGTCACAGTCAAGCTGCTTGGAGATGGTCTTATAACTTTTACCTTTAACATGTTGTTATGGGTTGCAGAATGCACCAAATAAATAAAAATAGAAGGCCCAGGGTCCACCGTGCAGGCAGAACCTGCTGCTAGTAAGATGGCGCAGTAGGTGGTATGAGCAAACTCTGTTATCCCGCAGAGTCGCAGATATGGTCGCCGTAGCACTATATCGTGAAGTGGGCAAACTCTGTTACTCCACAGAACCGCTAAATAAAAGGATGTGGTGCTATATGGCGATATAAGAGAACTCTGTTGCTCCACAGAGTCGCAACATAAACGCTGACTAATAGCGATGTCCGCATGCCGCCACCGGGTTACGTCCAGACTGCGCAGCTTCAACATAAAGTAGTCAGCAATGCACACAGCAAACTCCTCACCGGAGAAGCCAGTATACTAGGGGCTTATGTCAGCCAGAGCCCTGAATCCATACACACAACTCCTCATCAGAGTGCAGGTATTCTAGGGGCTTATTTCAGCCGGGTCCCTAAACACATGCATAACCACACTGGCGCAAGCATGTAACAAATTTGATACTAGCGCACGGCCGTGCGGTTATGCCACCTTTTTATAGTAGCCACGAGCACAAGACCTTCCAGAAAGGACCAATAGGAAGCTGCTTCAGAACACCAACAGCTTCAGGACCTTCCTGTAGGACCAATAGGAGTCGCAGCTGTATCCGAGTATGAGACCCCTGATCTCCAATGGAAGATCTTGCCCTGGGCATGCTCAGATGAAGAAACAGAGGACTTAGTCCCAAATCTGCCTGCTCCAACACTGGTTACAACAGATGATCCAGGAGCGGCAGCAGCAAGTCTCTGCACAGTACTATACCGGGCGAGACGCTGGGACCGACGTCTCTGCTGAGCAGGTTCCACTGCGGCCGGAGATGGATGGGGGACCACAGCGGGACTGGTTAGAGATTCCCCTTGTGCAGCAGCGGGAACTCGATCCCCAATACATGTTTGTTTATAATTTTATTTCTAATCTCCTGAGACAACTCATTCTTTCACTTCCTCTGGTCCATGTTGAGTGTGATACACACCATGTCACAAAACAGAACAGTGAGTATCTGTAGCCCTATATACAGGCCCACTCACTGATTCCAAGATTGTAGACACCTGTGATGCTAATTAGTGGACAGACCTTGATTTAACATGTCCCTTTTGTCACATTATTTTCAGGGGTACCATCATTTCTGTCCAGGCCTATTTAATGAGTTTTATTTTTAAAAAAATTCTGTGATAGCATGGTTGAAAAGCAATGTCTGATTTTCATTTGTTCGTTATCATAGATTTTTGATTTATTATTACTTTTGTCTGATTCAAGTTATTTCTGTCAACATTGTGGGTTTTTCTGTCATTAAACGAGGGGTACCAACAATTTTGACCACGTGTGTATGTGAGGGTCGCTATGTGTCCCCCAGGATGTGTAAAGAAGCATAGGGAGGCCGGGGAAGTGCGTTGCAGTTACAGGCATAGCTGCGATTGCAAGGCAGAATAGAAGTAAGAGTTGATCTTGGGCAAGCCAGATTTTAAGAAAACCAGCCATGGGCTTGTATTTTTTAAATGGACTACAGGATGTTAGTGGAGAGGTTAATTTCCTTCCCTGGCTCAGGTTTTCCATGTGGCCTAAGACCTCACATTTCTTTGTAAAAACCCCTGCAGCAGAGGGTTGGGTGTGTCAGGTTTGGGTCTTGCAAGCAAGCAGAGCAGATAGCTTTGCTGAGCTCAACCTGTGTGAGGCAACACAGGGCCCAGTGGAGCCAAAAGGCCTGGCACCTTCAGCATACATGGCGTGCAGTTGCCCACGGCAATCGGTCATGGACCGTCTTTGCTTTCCCGGCTGCGTTACGGATGATCTGATTTACTTTCTGTTTGTGAGTACACTGTGCATTAAAAGAGACTTTACTTTGAATTTTGCTGGGTCACTGCCTCGTCACATCACATTTTGCACCTGCCCTCTTTGCTGGCTATACATCAAGATTCATGAATGTTCCAGCTATTTAGCTAGACATTACCTTGCCTGGTTAATCTACGGTATGTTGCTTTTACTGTGGTTTGTTTCTGAGTCTTACTCCCCCTCACCCTTTTTGTTCTTTGGTTTTTCTTATTTTCCTACGGCTTTCCTGTGTGACTGTGTGGACACTTTTTTAGGCTTATGCCACATCCTTAGATTTATGTGTATTTAATTTTCTATTTTTAATTGTTTTAGTGTTGCACAGTATCTTTAGAGAGGGTGAAGTTAAGGACATTTAGGGTCAGTTGACATTGAGTGGTGGCGCCATTACATTTACTTAGGATGCCATTCTCTGCAGTCAGGCAGGGGCAAGTCTGGGTCTGATTAGGGTCTTTCCTAGTCTGGACAGGTGTGTGTCTTTTCTGGTTTATACGTTACCTGTGTGAGTGTGTTTACACAGTCATAACAGTAGCTGGGTATATCCTTTACCAAAGTTTTATGAACATCTTCTACCAATCCAGAAATTTGCTTAGTAAGGATGCCCACACATGAAATTATTGGTCTTCGTGGATTTCCAGAACTGTGAGTATTGGGAAGCATGCAAAATTTTCCTGTACTTGGACTCTCAGGTATCAGGTCGTCATCTCTTATGAATTTGTCAGGTAGACAAAAGACCAACTTTTTAGTTCCTTACAGTATTCCTGTGAAGGTCAGTTGTCTGTTTGCTTCCATCATGTAGTCTGATGTGTTCATTATGACTATTCATCAGCTTTAGCTGCAGGTTTAAAGATGATTTCTTAATTGCTTATCATAGACTTTATAGCCCTTCTCTCCAGGGCACTGATATTGGATGGTTGTCTAATGTTTTTTATCTAGGATGGTGAATTTTACAAAATGTTTGAAGGATACAATATACTAATCCAATTGAAGGTTGAGTCCTGATGAAAGTGTCCAGTGTGACTTTTTCTTGCCTGTCAAGATCCAAATTTTTTTATAGGCGCTTGTCCCTCATATATAGGATTTCAATAAAAATACCCTATTTGGAGATAAGATGCGACACTCATGAGAAATCTAGCAAAAAAGCCATATTCTTATCAGGCTGTATGTGCACTGGGGGTCTGTCAATGCACTTCTACTTCTTCCAAGAGTCCTGAGTGCATCCCCTGCCAGATTCACCAATGACTTCTACTCTAGATTTCTCAGGACAGGCACAATGGTTCTCAACAAAAAAAAGCATCTTTTTATTAGGGTAAATGCTCATACACAACCATTACTTCCATGTACAAACATGTATGGACAGGTACCTTTTAAATGTTTGGCTGAGGCTAATAACTAGGATAACAAATTATGTTGGAGGGTTTGCAATATTTGGAGATCTGGAGAGCAGGAGCAATCCAGAAATGACATTTTACATAAATGTGATTAAATGTGCTTCCAGAATAGGATAATCTTAGGACAGAACAAACAGATAAGCAATAAGGACCCAACATGACAGTACACCTCATATACAAGCTATTATCAGATAGTCTAAAAAATGTAAGGAATCCAGGAGTTCTATATTACAAAACAGTAATTTATACCTAATTTCTTGATAGGGCAGGTGAGTGAGTCAGAATAAATTAGGTATCAAATTCTGAAAAAGTTGCCTTCACTTATTTTTCCCATAAATAAGCCGGCTTTAATGGAAAAAAAAACAGTAGGGTATTTTTAACTAAAGATTGATTACAAAGGTGTAAAACTTCCTCACGGTTTCATTTCACATTTTTCTTACCTTTTTTCACAAGCGTGCATTACGCTTAAGGCACCTACCAGACGTGTCAGTTGATTTTTTTTGGATATATTATTTTTTTATATGCATCATTCACTCACATAAACAGAATAAAGAACTAGACAGGAAAAAAAACTATCAGGAAAAGGGAACAAAGAATAAGTTAAAGTCCCTCTAAGCATAATTCTATCTAAAACAATCTCTTTCATTATCACTCTTTGATATGAAGCAGTTGAAATAAACAAAACAAAGCAATATCCAGTAAAGAATGGAAAATTTGTGTGGCAGGAAATAAATTGAATTTGTGCTGTGGGATTGTTTGTTTGCAAGAGGTTTGATGATGGAGCCTGAAAAAAATGGACAACTTGAAATTTGCATAAATATTCTGTAAGTCAAATTCTCATTAATTTCCGTTTCTCAATGCTTTACTTCCTCGACTGTTCAGGACAATGTCGCTGAATAGAAAATGATTTTAATCTAAGTTACTTGTAGGCTCTGTAACCATAACAACTTGTTAAATCTTCCCCAATCCTATCATTTCCATCAATCATTTCCGTGTACACAGTGTCTCCGATTGCTGCTCGGTTCAGCCCCACTTTACAGTGAAGAATGGGATATCAGTTTAATTGTGTCATTATTTAGAGGAACGGACAGGATGGATCATTTGTCCTACATAAGGACAAGTGCTTAGTAAGATCCAAAATGAGATGAGCGTTCGGTAAATAGCTAAAACCGAAATTCAGCACCCAGGATCAGCCGCAGAGAAAAGCTCCTGACGAGCGTCCAGAAAAACAGATTCATACATGCATAAGTACACTGCTTTGCGTGTGTTAAGTGATGGAAAGAAGAGGAAAAACATTGAACGCTCAGTATGATGACTCCCTGATGGGAGCCAGATGGTGCAGGAGCAAAAAGGAAGACCTTCCAGGAGAGGATAAACAAGCAAAATGCTGTTTTCTTTTACAAGAGAGGAATTAGAGTAAAACAAAGCAATTAATAGCCATAGAATTCAATCATAAAGAAAGTGATCATGCGTGTGGCTTGGGAACACAAAGTACTGAACACCAATATCTGTGGTCCCTTATAATATAGCTAATGCGCCAGTTTTTTTGGAACAAACAAGTTGCACCGAAGGAAATATCTGGCATCTAGACGCGATTTCTTTAGAGCGGTAATTGGCATCACTGATACAAACTTTCATGTAGAGCGGCTTTTAAACTCGCTTCTAGCTGATGCGTCAGTAATAACCTTTCTGTGAAGCCTATTTAAAAGTCTAATTTTATTAAATTCTCAAAGCAGCTTATTAGATTTAAAAAAAAAGAAACGACAAATAAGTTAACCGTTTTGTCACTGGATAGATTGGTCAGCGTTTTGTAATATAAAAGGGTTGTCTACATTATCTTTATTTTATCAAATGTGTTGGGAATAAATATATATAGATAATATATATATCTATATATATTTGCTTTAATGGGCTTTGGCTCAATCTTGAGCCATAATAACTTGATGGATGAACAATTTGTAGGAAGTTCGATCTTGTGAAAGTCTATATAGGTCCATCAGGGTCTTCTCTACTGTTATCTTGATAGTATCAAGCCATCGAGTTGCTGGTCTTCCTCTTCACCTTGCTCCTTCTGACCATGATGTCCTTCTTCAGTGATTGCTCTCTTCGAGTAATATATAAAGTAATGAAAAAAGGATGGTGCAAAAGTAAATGTCTGCAATTAACCCCCAGAACTGTTAGGCGCCAGGATTCTTCCACTGTGCAGGATAGATCCCAAGCCTTGCCTGGTCTCTAATTCAGGCCCGTCCGCTGGGTCTGCTGCTTAGCACAGTCGTCAGTCCCAGCAACTTGCTCAGGCTCCTGTTATAGGTGTGGTTACTGCTGGTTCTCCAGCTAAAGTCTATGGTAACCAGTGGTATACTAAGGCAGCCCTACTCTCTGGAGTCTATGTCCAGAAGTCACCTTACGGACCATGTCTGTGATGTGGCGCCTTCTAATTGGTGCTCGGACTGCTCTGGTTATGTGGTAGCTCTGAATTGGCTCACGGACGCCGCCCTGTCTGACTGAGCTTGAGTGTTTGGGGTGGAGCCTAGCGCATTAAGGGTTTTCAGCGCTTGTGAGTGGGTGGATACACTGCCAGCTCGTATGTGTGCCAAGTTTTCCTTAGTCAGGCAAGCTTTTGCTTGACCTAGCGTCTGTCTCGGTCACGTATGCGGTTAGCACGATCTGTTTACAGGGCACAGTCAACCCACATGCTTAAACCCCATTGTTTTTATTACTGGGTATTGCACACTCCTTTTTCTGTATCGCTCGGTGGTTAGCTGAGCATGGTACTTATATTTTCGATGCCACTCGGTGGTTAGCTGAGCTGGTACTCATCTCCTTTGTACCCCTCGGTTGTAAGCTGAGCTGGTACTCATCTCCCTTGTACCCCTCAGTGGTTAGCTGAGCTGGTACTCATCTTCCTTGTACCCCTCGGTTGTTAGCTGAGCTGGTACTCATCTCCCTTGTACCTCTCAGTGGTTAGCTGAGCTGGTACTCCTCTCCCTTGCACCACTTGGTGGTTAGCTGAGCTGGTACTCATCTCCCTTAACTCGGTGTGTTTAAGAAGGAGCGCTCGCTAGTGTTTTTTTTATCCATCATTGTTCACACTAGCAGCAGTTTTACATCTCTGCACGGTGGACCCTGCATTGCAATCATACTTTATAGTTTAATTTAATTTAGTGTGATCCGCCAACCCTAACAGGAGCTTTTTTCGGTTTTGTATTTTCGTTTTTAATTCCCCTTCTTTCGAGAGCCATAACTTATTTATTTTTTTGCAAAAAAAGTGCAATCCCACACTTGTTTTTTGTTTGGCTTTTTTGCTAGGTTCACTAAATGCTAAAACTGACCTTCCATTATGACTCTACAGGTCATTACGAGTTCATAGACACCAAATACATATAGGTTCTTTTTTATCTAAGTGGTGAAAAAAATTCCAAAGTTTGCTAAAAAAAATTGTGCCATTTTCCGAGACCAGCAGTGTCTCCATTTTTCATGAACGCGGGTTGAGTGAGTGCTTATTTTTTGCGTGCCAAGCTGACGTTTTTAATGATACTGCAATGTTGCGGTGACCAAAAAAATGTAATTCTGGCATTTCGATTTTTTTTCTCGCCACGCCATTTAGCAATAAGGTTAAACCTTTTTTTTATTGATCGATCGGGTGATTTTGAATGCGGCAATACCTAATTTGTGTATGTGGGTTTTTTTTATTGTTTTATTTTGAATGGGGCAAAAGGGGGGTGATTTAAACTTTTATATTTTTTTTATTTTTTAAAACTATTTTTTTTTACTTTTGGTATGTTTCAATAGCCTTCATGGGAGGCTACAAGCTGCCATAGCTTGATCGTCTTTGCTACATACAGGCGATGCTCAGATTACCTGTATGTAGTAGAATTACTGCATTGCTATGAGCGTCGGACACAGGGTGGCGCTCATAGCAATCCGGCATCAACAACCATAGAGGTCTCAAGGAGACCTCTGGTTGTTATTCCGAAGCACCGATGACCCCCGATCACATGACGGTGGTCATCGTGAGCGTATTTCAAGCCCGACGGCCGGCTGACATGTCCCTGCTTTGTATGCAGGCTCACCGCCGGAGCCCTCATCAAAGTGGGGTTTTGCCATTGAACGTACTATTCTGTCCAAGTCAGTAAGGGTTAAAGTGTCATCAGTGTAAAATAACCAGTGACTGAAAACACGCAAATCCGCATAACAGATACTGCAAAATGCCAGTACTGTCCAAAAAGAGGAAAACGCCTAAATGATTCTAATTGGGCAATGCTCAGAAAGGGTGAGAGCAGCGCTCAATGTAGTGACATCTGTGTGGTCAAGTACAAGGACAAGAGTGATGTTCTTTTCTTGATCACCACACATGTGATGGCAGCACCCACCACTGTAAGAGGTACGTCTACAACAGGTCACCAAACCAGATGTGTACTGGGTACAGCAAAAACATGGGGGAATAGACTCTCTGATCAAGTTCTCCAGCCATTACAGTGTCATGAAAAAGACAAGGTGTAGTACAAGAAGCAGGCAGTGCACTTCACACAGATGGCAATGTACAAAGCTTACGTGCTATCACAATGTGCAGGCCAGACCAGTACATCCTAACTTCATTTCCATGGAGGTAGTGAGCAAATCTAATCTTTGGAAGTCAGGAAGGAGGAGATCCCAGTCCTTCCAGTCCTTCTGGAATTGAAGGTGCTCGTTTCATACCAGGCCAACATTTCCCGAGGAGGTCTCTCAAACCACAAAGAAAGGAAGGTGACAAAAGAGGTGCCAAGTGTGTTACAGGAGGGGATACACAAGGACACCACTTATCAATGCGACAGCTGCCCTGACAAACCTGGCCTGTGAATAAAAGAATGCTCATCTGCTCAGCTTGGATTGAGTAACAATGAATAGGTGGAGGCTGACAAGGACAAGGAAGAACAGGAGCTGTTGGGTAGCTCAACAGAGGCTAGGAGTCACACAACTGTCGTCCCTTCTCTCCTACATGGATGGGCTGAGGAGCGTAATGAAGAAAAATAAGAGGAGGAGGATATGGAAAGTCGTCATTATGGTGGAAACAGAGAAATGTTGGCTGTAGAGAGCTTGGCACATATGGCCAACTTTATGTACTAATACCTTTCCTGTGACCCCCGCATTTTATTTATCTTGGCCAAAAAAGAGTCCTGGTTGTTCACCCTGCTATACCCATGCTACAAGTAAAACTTTGCATTTCTCTTTCCTGAGGCAGAGAGGTCTTCTAAAATGTTGTTTTACCAGAAGGCCATTGTTAAAAATATGTTGAAAAAATTCCCATCAGACAATGCTAGCAGCAGGAGGGAAGCTTCTTCCTTGCCCAACCAAGGAGGAGAAGTGAGGGGAACATACAGTAGAGGGTGGGGTACACTGTAAAAGGTGTGAGCCAATTTCATGATACCATCCCAGAGTCCATGGCCTGATGAATGGGCATTTTTGAGAAGGAGGGAAAAGTTTTGAAAGATGGTCAAGCAATACCTGGCCGATAAATCCAGCGAACTCCCTAATTCCTCTGCGAATTTCAACTATTGGGTCTCAAAGCTGGACATCTGGCATGAACTGTCCTCTATTCCTTGAAGGTGTTTGCTGCCCTCCCATTAGCATCTTATCTGAGTTTGTTTTTAGTGCTGCATAACCGACAGGCACTTTCTCTTGCCAACAGAGAATGCTGAGAGGCTCACTCTGATAAAAATGAAGAAAGCCTGGATTAGTCCTTACTTTTCTACACCACCAGATGATAGAGCACATAAAGTGCTTTTAATGTTCACTATTTGACTAAGGCCCTCCAGTAATTTACCTTCAAGAGTATATGGATGACCTTCCTTATAATGTATTCCTGGCTTTCCAGTTTGGGCAAAGCCTTTATGAGGGTAGGAGTACAGCAACTACACTTTAAAAATTTTTGAATGAGGCCCGCTAGTTGTTGCTTTTCAGGGGTCTATGGATAACCTTCCTTATAATTTTTCCTGGCTTTGCACTTTCTGCAAAGCCTTTATGAGTGTAAAAGTACATAAACTACATTTTCAAAATATTTACTTTCCAAATTTATATTTGGATTCAATAAATCATTCATACAGTTTAACATGGTTATTGGTATGTAAAACTCAAAAAAAAATGTTAAAAAATCTGGCTGGGTTAAATTCTAACCCGCCAAAAAAATATTCACAATTTTTTCGGTATTGCTCATCCATACAGTTTTACATGTTTTAGCGTACATTTCATTGGCATATATAACACTACAAAAAAGCAGTGGGAAATATGTCTGGATTCAATTATTGATTCATACAGTATTATGTGCTTTCTGTTACATTATGGTGTTATATAAAAATCCAAAAAAGCCTTCAAAAAATGTTTATGAATTCAGTGATTCATCCATACACCCTATGGTTCTTGTTACATTTTGCTGGTATAACAAGCTATAAAAAAAACTTTCCAAAACATTTTATGGATTCAATGATTCATCCATACATTGTAATGCTGTTTTTTTTGTATTTTGGTGGTATATTAAATTTAAAAAAAAACTTTGAAAAATTTTTAAGGATTCAATGATTCATGCATACAGTTTAACGTGCTTTGAGTAAAACTATGGTTGGTTAAAATTTTTAAAAAACGCTTGGCCTGGTACAGTTCACAAAATACTTTTGGTCAACAAATAGACTATTATCATATATACTGTAGAGCCTGCTTTGTATGAAATTTAATTGGTTTGAAATAAAAAACAAAATTGGCCTGCTACAGGTGTACACTTTCTTAATATTTTATTGAGGCAGTCCAGTTGTTGCCTTCAAAGGTGTATAGATGATCCTGCTTGAAATTTTTTGAAGGCTTTGCACTCTGCATGACTTTTAGGAGTGTCAAAGTACCACAACTAGAGATAGGCAAACCCGAACAGTAAAGTACGGTATCCCTACCAAACACCTACTGCTCGGGCACGGACACTGAACACTGACTTCACCAGGAAGTTCGTGTTACTGCTTGAGTTTGGCCCCCAAACACTGGGTGTTTGGCGGTGGCAAGTGGGGTAATATTTGTGGGGTTGATGTCACCTTTGTATTGTAAAGTCTCAGGGTGCAGAGGCGAGTTCACTGAAGTTCAGATTCATCGCAGTGAAATTCTCCCGTTACAGCCCACAGCTGTCAGTTTTTCCTGGCTGGTTATCAAAATACAGGGGAACCCACACTGTTTTTTTTTTAATTATTTATTTAGAGTGTAGATGCTGGCTAATGAATACTCCCATCAGCTGCACCTGCTCTCACTGTTATTAGCGGCAGCAGGCGTTTTCTCATGGGAGCAGTAGTCCAATCAGCTGACTCCAGTGACCAGGGGTAAACTTTTCACCTCCGATCTCATCTGTGTTTGCTGCGCTGTCATGCACATTATAACGTGACAAACACTGGATGTTCGGGCCGCCTGTTCAGGTGAATGGGGTTCGGGTCTGGGTACTGTTCTGGTACCCAAACCTAAACTTTTTTAACTGCTTGGTCGAACCCGCTTGACCCGAATATCCAGGGGTCCACCCATCATTAACTCCAACTATACGTTGCTCACAATATTTGAATGAGGTACTACAGTTGGTGATTTCAAGGTTGTTTGGATGACCCTACTTCTAATTTTTGGCAAGCTTTGCACTGTGCAGAACTTTTACTACTGGAGGAGTACAACAACTATGCTTTGCTCACATGCTTCGAATGAGGTACTACAGTTGGTGCCTTTAAGAGTGTATAGATGACCCTACTTGTAATATTTGGCAGGTTTTCCACTTAGTGTATAGCCTTTTTGAGTCAAGAAGTACCACTACATGACAATTGGAACAGAATGTGTGAGTCCCTTTATGTCATATACAGGTGTATTTCAGTCTCTCTTACATCACATTTTTGGCAGTTCTTGCTTGCTCCATAAATTACACAGAAATTTCCAAATTTTTACTAAAATTTTCAATTTTGGTTTACTGAAATTATTATTTTTTAAAAAATTCTTTTAAAATTTTGCCTTATATAAAATTCATTATACAGGAAATAATGTTTCTTACCACTTTTTTTTCCTCCAAGCTCCAATTTCTTATCGATTTTGAATGTTTTTGTGTCAGTCCTTAAAGTGGAAAAAAAGTTTGACACCATTGTTCTCAGCAGTGATATGTTAGTCAGAGATGCTTTCAGGGGTCTTCCCCATCCTGTTTTCCTTACATTCAACACTTTTTCCATCCATTTTAACATGTTTACTGACCCCCAGATCTTGTTACTCGAAACGAGCATTTTAGCATTAGGAATTGCTTGGTTCAAGTAATGGGCATCCGAGCATTTAAGTGCTCACTAGTGTTGAGCGATACGATACTGCAAATATCGGGTATCGGCCGATATTAGCTGTATCGGGCTTTCGATTCCGAGTACCGATATTTTCGTCATATCGGATACCGGAATCGGGATTGTCACTGTCACTGTCAGTGTCCGTCGGTCGGGTCTGTCACTGTCAGTGTCCGTCGGTCGGGTCTGTCAGGAGTCAGCGGCACTTACCTGGCAGAAGATCTCCGGCGGTCACGGCCTGGACTGCTTCATGGCCGCCATCATCTTTCCCCGGCGGTCACATGCAGTTTTCTCGCGATAACTGCAGTGACTGCTGGGTAATCCCGGCCGTAAAGCAGTCAGTCCGATGACGTCACCGCCGGGGAAGCAGGTAATCAGCTGTGCTGCGTCGCGATGACAGGCTCTGCCTGTCATTGCGATGTAGCAGAGCTGGATCGCCGTGGGACAGTCGTTACTATGGACTGCGTCGGACAGGTGGTATACTGTTGGTTTGTTTTTTTTTCTTTTTTTACAGGAGATCGATGGCGTCGCAGGAATGAGAGTACAATAAAATAAATGAAAACTGTGTTGTCTCTTTTGTTTCATTAAAATACTTTTTTCTTGCTTTGTCTTTTTTTTTATGCATTTAATAACTTTGGGATTAATAATGGATCGGTGTCTTATTGACACCTCTCCATTATTAACCGGGTTTATTGTCACCGTGCAATCAACGGTGACATTAACCCCTTATTACCCCACTTGCCACCGCTACAGGGCAGTGGGAAGAGCCGGGTAAAGTGCCACAATTGGCACATCTTTTGATGCGCCAAATGTGGGGCTGCTGTAGCCTGGTATTATCAGGCTGTTGAGGGCCAAAATCCATGGGCCTTGACAGTCTTTTAATACCAGGCCGCAGCAGTCTGCATTTTACTTGGCTGGTTAACAAAAATAGGGGGACCCCTACGCCGTTTTTTTTTTCGAGGGGATCCCCTATTTTTGTTAACCAGCCAAGCTAAGCAGACTGCTGTGGCCTGGTATTATCAGGCTTGCAAGGTCCATGGATATTGGATCCTTACCAGCCTGAAAAACCAGGCCTCAGCGGTCTGCTTCATCTGGCTGGTTAACAAAAATAGGGGGACCCCACGCCAATTTTTTTTCGAGGGGATCCCCTATTTTTGTTAATCAGCCAAGATATGCAGACTGCTGTGGCCTGGTATTATCAGGCTGGCAAGGTCCATGGATCTTGGCTCCTTAACAGCCTGAAAATCCAGGCCTCAGCGGTCTGCTTCATCTGGCTGGTTAACAAAAATAGGGGGTACCCCACGCCATTTTTTATTCGAAGGGAACCCCTATTTTTGTTAATCAGTTCCCTCTGACGTCACTGATTGTGTCCCTGGCTGACCTGAAGTGAAAGTGGAAAGCAATCAATTAAGCTTTCCACTTCCTCTCCTGTCAGCCAGGAGAGGAACTCATTCATTTGGGGGTTTACTGTGAGGCTGCAGCATTAGCTGCGGTCCCTGCAGTAAACATTAACCCTTTCTGAAGGATTACACCGTGGGACCTGACTGTGCATGGGATAGGTAAGAATAATTTTGCTTTTTTATTTTATTTTTATTACAGGAAATGGTTTTTGCAGTCAAATAAAAGATGGTCAAAAACATGTGTCTTTATTTCATTAAAATGATTTTTAATTAAAGTGTATGTGTTTTATTTTTATTTCATGCAATAGGATTAATAATTGATAGTTGTCTAATTGACAGCTCTCAATTATTAACCTGGCTTAAGGTCACCTTTCAATTGCAATGTGGCTTTAACCCTATATTAACCCATTCGCCACCGCTACAGGGCAATGGGAATAGACGGGCAAAGTGCCAGAAAGGGCGAATCTAATTATAGATTTGTCTTTTCTGGGGTGTCTGGGGGCAGATGTTAGTAGCCAGGGGGGCCAAAAATAATGGTCCCTCTCTGGGCTATTATTATCTGCCCCCATTCGCTGGCTTTGTCTGTCTGGTTGCGAAAATAGGGCGGGAGCCCACGCATTTTTTTTAAACAATTTTACACCTCATATATATATATATATATATATACATGTCATTGAATTTGTGACACATATATATATATTTATATTTATAGTTCATACACTTCTACATAGTATAATAGCCGCTAATTCAATTGCAGGCTTTTGTGAAAATGCAGAACCCGACATGAAATGACACTTGGTGTACATAGGGTTAACCATGTCTTTTCATGTCCTTTGCTATCTGATTTGCACAAACAATTACATCAGTCTATGTGTGCAAAATTTCACACCTGTAGGGGTTAATTAAAGGTGTAAATTCGTAGCAAAAAAGTCCGTTTTTTTACAACGAATTTACACCTTTAATTAACCCCTACAGGTGTGAAATTTTGCACACATAGACTGATGTAATTGTTTGTGCAAATCAGATAGCAAAGGACATGAAAAGACATGGTTAACCCTATGTACACCAAGTGTCATTTCATGTCGGGTGCTTCTGTCTTTTCACAGAAGCCGGCTTTACCCGGCAATTGAATCAGAGGATATTTTACTATGTAGAAGTGTATAAACTATACATATATGTATATATATGTCACAATGACATGTATATATATATGTATTCTATGTGTGTATATTTAGTGTTTACAAGGAAATAAAGGTTTTTTTTAGTTGCGATATTTTGTTCCCATAGACTTACATTGGACTTCCGGTATCGGAATCGGATATCGACGATATTTAGTGATATCGGCGATACCATTCCGATCCGATATTTTTAGATATCGAGCAGTATCGCTCAACACTAGTGCTCACTCATCTCTATTTATAAAGCCATTTTCATATACACTTCTATGAAATTCTAGACTAATAAAAGTGGTTGCTTTGGTTGAGATCTCTTGGCTAGAGGATAGGTGTGAAGACATAGGGGTCAGTGGGTGCTCTTGCCTGATGGACAGAGATCGCATGGACCAGGGCTCATCTCACTGAACACTTGTACTCCTTTCCTGTGGGCAGAATACTACTCAGACAACAGATGGTGGTGGTAAAACAGCGTGGAAATACTTTATTGAACCACCAACAGACAATAACATATAGTACAGTCCCAGCAAATACCCAAGATGGTGGAAGTTACAGAATCACACACTTCTGCTAACTCACCAGGAACTTTGGGGCTTCCAGGGCCAACTACCCTGACCGGTGGCATCCCACTTTTGGCAGGCACCCACAGAAAGGAGGTGACGACCAGCTTAGGAAGCTTCCATAACCTGGCTCCTCTGAACGTCTCCATGGAGCCAGATGACAGGAGGGTCCTAACCTGGCTTCCCCAAACGCCTCCATGGATTCAATGATGGTCAATGGCACAGATCTGTATTCTCCCAGCCACGGCCATATGTGTTCCCCTCCATGGTGCCATGGTGACTTGTCTGATGCTTTGTAAAGACTCTTCTTTTTTCAGAAGGATAGAAATCTCTTTTTATACCTACATCTATGGTTCAGGTCATCATCCACAGTTCAGGGGGGTAGGTAAGATGAGATTAACTTTCATGCCACTGTTTTGCAGGTCAGCAAGCTACATGGACTTATACAATGGGTAAGCAAAATATTAGCAAACATCGATTGTTCAATGACCCAGCATCCCTGGCCTCCAAAGATATAAGAGAATAACCTGTAGGAGCTGATATAAGATGTAAACAGCAGTCATTCAACAATTCACAAATATCAATTCAAGTGTTAATGTTCAAACTTGTTCATATTTGTCTCTTGACCCACTGAAAATATACGCCTGGCATAATTAAGATTAAATGCTGTGTTGTCACAGTAGGCTCTTGTAAAAAACACATCTAGTGTTTGGGAAGACCTGTTATGCTTTGCCTTACACAGTACATGTATTGATTTGAATGTTACATACTGCTCCTGCCAGCGATGCAGTGACTTCCGCTAATGTCACTTCAACAGAGCAGTGGCTTCTCATCCGCTCTTCTCTGTTGTTGGGATGTGACTGCCGACATCATACTAATTCATAACAGGCTTCTCGCTGCCTAACTGTGGGGAGCCAGTTGTCAATCAGCATGGCGTCAGAAGTTGCGGCCCAGAAGAAAAAGAGCTGTGTTTTTACATCTCATTGACAGAGCAGTGGCTTCTCATTCCAGAATAAGAAGACCTGCTCGATGTGGAGCAGCTCCATCTCTACCAGGAGTTGTCGGTGACCGCTGCGAGCCAGCATCGGGTATTACAGGCAAGTAGTTGTCTCTGTTATCAACTACTTGTCTGTTAGGTTTAAGGCCCATATTAAAAAAATAAAATAGCCCTAAACAATCATTTTTAAATGATGTGCCAATGGGCTTTACTTATTTTTTTTTCAGAGCCATGATTTTGGTTAACTCAGTGTTGGATGTGCTCATATTTGTATAAATTCTTACAACTGAAATGTTTCCCTTTCATTTTTCATTACTAATATAGAACAAGCAGCACTATGGCTCATTGATTAGTACTGGGATCCTTGGTTCAAATACCACCAAGGACAACATCTGCAAGTAGTTTGTATGTGCAGAGAAAAAGAAGGTGCATCCAGTGAGGAATCCTTAAAAAATAGTTTTTATTGCAAATCCAGACATTGAATAGACAGACACGTATCAGACTATACATCCTTAGTCATTGCATTTCCTCTTCATTGACCACTTGCCATACTTCAATACTTTCCATGTGGAGCAGATCTTTGACTCATGGGTGAGCCGAAAATCAGGTGACCGCAAAGTTTCCCATTACTTTTATCCAGTTTGTATGTGCTCCACATGTTTGAGTTGGGTTCTTTGGTTTTGGCTCACATTTCATAGACATACAGTTAGGAAATTTAGACAGTTGGGACAGTGATGATAATGACTATAAAACCTTGTGTAATATAATGACACTAAATAAGTACAATAAATAAGTAGGGGTCCATTTTTGTTACAAGGTTCTCATGAACAAAGGTTCCTAGGAATGTTTGTTTCTTGATAATCGTGCAGTCTCAACAGGCTACCAATGTATGAGCAAAATGCTCTTTTGCAAGTGAGTCGCACAACACCAGGGTTATGGGGTACTCGGCACCAAGCCCGTTGAAGTCTATGGGGAATGTCACAAGTAGCACAGCTCGGTCCGTTGCCCTGGGCACTCATACAAAGGGGAATATTTACAGGGGATTTTAGTAATTGTTCGTGACGCCACCTGTGGTTTCTGATCAAGGTGACCAGCGCTGCAGGGTTAATCTTCTGAGGGGATGGTTACTGGCAGCAAGATGTTAAGTCTTCCACAGGTAAGACTGGATCCCTCAAGGTATAAATGGCGGTGCAGGGTTGCAGGCAATAAGGCAGACACACACAAGTCAGTCTCTTTCCATACCTTTACTGGTGGTAATTGCAGGTACGTCCCGGGAAGCTGCTCAAGGTGGAGGATGCACATCCAGGTAATCACTGAGTAGGTTTAAGGCCTCCTTTCTCTTTAATGTGTGAGTTTCCAACCTGCATAAAGCTAAGTTCAACTCTGTGTATAACAGCTACGCCCGGCCGACATTGTGGTGGAGCCTTCTTTTGGCAAGAACTAAGTCTATAGCTGATCAGGCCTGACTCCTGCTCTCCCTGGCCCTGGTTACGTATCAGCACTATAGGGCTACCCTCTGCGACCTGAAGTCCAGCAGGGATTCCGGTGTTTCTCCTACTAGCCGAGAAGGTTCTAGCAAGGCTTCGGACCCGGTGTCCGGATAGCAGAGTGGAGGTGCTATGTCACCTATGTCACTCTCTCGTCTTCTTTTCACCACTCGCCCGTCGCCCTACTCTCACCCTTAACATAAGCACGGGTAGCAGTAGGCGTAGTCGTCAGCTTCCTTCCTTCCACAGCTCACTGACCGTTTCTCAGTTAACTCGATGTTCTGACAACTGTAGTCCCCTTCCTTCTTTTCCTTCAAAGACTCTGTCCAGAGTGGCTATCAGGACCTTCCGTCAGACTGATTTCATGCTCGCTCCGAGAGTCACTTTCCACATTCATAGGGTACTAACAGTCAATCTGTTCTGAGGTAAACAGCTTGCAATCTTTCTGCTTCTGTCTCATCTGACAGGAAATCTCCGTCTGTCTGGCTAGTATGACTCACTCCTGAATCACACCAAGACTAGAATGTCTCTGAGCTCTGACAGGAATCCTCTCACTCTGGTGTCCTGAGGAGATCCGATCTGTCTGAGGTACAACCAACAACTAGAATAGCTGTCTAGCTACAATGCCTACTGCTGCATTTCTCCACACCCCTAAATACCTGAATCTAAAGGGCTCCCTCTGGTGGCTCCTGGGGAAGTGTGAGATGTGAATGAATATCAGGTTTTGTAATTACCTTTTTGTGCATACTCCTGGGAACATGTGTACCAAGCGCAGCTGGGCCACACATACCCCCCTAGTTATCGTCAGCACTCCCGGGCTGAAATAGAAAAACATTTTTATAATAACATTAACAACATAACTCATCCCTTGCGGGAGGTAAGGACACTTTAACGTTACATTGTGTACAAGTTGCAAAATAGAAAAATATCAAAATACTTTTCACAATAAATACAATATTCTTGTGGAGGACCCACACCAAAAACCTCCCACGTTGGTCCTGGGTGGGCTGCAGGACTTCATTGCTGCAGACCTCACTCAAGGCCACACCATACGGGTTTTTCTTCAGAGGTAGAATGGCTTTTACGTAAAACCAAGATGGGGCACCGAAGTGCTAACTATTTACATCACAGTTTTTTTGGGCTGGCAAAGTCCTCAGCCACGCAGTCCTTGGCATAAGAACATTCCTAGAAAAATCACATTTCTATCATAATACTGTGTTACTCTTTACCCAACTGGGGTATACTATGCACATATTATGCAAACATCATCACATATTATCAACATTCAATAAAGTGCAAATCTTCTTTAACTTTGTACAGATGCAGTAAACCCTGTCTGGGTCCTACTGTTCTTCTTTGTAAATTGCGATGACTTCTTCCATACCTGGGGCTGGAAGTAAGCGGTGCGAGCTGTAACGCATCACTAACATATCATGTCCTGCTACCTGTGTCTGGGTAGCCACAGTCCTTGTTTCACTTTTGCGATTTGCTTTGCGACTTGCTGGAGGCCTTACAGGTGCCTCTTCTGAATATAGATTTGGATCCATGGAGGTCGCACTAGCCTGTTGCATTGTAGAATAAGATGCTGGACAGGAAGCAGGTGCGCGCAGTGGCTTAATTGGATACGCACAAGGCTTTTGCGATGCAGAGTAGGATGCAGGTGCGCGCAGTGGCGCAGTTGGAGACGCACTAACCTGCTGCTATCGCTGCTCATGCTCCCGGCGTCGCCACTCGTTCTCCATCTGGGCGGCGTATTCTACGTCGTCCAGATACTCCATCTCCTCCCAATCGATCTCCATCACAGACGGCTGGGTCTCCTCCGACGTCCCTACTGGGGGACTGCATTCCGCTGCGGCCTCCAGGCCTGGCTGGCACTCCGGTGCGGGCAGGTCCTCCTCAGCCTCCTTCCCTCCCGCCGCGTCCCCGGCGGAGTCAGGATCAGCACTTTTGGAGCCGGCCTCTGGTTTTTCATCAGTCGCTGGCAGTGGTGGTGCAGGTAACGGTTGTGCATCCAGGGGAGAGAGGGTCGCGTCCCACAGCAGCCGCTGTTTCAGGGCACGCCAGCTTTTCTCCATCGCTTCCATTTCAGTGCGGTGTCGGGCCATGTCCCTTAGCACCGCATCCACCTCCTCCACTTTCTGCATTGTTTGGTCGGTCTCCCGACCTGGGGACGGCTCAGGCACAGGCAGTAGCTCTTCAGGGGAACGGGGTCTGCGCACCGCCATTCCTCCACACAGCGTCTCCTGTCCTTCTGCCATCTCACTCCAGGCCAGACTGTGTTTTCCATCTGGAACAATCTGGTCCTTTCCGTGGAGGCGGGACTTTCACTTTCTCTTCTTGGCATAGAGGATGAAGAGAAGGCGGATCTCCCTTGCAGTGGGGCAGGCTCTCACATTGTAATAGCACTTAGACAGGGCGCCCATAGCTTTCGCGCCACAGGGGGGGCATGCCCACGAAGGCACGCCCACCTTCTTCACCAGCGCCTCAGGGCGCGAATATGGCGGCAAAATGGCGGAAAATGGCGCCAAAAATCACAAAAACTGCACACAGTCTTTTTGCACAAAAACAGTTCACTTAGGCAACACAGGACTCTCATTTAGTAAGCTTCGTATCCTGTTCGTGCGCCAAAGAATGAGTCGCACGTACAGTACCAGGGCTTATGGGGTACTCGGCACCGAGCCCGTTGAAGTCTATGGGAATGTCACAAGTAGCACAGCTCGGTCCGTTGCCCTGGGCGCTCATACAAAGGGGAATATTTACAGGGGATTTTAGTAATTGTTCGTGACGCCACCTGTGGTTTCTGATCAAGGTGACCAGCGCTGCATCGTTAATCTTCTGAGGGGATGGTTACTGGCAGCAAGATGTTAAGTCTTCCACAGGTAAGACTGGATCCCTCAAGGTATAAATGGCGGTGCAGGGTTGCAGGCAATAAGGCAGACACACACAAGTCAGTCTCTTTCCATACCTTTACTGGTGGTAATTGCAGGTACGTCCCGGGAAGCTGCTCAGGGTGGAGGATGCACATCCAGGTAATCACTGAGTAGGTTTAAGGCCTCCTTTCTCTTTAATGTGTGAGTTTCCAACCTGCATAAAGCTAAGTTCAACTCTGTGTATAACAGCTACGCCCGGCCGACATTGTGGTGGAGCCTTCTTTTGGCAAGAACTAAGTCTATAGCTGATCAGGCCTGACTCCTGCTCTCCCTGGCCCCGGTTACGTATCAGCACTATAGGGCTACCCTCTGCGACCTGAAGTCCAGCAGGGATTCCGGTGTTTCTCCTACTAGCCGTGAAGGTTCTAGCAAGGCTTCGGACCCGGCGTCCGGATAGCAGAGTGGAGGTGCTATGTCACCTATGTCACTCTCTCGTCTTCTTTTCACCACTCGCCCGTCGCCCTACTCTCACCCTTAACATAAGCACGGGTAGCAGTAGGCGTAGTCGTCAGCTTCCTTCCTTCCACAGCTCACTGACCGTTTCTCAGTTAACTCGATGTTCTGACAACTGTAGTCCCCTTCCTTCTTTTCCTTCAAAGACTCTGTCCAGAGTGGCTATCAGGACCTTCCGTCAGACTGATTTCATGCTCGCTCCGAGAGTCACTTTCCACATTCATAGGGTACTAACAGTCAATCTGTTCTGAGGTAAACAGCTTGCAATCTTTCTGCTTCTGTCTCATCTGACAGGAAATCTCCGTCCGTCTGGCTAGTATGACTCACTCCTGAATCACACCAAGACTAGAATGTCTCTGAGCTCTGACAGGAATCCTCTCACTCTGGTGTTCTGAGGAGATCCGATCTGTCTGAGGTACAACCAACAACTAGAATAGCTGTCTAGGTAGAATGCCTACTGCTGCATTTCTCCACACCCCTAAATACCTGAATCTAAAGGGCTCCCTCTGGTGGCTCCTGGGGAAGTGTGAGATGTGAATGAATATCAGGTTTTGTAATTACCTTTTTGTGCATACTCCTGGGAACATGTGTACCAAGCGCAGCTGGGCCACACACAAGATGATTTGATCTATTGAGCTGCACAAAAGAGAATTGTTCTCGGCAGCGCATCACTGCTGAAAATAAAGTCAGTATAGGTGCTCTGAACGATCTATTACTAATCATTCTGTGAACATCTGCAGTGACCGACGCTGATCGCTAAATATTTACTGATCGGTGATTGTTTAATGCCACAACTCATGAGTTGTAAAACCCATCTGAAAAGGAAGAAAAATAGCTAAAATTACCAATGCCTTTGGATTGCAGAAAATCATTTGGATTGCAGAAATTTGTTCTAAAACTCTAAATTTGTGCTAAATGGAATCCACTAAAATCAATAGGCACACATTTTAATCCACGATTCCAGTAAGACCAAGAGACAGAATTATTTCACATTTTTGCATGAGTTAATGAAACCTATTTTACCAATGTTATTCTGGCCATAACCTTAATTAAATATGATGTGCTTAAAATTGTGTTCACTACCATACTTAATTTCAAGTGGCTTCCATTGTTCAAGCTAATATGACAATCCCCAGCTCTAGATATTCATAAGCAATGACTGTAGGACTGAGCAAAATTAGAAATGAAAAGTAAAAATTTTTTTGCAAGCCTAAACAGCGACAGAAATTAGATCCCCCCATCCGATCTGCAATAAAATGAACCTTCTAATCCACAAATTAAATATTTTTATAATTCATAGAAACTTATTGTAAGCGAATAACCTTTTCTGGACTTAATTGAGTTTCTTGAAGGCTCGTTACCACAGAAACATGGACATCATTGCTTTTCAAACAACCTTATTTTGCTCTTTGTTCCAGCGAATGGATTCTATAATGTAATAAAAAATAACTATATACACCAGATAGAGCTACCCTCACTTCTCCACCACAGACACAGAATACATTTAATTGATTTGATTGATCAATGAGGTCAAAACGCTAAATTACTCAGAAAGGTTGTGTGATGTTTATCTTCCCAAGTACGTTTCAGGAGCTAAACAACCAAATTGACTAATACTATTATCCTACGATGGGGAAGAGGGTACGCTATAGAAAGGCAAAAATTCACATTAAAGATTCCTCAGAAGGAAAAGAATAATTCTGAGTCTTGTTAAGATTTGAACATAACTTGAACAAGTTTGCTTCTTTTAGTGTCTAAGGTCTCTGCATAACAAGCCACGGGGGAAACTTTAAAGCCTTTAAGAGTATTCTGAAAAGGCCCTAAACATTGAAGGACTAGACGCAGATAGGTTGTTAGCTGGGTGCTGTAAAAGCTTCAGAACTGATGCTGTTAGATTTCAGTAATATACACTGCAGGCTGTTAGGGAAGAATGGAGATTTCAAAAGGGTTTCTAAAAATCTCGGTAGCCAACATCTGTGGAGTCGTTCAAAGCTATTCTGGGCTACCCTTCTATATCCAGTCATAACTGATTATAGCTTGCTGATACACCACACAGGACAAGACATTTCTATTGTATTACATGTTAGGGTATGTGTGTTTTTTAAATGTCATCTTAAAGAATTATTGTGAAAACCAAAAACATTGAATTTAATGTTTTTTTCCTAAATCTCTAGCACCCATTTTACCTTTAGAATAAAAAGAACCTGTCAGCAGGTTTTCCAAATCTAAAGTACCAAAAACTACCTTTACTGCCTCTTTTACAATATTTTAGTAACCTGTACATAAATCCCCAATCCCCCCTGCATAGCAAAAAATATAACTTTTATTATACCACCATACAGTGTGATTCGGTCCTGTCCGATGGATGTCGCTGTTCTTCCTTCAGCACCCCCTCTCTCGTAACAAGCACCGTCCTCCTAGTCTGCTTCATGTGAATGACACATCCTACATCACCCGCACAGTGTCCACCAAACATGCTCTTATGCGGGTGTACTTCACTCTGCCCTACTGAGGTAGAAAGTACTGTAATGTGCATATGCAAATAGCGCCGATGACTTGGAAAAAAGCCAGCGCAGGGCAGAATGAAGTATGCCTGTGCAGGAGCATGATTGGGGACACTGTGTGGTTGAAGCAGGACGCCTCATCCACATGAACCAAGCAGAAGGACAGAACTTGCAACAATAGAGGAGAACAGCAAAGCCCATTGGACTGGATTGCACCGTATAATTAAAGTTATTGTTATACTATACAGAAGAAATTGAGGACATATGTACGGGTTACAAGAATATTGTAAAAGAGGCCTGAAAGGTGGAGTTGATCACTTTGTAGCTAAAACTGCTTCCAGTCTTCCAGTAAGAATTTCTACAAGAGTTTAGAGGTGCCTTTGGGTATTTTTCCTCATTCATTTGGAAAAAAGTTTGTGAGGTCAGACACTGATGTTGATCGAGAGGTCAGGGATCAGTCTTCATTTTAGTTCATCCCAAAAGTGTTGATTGGGTTGAGGTTCAGGCTCTATGCAGCCGGTCATGTTCCTCCTCACCAAACTCACAGTCATTCTGGAACTAGTTGTTGTAAGGAAAAGGTTGTCGCCATTTTGTATAGGGCCTGTACCAGCCTCCATTTTGTCAGTTCACACAGCCACAGACTTTTAGCTACACATTGCCTATTAGCATATCCAGTACGACAGGTTTTGATGCCCACTAGGAATCAATAGGCCTTTACATGCTAATTAGTCTAGGCCAGTGACTGAATGAGATGTTCAGTCGTATGGTAAATAGCCCAAGCTCAGGCATTGTTTCCTGTTCCATATGAATTGCAGGCCAATTAATATGCGTGCTTCAAAGCAATGGGGATGGGCCTAGCAGGTCTAAAAAACTAGCCATGACCAGGCTGCTGGTCATTCCATTTCACACACAGAAGCCAAGAAGATGGTCTAGGAAAGACCAAGGGACTATTCAGGAACGGAAGACTGTACCTGGGAATGGCAGAGCCAAGGCCTTCCCAAGACCATAATACCCGGTAATATTGATCCATAGCTTATACCTTTTAGCCTTGTACATTATTGTTGTATTTTTACTCTGACTGCCATTCCATTGTAGTTACGTTGTATAGCTTTACTGTAATTTTCTGTAATTATCTAGTGCGCCCTTAAGGCAAATTAAACCATAAAATTAATCTTGGGCTGATGCTTTTACTCTGATCATGAATCTTAGAATACCCAGTGGGTAGCAGGACACCTTCCCCGGCGGCCATTTGCTCTAGGTGCAGTTCTCTTACTGACCTGAGAGACAAAGGGGGGCGCCGGAAAGCTGTACCTGTGGAGTTACGTCCCATTGGTGACGTGGGAGGAAAGGGATCGTCCGTCACATTTGGTAGCGGCGGTGGTATCAGAAGCTGTGATACCCGGGCTACCGTGTGGCGGCCGGCTGAGTTCCTCACAAATTGGTGGCAGCGGTGGGATCAGAGTAATAGTGTGCGTGGGACCCCTACTCCCAGACACTAGAGACTACCAGCAGTACTTTCACTGCTGGGGTCTTAAGGTCAGCCCAGCACTAGACGGTCAGAGTGTAAATATAACAAGTTGTGTGCAAGGTCAGGGTTGCAGCTGTGTTTCAGTGACCAAAGGTTCCCAAGATGGCGGAAGGCACCAGGAGTAGGGCAAAGGGGGAGGCCAATGCTGTGGTCTATGATGAGTTCGATACCGATGGAGGCGAGGGGGAGCTCAGCCAGGGCTCCCCAAGGAGCCCGACCCCCGTGCTCAGTCTCACAGTGGACTGCCCACCCCCTGCCCGTCCCAGCCTGTCCAGATCGGAGACCCTCTTCCAAGCGGCTATGGCACAGCTCGAGGCTGGTAATGACGCCGCCTATGACAGACTCCTGGTGGCGGCAGAGGAAGCAGCAGAACGTGAGCGAGCAGAACGCCGTGAAGCTGCGGAGCGTGAGCAAGCAGCGGCAGAGAGAGCAGCGGAGCGGGAGCATGCAGCGGCAGAGAGAGCAGCGGAGCACCGGCACCGACTGGAGATGGCTCAGCACGGGCCCCCACTGGATGCACCAGGCCCACTGGAGACAAGGGCTCCCAAGGTCCGGGCGGAGGACTTTCCCTTGCTTGAAAAGGATGGAGACCTGGATTCCTTTTTGCTGGCTTTTGAGAGGACATGCCTCCAACATCATCTGGCCCTGGATCAGTGGGCAAGGTACCTGACCCCCCGTTTGAGGGGTAAGTCCCTGGAAGTTTTGGGGGACTTACCTGCCGGGGAGGAGCAGGACTACAACAGCATCAAGCGGGCCCTGATCCAGCACTACAACCTCACCCCGGAGTCGTACCGCAGGAAGTTCAGGAGCCTGCAGCGGGGTTCAAAGGACACCTGGACCGACCACATGCGGGCCCTGTTGAGAGCTGCGGAGCACTGGACCTCGGGTCTAGAGCTCACTACCCGCCAGGAGGTCCAGGAACTGTTTGTCGTGGAGCAATTTTTGTGGAACTGCCCAGAGGACCTCCAGCAGTTCCTCCGTGACCGGAAACCAAAGGGGGCTTCTGCTACAGCTGCCCTGGCAGACGAGTATGCCAACAACAGGGCGCCGGAGCCAAAGAAGCCTGCCAGCAGCACCTGGAGAGGGGGTAAGCCCAATCCTGCCCCAGCCCCATATCCAGCCCCCAGAGTGCAAGGGGCGTACTCCCCTGCTGACCTCTCCAGGCCAGGAACAGACCCCAGACGTTGCCATAATTGCAATCAGCCAGGACACTTTAAGGCTGCATGTCCCCAGCGCCAGAAGGCCCCATCCCTGTCCCAGAAACCGTCCACTGTTTTGTGTGTGGGAGGGGGTGGTGGGAGGTCCCTAGACAATTACCAACCCGTCACCATCGGCCGCTCAGCGGTCATGGGACTGCGGGACACAGGCGCTGAACGAACCCTGGTACGCCCTGAGGTGGTGTCCCCTCAAGACTTGGTACCTGGGAAAACCCTTTCCGTCTCCGGAATTGGAGGCGTTGAACCGGCGCTGCCCGTTGCCAAGGTGTATTTGGATTGGGGTGCCGGGAGGGGGATGCGGGAGGTGGGAGTAACGCCGAATATTCCTGCAAATGTGTTGCTTGGGACCGATTTGGGGCGGCTAGTGTCCCAGTATGTGGCCACTGAACCCCCAAGTCCGGCTCCCCAAGAATGTCATGACTTTACTGTGAATGCTAATGTTAATGTATTGAATGTGCCTCCAACAGTGGAGGAGGGAGTGAAACCTGATGGTAAGCCATGCACTGACACTACACACACAGGGCTCACAGTGAGGACAGGTGAGGAGGCTGTAGGGGAGAGCTCAGAGGTGGAGGGAGGGGCTGCTATGGGCAGTGTAGGGCCCCTAAGTGAATCCAGCCTGCTGAGTCTAGGGCCCCTGCAGGAAGAGGAACAGGCCATGGGGGGAGGGGGTGTCCCGGGAGAGGAGCCACCAGGTAGGACCCCAGGTCAGGAGTTCCCCACATCCGGGATGTCAGGAAGTCAGGGAAGTCTGCCTGACCCGGCGACTTGGTCAGAGGAGGAGGGAAAGCAGGCGCTACCCGTGGTCTCAGCGGTCGTGGCCGCTGTTACCAGGAGTGGGAGCGCTGAAGCCCAAGGAGCCTCGCGGAGGTCCGACGGTTTCCCCCTCTCTGACCAAGTGGCTGCCGAGTCAGACAGTAGCCAGGAGACAGATCCCGGGGAACTGACAGAGGACAGGGCAGTTTCGTCAATTCTTGCCATATCTAGTCAGGGATTTCAGGCAGCGTTGGAAGCTGACCCTAGCCTGAAGACTCTCAAGGAACAGGCGGCACAGCCTCCCCTGTAGTCCGACGCGAGCGAGTGGTCTGGGACCAGGGACGGCTGTACCGGGTAACCTCCAGCAGGGTTCACAGGAGGCGTGGCCCAGGGACCGACAGTTAGTGGTGCCCCATCCGTTCAGGGCGGAATTGTTGCGGATCGCACACGAGATTCCAATGGCCGGACACTTAGGGATCACTAAAACCAGGGCCAGGCTAGCTCAGCATTTCTACTGGCCTGGAATGAGGACCGAGGTGATAGCCTACTGCCGTTCGTGTGACACCTGTCAGAGGGTGGGGAAGGCGGGGCCGCGCCCAAAGCCCCACTGGTAACTCTGCCCATCATCAAAGAGCCTTTCTTGAGGGTGGCTGTGGATCTCATTGGACCTCTGTCCACTCCCAGCCGCTCCGGGAAATGCTTCATACTAACGGTAGTGGACTATGCCACCCGGTACCCGGAGGCGGTAGCTTTGTCGTCCATTCGGGCCGACAAAGTGGCCACTGCCTTACTGGAGATTTTCTCCAGAGTGGGGTTTCCCAAGGAAATGCTCACCGACCGAGGGACCCAGTTCATGTCGCAGCTGATGGAGTCTCTCTGTAAGCAGGTACAGGTGCAACATCTGGTGGCCAGCCCGTATCACCCACAGACCAATGGCTTGTGTGAGCGGTTCAATGGCACCTTAAAGCAGATGCTGAGGATGTTGGTCGACTCCCATGGGAGAGACTGGGAGCGGTATCTCCCACACCTGCTGTTTGCCTACCGGGAGGTTCCACAGGCCTCAACGGGGTTCTCCCCCTTTGAGCTCCTGTACGGGCGACGTGTACGGGGGCCCCTTGCTCTGGTGAAGGAAGCATGGGAAGGGGATTTAGCCACCCCTGGAGTGTCGGTCATTGAGTATGTCGTGCGCTTCCGGGACCGAATGATGGCCTTGACACGGCTGGTGCATGACAATATGGCCCAAGCTCAGGCTGACCAGAAGCGATGGTACGACCAGAATGCTTGTGAGCGGACCTACCAGGTGGGTCAAAAGGTCTGGGTACTGGTCCCCGTACCACAAAACAAGCTTCAGGCGGCCTGGGAGGGTCCATACCTCGTGCACGAGCAGCTCAACGCCGTCACCTACCTGGTCACCCTGGACCACGCCCGTGGAAGGAGGAAGGCCTTCCATGTGAACATGATGAAGGCCCATCATGAGCGGGAGGCTTATGCTCACCCAGTGTGCAACCTTCCAGAGGAAGGAGAGGCAGAAACCCTCCTCGATCTGCTCACCCAAGCCAAGGCGGGTGGATCCATCGAGGATGTGGGGGTTGGCCACCAGCTCTCGGAGGACCAACGTTCCCAGCTGGGGGCCACCCTACACCCCTTCCGGGAGCTGTTCAGCAGCCTGCCCGGAAGGACTGAGGCAGCAGTCCATGACGTGGACACTGGTAACCACCCCCCAATCCGGCGTTCAGCATATCGGGTCTCTCTTGAGGTGCAGCAGCAGATGCGCCAAGAGATAGACGAGATGCTGAGGCTGGGGGTGATCCAAGCGTCCAACAGCGCGTGGGCTTCGCCTGTAGTCCTCGTCCCTAAAAAGGACCGAACTACGCGGTTCTGCGTGGACTACAGGGGGCTCAACGCTGTGTCGGTCACCGATGCGTACCCAATGCCGCGCATCGATGACCTGCTCGACCAGCTGGCCGGGGCCAAGTACCTGACCATCATGGATCTGAGCAGGGGGTATTGGCAGATTCCCCTGACCCCTAGGGCACGGGAACGCTCTGCCTTTATCACCCCATTCGGACTGTACGAGTCCACGGTGATGCCCTTCGGCATGAAGAATGCCCCTGCCACTTTTCAGCGGATGGTCAACACGCTGCTCGAGGGACTGGAAGGGTATGCGACCGCGTACCTGGATGACATTGCCATCTTCAGTCCCACCTGGGAGGATCACCTAGAGCACCTGGCGCAGGTGCTCGGGCGGATCCAGCGAGCAGGCTTGACCATTAAGCCGGAAAAATGCCAGCTGGGTATGAGTGAGGTCCACTACCTGGGACACCGGGTAGGTGGGGGAGCTCTGAAGCCAGAGCCCGGGAAGGTGGATGCCATTGCATCCTGGCCCACCCCCAGGACCAAGAAGCAGGTGATGTCCTTTTTGGGTACTGCTGGGTACTATAGGAGGTTTGTTCCGCACTATAGTGCCCTGGCCAAGCCCCTAACGGACCTCACCAAGAAAAGGCTGCCCGTCGCAGTCGACTGGACAGTCGCCTGCGAGACAGCTTTCCAGGCGCTCAAGACCGCCCTTTCTAGTTCTCCTGTACTACAGGCAGCCGACTTCACGCGGCCATTCTTAGTGCAGACCGACGCCAGCGACTTCGGCCTCGGTGCTGTGCTCAGCCAGGTTGACACTACGGGCCATGAACACCCCATTTTGTACCTGAGCAGGAAGCTCCTGCCGAGGGAAGTGGCCTATTCCACGATGGAGAAGGAATGTCTGGCAATTGTGTGGGCCCTGCAGCGTCTGCAGCCATACTTGTACGGACGCCAATTCACCGTGGAAACAGACCACAACCCCCTCAGCTGGTTACACACGGTCTCTGGGACGAATGGGAGGTTGCTACGCTGGAGCCTCGCTCTCCAACAGTACCATTTCACCATTCGCCACAAAAAGGGCAGTGACCATGGTAACGCTGATGGGTTGTCCCGGCAAGGAGAGGGTGCGGTAGGGCGCACGGGGGAACACAGGAATGTGATACCCCTAGCGCCCTCAAAAGCAGGGAGGTGTAAGGAAAAGGTTGTCGCCATTTTGTATAGGGCCTGTACCAGCCTCCATTTTGTCAGTTCACACAGCCACAGACTTTTAGCTACACATTGCCTATTAGCATATCCAGTACGACAGGTTTTGATGCCCACTAGGAATCAATAGGCCTTTACATGCTAATTAGTCTAGGCCAGTGACTGAATGAGATGTTCAGTCGTATGGTAAATAGCCCAAGCTCAGGCATTGTTTCCTGTTCCATATGAATTGCAGGCCAATTAATATGCGTGCTTCAAAGCAATGGGGATGGGCCTAGCAGGTCTAAAAAACTAGCCATGACCAGGCTGCTGGTCATTCCATTTCACACACAGAAGCCAAGAAGATGGTCTAGGAAAGACCAAGGGACTATTCAGGAACGGAAGACTGTACCTGGGAATGGCAGAGCCAAGGCCTTCCCAAGACCATAATACCCGGTAATATTGATCCATAGCTTATACCTTTTAGCCTTGTACATTATTGTTGTATTTTTACTCTGACTGCCATTCCATTGTAGTTACGTTGTATAGCTTTACTGTATATTTCTGTAATTATCTAGTGCGCCCTTAAGGCAAATTAAACCATAAAATTAATCTTGGGCTGATGCTTTTACTCTGATCATGAATCTTAGAATACCCAGTGGGTAGCAGGACACCTTCCCGGCGGCCATTTGCTCTAGGTGCAGTTCTCTTACTGACCTGAGAGACAAAGGGGGGCGCCGGAAAGCTGTACCTGTGGAGTTACGTCCCATTGGAATGGCAGTCAGAGTAAAAATACAACAATAATGTACAAGGCTAAAAGGTATAAGCTATGGATCAATATTACCGGGTATTATGGTCTTGGGAAGGCCTTGGCTCTGCCATTCCCAGGTACAGTCTTCCGTTCCTGAATAGTCCCTTGGTCTTTCCTAGACCATCTTCTTGGCTTCTGTGTGTGAAATGGAATGACCAGCAGCCTGGTCATGGCTAGTTTTTTAGACCTGCTAGGCCCATCCCCATTGCTTTGAAGCACGCATATTAATTGGCCTGCAATTCATATGGAACAGGAAACAATGCCTGAGCTTGGGCTATTTACCATACGACTGAACATCTCATTCAGTCACTGGCCTAGACTAATTAGCATGTAAAGGCCTATTGATTCCTAGTGGGCATCAAAACCTGTCGTACTGGATATGCTAATAGGCAATGTGTAGCTAAAAGTCTGTGGCTGTGTGAACTGACAAAATGGAGGCTGGTACAGGCCCTATACAAAATGGCGACAACCTTTTCCTTACACCTCCCTGCTTTTGAGGGCGCTAGGGGGTATCACATTCCTGTGTTCCCCCGTGCGCCCTACCGCACCCTCTCCTTGCCGGGACAACCCATCAGCGTTACCATGGTCACTGCCCTTTTTGTGGCGAATGGTGAAATGGTACTGTTGGAGAGCGAGGCTCCAGCGTAGCAACCTCCCATTCGTCCCAGAGACCGTGTGTAACCAGCTGAGGGGGTTGTGGTCTGTTTCCACGGTGAATTGGCGTCCGTACAAGTATGGCTGCAGACGCTGCAGGGCCCACACAATTGCCAGACATTCCTTCTCCATCGTGGAATAGGCCACTTCCCTCGGCAGGAGCTTCCTGCTCAGGTACAAAATGGGGTGTTCATGGCCCGTAGTGTCAACCTGGCTGAGCACAGCACCGAGGCCGAAGTCGCTGGCGTCGGTCTGCACTAAGAATGGCCGCGTGAAGTCGGCTGCCTGTAGTACAGGAGAACTAGAAAGGGCGGTCTTGAGCGCCTGGAAAGCTGTCTCGCAGGCGACTGTCCAGTCGACTGCGACGGGCAGCCTTTTCTTGGTGAGGTCCGTTAGGGGCTTGGCCAGGGCACTATAGTGCGGAACAAACCTCCTATAGTACCCAGCAGTACCCAAAAAGGACATCACCTGCTTCTTGGTCCTGGGGGTGGGCCAGGATGCATGGCATCCACCTTCCCGGGCTCTGGCTTCAGAGCTCCCCCACCTACCCGGTGTCCCAGGTAGTGGACCTCACTCATACCCAGCTGGCATTTTTCCGGCTTAATGGTCAAGCCTGCTCGCTGGATCCGCCCGAGCACCTGCGCCAGGTGCTCTAGGTGATCCTCCCAGGTGGGACTGAAGATGGCAATGTCATCCAGGTACGCGGTCGCATACCCTTCCAGTCCCTCGAGCAGCGTGTTGACCATCCGCTGAAAAGTGGCAGGGGCATTCTTCATGCCGAAGGGCATCACCGTGGACTCGTACAGTCCGAATGGGGTGATAAAGGCAGAGCGTTCCCGTGCCCTAGGGGTCAGGGGAATCTGCCAATACCCCCTGCTCAGATCCATGATGGTCAGGTACTTGGCCCCGGCCAGCTGGTCGAGCAGGTCATCGATGCGCGGCATTGGGTACGCATCGGTGACCGACACAGCGTTGAGCCCCCTGTAGTCCACGCAGAACCGCGTAGTTCGGTCCTTTTTAGGGACGAGGACTACAGGCGAAGCCCACGCGCTGTTGGACGCTTGGATCACCCCCAGCCTCAGCATCTCGTCTATCTCTTGGCGCATCTGCTGCTGCACCTCAAGAGAGACCCGATATGCTGAACGCCGGATTGGGGGGTGGTTACCAGTGTCCACGTCATGGACTGCTGCCTCAGTCCTTCCGGGCAGGCTGCTGAACAGCTCCCGGAAGGGGTGTAGGGTGGCCCCCAGCTGGGAACGTTGGTCCTCCGAGAGCTGGTGGCCAACCCCCACATCCTCGATGGATCCACCCGCCTTGGCTTGGGTGAGCAGATCGAGGAGGGTTTCTGCCTCTCCTTCCTCTGGAAGGTTGCACACTGGGTGAGCATAAGCCTCCCGCTCATGATGGGCCTTCATCATGTTCACATGGAAGGCCTTCCTCCTTCCACGGGCGTGGTCCAGGGTGACCAGGTAGGTGACGGCGTTGAGCTGCTCGTGCACGAGGTATGGACCCTCCCAGGCCGCCTGAAGCTTGTTTTGTGGTACGGGGACCAGTACCCAGACCTTTTGACCCACCTGGTAGGTCCACTCACAAGCATTCTGGTCGTACCATCGCTTCTGGTCAGCCTGAGCTTGGGCCATATTGTCATGCACCAGCCGTGTCAAGGCCATCATTCGGTCCCGGAAGCGCACGACATACTCAATGACCGACACTCCAGGGGTGGCTAAATCCCCTTCCCATGCTTCCTTCACCAGAGCAAGGGGCCCCCGTACACGTCGCCCGTACAGGAGCTCAAAGGGGGAGAACCCCGTTGAGGCCTGTGGAACCTCCCGGTAGGCAAACAGCAGGTGTGGGAGATACCGCTCCCAGTCTCTCCCGTGGGAGTCGACCAACATCCTCAGCATCTGCTTTAAGGTGCCATTGAACCGCTCACACAAGCCATTGGTCTGTGGGTGATACGGGCTGGCCACCAGATGTTGCACCTGTACCTGCTTACAGAGAGACTCCATCAGCTGCGACATGAACTGGGTCCCTCGGTCGGTGAGCATTTCCTTGGGAAACCCCACTCTGGAGAAAATCTCCAGTAAGGCAGTGGCCACTTTGTCGGCCCGAATGGACGACAAAGCTACCGCCTCCGGGTACCGGGTGGCATAGTCCACTACCGTTAGTATGAAGCATTTCCCGGAGCGGCTGGGAGTGGACAGAGGTCCAATGAGATCCACAGCCACCCTCGAGAAAGGCTCTTCGATGATGGGCAGAGTTACCAGTGGGGCTTTGGGGCGCGGCCCCGCCTTCCCCACCCTCTGACAGGTGTCACACGAACGGCAGTAGGCTATCACCTCGGTCCTCATTCCAGGCCAGTAGAAATGCTGAGCTAGCCTGGCCCTGGTTTTAGTGATCCCTAAGTGTCCGGCCATTGGAATCTCGTGTGCGATCCGCAACAATTCCGCCCTGAACGGATGGGGCACCACTAACTGTCGGTCCCTGGGCCACGCCTCCGGTGAACCCTGCTGGACCGTTACCCGGTACAGCCGTCCCTGGTCCCAGACCACTCGCTCGCGGTCGGACTCCAGGGGAGGCTGTGCCGCCTGTTCCTTGAGAGTCTTCAGGCTAGGGTCAGCTTCCAACGCTGCCTGAAATCCCTGACTAGATATGGCAAGAATTGACGAAACTGCCCTGTCCTCTGTCAGTTCCCCGGATCTGTCTCCTGGCTACTGTCTGACTCGGCAGCCACTTGGTCAGAGAGGGGGAAACCGTCGGACCTCCGCGAGGCTCCTTGGGCTTCAGCGCTCCCACTCCTGGTAACAGCGGCCACGACCGCTGAGACCACGGGTAGCGCCTGCTTTCCCTCCTCCTCTGACCAAGTCGCCGGGTCAGGCAGACTTCCCTGACTTCCTGACAGCTGTCTACATTAAAAAATAGACTTGCTAGAACAGAAAAGAGTCTTCCTCAAATTGTTCCCACAAAGTTGGAAGCATGCAATTGTCCAAAATGTCTTGGTATGCTGAAGCATTAAGATTTTCCTTTCCTGGAAGTAATTGACTTAGGCTTACCCCTGAAAAACAACTGCATAGCATTATCTTACCTCCATCAGTTGTACAGCTGGCAAAAGGCAGTCTGAAAGGTCACGTTCTCCTGACATTCATCCTGTCTTCTTATGCTGAAGCATAAACATTTTGCATTACTGAACTAAAGGGCTTAGACCAAACTATGAAAAACAGCTGTATAACATTATCCCTGCTACACCAATAGTACAGTTGGCAAAAACCAGGCAGATAATGATCTACTGACATTCATCCAAACCCAGACATGTCTATCAGATTGCCCTAAAGAAGTGTGAGTGGTTTCCTCACAGAAAACATTCCTATTACTCCAAATTCCAGTGGCATCTTGCCTTACACGACCCCATCTGATATTTCATATTGAGCTTAGGCTGGTTTCACATTAGCATTTTTTAGCACAGCGCATCGTGCTCATCCGATCGCATTCGCCATGCGCCCCTATCTTTAACAGGGGGGCGCATGGTTTAGCGTTAGCATGCGATCATTAGCGTTTTCGTGCGCTTGCGTTATTTCGACGTGAGCGACTTGGCGCGCACAACTCAACATGTTGCATTTTTGGGTCCGCCCAAAGTCGTTAAAAAGGGCGGACCCAAAAAAGCATCGCGCACGGAATGCTGTTATGTTTCGGTAGCTGAGGAGAAATTGCAAAAAATAGCCAAAGTAGTAATACACCAGAGAGGCTGGAAACTATTGGCTTGCAGTACACTAAACTAACCGCTACACTAGAAGTAGCCGTGGAGCGTACCTACGGTGATCCTAGACACCTCGTCACAGCTGGAGAGATAGCTTTCATCTTTCTGCCTTTAGGTGTAGTTATCTGCCTCGGAGCAGAATCCCCAAAGAAATAGGAAGCCCCCAAACATGTAATGGTGGTTAGACCAGAAGAAAACACGGACACAGACAGAAAATAGAATGAGCAAACACTGGGGCCCAATCTGTCTAGATAGAAAAGTATAGGAAAGAATTCTGACTGCAGCCCAAAAAAAACCCTGACAAAAATACCAACCCTTCTGATTAACAAAAAACCTGAGATCACACGATCTCTACCACCTAAATCAGATCTCTGGTGTAACTCACAACAACTCAGCAAATAAAAAATGACAAAGGAACAAAGCAAAAGTGCAAACACATAATGAGCACAATTGCAGCGCAAGACTCCAAAAGGGGACCAAGCAGCAAACCAACAGTGAAAATCCAACAGAGGAAAAAAAACAACAAAACACTTATCTGAATGAGAGCAGGAAAGCAAGCTGTGCTCCAAGCAAGACCAGGAGGAACAATTGATTACCGGCAAGGCTGATGGGAACTCAGGTCACTTATATCATACCATTCAGAGCCAGCTGAAGGCCATTCAGTAATTAGTTAATTACCCTCAGCAACCACCGGAGGGAGCCCCAGCTCAGAAGTCGCCTCCAAAGTATTCACAACAGAATGCGCCAAAACAACACATTACAGTTTATGTGATCGCTGACGTGCGCTGGGACAAGCGCACGTCAGCGTTCTACTGCGCATGCGTTGTCCGAGATTACACATGTCTAAACACTGGTTTAAGCCACCCACTAACCAAAGAAACATTGTATGGGGGTAGTGTATATAAAAGAAGGTGTTGGCACTTCTGTCCACTACTATACAGCCAGCCATAGAGACAGCAGCTACAGGCAGAGACACAGCAGCTACTGCATTCCAAAATCTTGCACAGAAACTTGGATAATGTGAGTATAAAACCTAATGTCTTTCTCTCCCTTTTTCTCAATTTATTAGGTACTAAAGTCTCTTTTTTTATTGCAGCCTGTCTTTTGGGGATGAATACCTTCCTGGCCCTGGTGAACTGGCCCAAGCTGAGGGTGAAGTGAGTACCTTCCTTCCATACTGATTGGTAAGTATTTGCTGTTGCATGGACACGTGGCAAATAATTTTTTTTCTTTTTCAGTCTACATCGTCCACGGCAGAGGAGGAAGAATGGGAGCAGCCAGTCCGTGTACAGGCGGGGAGGCGACCTGTAAGTATAGACTGACAGATTGTACTCTATTTTTGCCGCTGACTTTTTTATTGCCTGTTTTTCCTGTTCAATCTTGCTTCTATTCTCAATCTTTCTTCTATTCTGTCTTGTTTTCTATCTTTTTCATTTCCAAATATTTCCAAGATTAATGTTTTGCTTTCTTTTCTAGGCTTCACAACGGGATGAGGAACTCGCCCTGGACAATGACGCCCTGATAGGGTTGGTCCAGGAGCGAGTCCCGTTGTGGGACAGCCGAGATCCAATGCACTGTGACAACGTGGTGATCCGGCGGCTCTGGAATGAGGTGGCCGCAGCGCTGATGGATGGCTGGGACAATACCTCTCCCCGGGTCCGCAAGGAATTTTGTAAGTATTTCAATGGTGTGTGATGCGGCAGTGACCTTGGCCGGGATCACACAACTGTGTGTGATGCTAGTAACTCCTGTGAGTTTGTAGCATCACACACAGTTGTGTGATCCCGGCCTACAGTGCATTGTCTAAATTTTATTTTTGGTTTTCCACAGTGAACAAGGTCAGAACCCGTTGATGAAGGACTGTTTCAACAGGGACCTGAGACAGGCAAATCAGGTTGCCAGTGGTGCTGCGGCAAAGACTACAAGAAAGTACTGTTACCATCGGGCTTTGGCTTTCTTAAGACCGGTCCTTGCCACCAGAGCGTAAGTATTTTGTTATGGTATTGTATTGTGTTTACTCTGTGTTTTTCTATTCCACAGGAGTTGGCGCTTTTACTATTGTAAATGCATGATCCTAATTTTTTTCTTTTTTGTTTTTTTCACAGCACCTGGAGCAGCACCCTGCAACCTGGTCCTAGAGCGGTCCTTCAGAGAGCTGCCTCGGACCCTCCCAGCCTTCCACCAGCCAAAAATTACCTTGTGGGTCGGCATCACAGCCAGCTGGAGAACAGGAAACTGGTCAATCAAGTGTTCCCCTGTCACAGGTCACTGCCACTGGTTTTGCGGGCACTTCCTGCCCACGGCAGAAGGCCTCTGACAGGAATCTCATGCCCGAGTTCATTCACTTGAGTACGGTTCTTCAAGATGGCCTCAAGGCGTTGGGCGACAGAATGGATAGCGGTTTTGAACTCATGCGACACCGCTTCCAGTCTGTTGAGCGTCGCCTAGACCATCTTGAAGCCGACCTCAACAAACCAGCACACCATTTCTTTAACAAAATTTTACGGGCATGGCGGAACACCTTAGTCCTGATCTCAAGCTGATTGTGATGCAGGCCTGCAACACTGCTTACACGCAGGCTATGCAGCAGAGTCAGTACATGCAGCAGCAGCCAGTGGTGCCTTTCCCACCCGTGCCACCACTGACTCGCTTCACCTCACTACCGACTTCTGCTGCATACCACTGCACAGCCACCAGCATTCCGAGCCATGCTGGACCACACTACACCACACAAAGTCACAGTGCAGCTGGACACTCTCCCACCACCACCATGCCAAGCTCTGCTCCTGTTTGGACTTCCTCCACCCCTGCTTGGACCTCCACCCCTGCTTGGACCTCCTCCACCTCCAGGGACGCCACCACCACCGAGCAGCAGCTGGGGAACCCTCATTCGCTATTCAGGGCCACGGACCCTGGCAGGAGGTCCACCAGCCCCCGAGGTCCCCCAGCACATGGTGGTCCCCAAGCCAAAGGAGGCCCCCAAGCCAAAGGAGGTCCCCAAGCCAAAGGAGGTCCCCAAGCAAAAGGAGCTCCAAAAAACAAGAGTCCACAAAAAGTTAAAGACTTTTGTCCTCCCTCCCTCTCACCTCCCACTGTGTCTGACCCGCTGCTTTCCCCCACCACTTTCGTCACCCCTTCCCCTCGAACCCCTTCGTCGCCCACCCAAAGTCAATCCTTGTCCCTCCACACCCCCAAATTCCCCCCATGTTCCCCAAACGGCCCCCTTAGTTTTTTTTTTGTGAGTGAGTCTTGTTAAATAAATGTAATTTTTATTTTCCCCAACTGTTTGGTTTGCACACATAGCGCCGTACACACACTGCGCCATACACTTTGTGATTTTGCCACCACATAGCTCCAGTACCGACACATGCTTCTTGTGTCAGTCCTGGAGCTATGTGTTGTCAAAAACACAAATATATTACTTGTATTTTCACCACCAGTCTCTTCAGTATACAAATATTAGTTAACTAAATAGAGGATGTTGGTGAGTGCAAGGCATATCTATTCTCACCTTGCCAGGTATCATAAAGAGTGAATTGAGGATGGTGTGTTTTGCCCATCAACTTTTCACTCTTTGTGACACAAGGCCAGGTAATTAACCACATCCTCTATTCATTGTGTGGTGAATAAGCTGAAGAGATGATGGAGAAAATACACGTCATGTCTACAATCCCTTGGCCTGGTATCATAACTATCACACTTGGCCAGGTGACTATACCTATGAGTTGTCATCTGCAGCGTTGCTTGAGTCTGCATCATCTATTGCCCGCAGACTGGAGAGATGCTGGTGGTTAACTCATATGTGTATTCACCTGCCCAGGTGTCATTAAATTCTGAAGTAAGGATGCTTTTTTTGGCATCCTCACTTCAGCATGACACCAGGCCAGGGGATTGTAGAAGTTGTTTATACTTTATCATCTCTCCAGTGTGCATGCATACTGAAGCCACAGTGGAGATACTACAAAGAATATCTATACTCTTATGGTCAGGTGTCATAAAGAGTGAAGGATGCTATTGCATCCCAAAATCCATATTTGTAACTTCAGGCCACGTGTAAAATATTTGTTGTATCTCCACCGTCGCTGCAATCTGGAGAGATGATGAAGGTCATACAACTTTTTCACTGTAGACTTACCTGGTAGGAGTCCTATTAAAGTCAGGATGCACAAAACACAGCATCCTGACTTCACTGGGACACCTGTGCAGGTGATTATTGTATTTGAGTGTATAAAAATAGAGTGCACTCGGTACAGGTATCAAAACAGGTTTTTTATTAACATAAACACAAGAAAACAATTTTATTACACCATTTGCTCTTGCCATTCCACACGTCCCACATCAGATATAAAGTAGGCTGCAAATTGGTCCCTCATTTGGCCAACTTCAACTGATGACCTGAGAGGGTGCTGAAAGAATTCAGGCAATGGGTTGACAGGTGGTTCATCTAGTTCAAAGGTAGGGTGCTCTTTAGCCATCACAAAATTGTGAAGAACCACACAGGCTTTCACCACCTCATCCACAGTTTCAAGTTTCAGATTAATGGCTGTGCCTAGAATGCGCCATCTGGACACAAGAATCCCAAAGGCACACTCTACAGTTCTTCTGGCCCTGGTCAGTCTGTAATTAAACATTTTTATTGTGTGGTCCAAGTCCCGGCTAGAGTACGGTTTCAACAGGTTTGTACACATTTGGAAGGCCTCATCACCAACCATTACAAATGGCAGTAGCGGACCTTCATTGTGGGAAAGAGGCCGTGGCAGGGGGAAATTAAAATGGTTGCCATACAAACTATGGCCCATGTCCGAGTTCTTAAAGGCCTGAGAGTCATTGCCCCGGCCAAATGCCCCAATGTCCACCGCAATAAACCTGCAGTCTGCATCCGCAATGGCCATGAGTACCGTAGAAAAGTACTTTTTATAATTATAGTACTCAGAGACACTTCTTGGGGTTTTGTTATCCTGATGTGTTTCCCATCCACCGCTCCCAAACAGTTGGGGAAATTGCAGACTGTCAGGAATTGATCAGATATTTCGATCCACTTTTCCGCGGTGGGCAGGGGCATAAATTCAGGACACAGAACATCCCACAAAGCCCGGCAGGTGTCCGCAACTATTCCCGACAAGGTGGAGATTCCAAGCCGGTACTGGAAGTGGAATGAAGATAGGGTCTCGCCAGAAGCAAGGAATCTGCAAAACAGATGAAGGAAAATTGTGATTGTCTAGGCTTTGGCAAAACACTGACATGAAAAAAAAGCTGTATATGGCAGAACTATAATTCTAAAGGGTTTTAGTAAATCGCAGAACAAAAACAATACACGCATTGGTTTAATATTACGTAACGCAATGTGACGAGGAGCCGTTCCTCAGAAGAATCGCACGATGGAACTGTGTGTCCTGTCTCCGGATGGCTCCTTCAACACGATCAAGCAAATCCATGAAGCTTTCTTGGGACATCCGTGTATAGTCACAAAATTTTGCCGGGTTTGCCTGGAGCTCGCTGAAGAGGGTGTGGTACGCTCCACGTCTCTCCCAGACTTCAATAATCGGATGTCTCCAAAAACGCCGCCTTTGCCGTCTTCGCTGTCTCTCCCTTTGTTGCTGGCAAGCAAAAGCCAGAAACAGCGCAATGTCCAGATCCAAGTTGAAGCAAAAACTCTCCCAACACAGATCCATGGTGACACAGGAAACAGCAGCAAAATCTGAAGATTTCAGCTGAACAGGGTCTATTTAAAGAAGTCCCATGACACTCGCCCACTGGTGTCTCATTGGTGGAGTCTCTTTCAAGGATTTTCCTCCTGTGAAATGTGACACTCATGCACCTAAAAAATGCGAAAGCATGCAAAACGCTAGATAAACGCATGCAAACGCTACGTTTTTTTGTCGCTATGCATACATTGATGCGTTAAAAAAACATTCGCTTGCAAACGCTTGTATGCATTTTTGCACACGTTTTTAGTTGCACACGATGTGCTGCGCAAAACTACGCAAATGTGAAATTAGCTTTAGTGGTGTAAAGACTACATGCAGAAGATTGGCCATGGGAACCCATGCCATGAAGCTACTGGTGTACACGTGTAGTGTGGTTGTCTTCCCAGGATACAGAGGGCTGTGGACAAAGAACATGACAAAACTACTTGTGAAGGAACTATTCTTTACTGCAAATGACAACCAAGTTCCTCAAACAACACAAAGGAAAACACATTAAAGTTTCACACACACCTAGTCAGAGTTGACTAGGACCCATGTACCACACAACCTATAGGCCCAGAGTGTTCTATAAAATATGCTGTAATTTGATTGACCTGTGTATCCTCCTAATGCAGAAGCTGAGAAGTTAACCAAGGTGAAGCAATGAAAGTAAATGAATGCCAGGGGCCGACACATCAGTGGAGCAGCACAGTGGTTCACAAACTTAACAATGTTCTAACCAACCCTTTTCTCCCACCTACAGGTGATTCTCCTAAGGATCGGTTTTATTTTAAGTGTATTTATATAAGTTTCTAAATACTGTGAGCAATCAACTCAAGATATTATGGCTGTGCTAGCAGATAATGTCTCAGCCTGAGAATTTACGTTTGTTGCCAAACTCTCTCTCTAAGTCTGCGTGCATGCTCTCATCATGATCACTGTCGTGGGGCCTGAGCTTCCGTACTTACAAACCGAAACCGTATAACGGAAGAGGACAGCTGATCCTACATTCATCTGTTAGCCTGGAGGTCAAGGAGTAGATCCTGATCTTGTCACCTGGAGCATAGTTTTAGCTTGATAGGCTAGCAGGAGTCCTTCCACGTCACAGAAAGTGCCTTGGGGGAATCCAACTCTGCATCCAATCGTAGTTGTCCCCCTAAATTAATTGTTTCTTTCTAACAGGCATTACAGGAACAGATATATGTTTCTCCAGTACTCTGGTCAGTTTGTGGAACACAACAAACTCTGAGGTCCCAGGATGACAGTCGATCGTCCTCCTCCAGTCAACTCTCTGCTCCAACTGTCAAACACCATGAGGTCTGCAATAGAATCTATCCAACAGGCAACATTGTCCTCTTGTGGCTGGAGTCCGATACTGCAAGTCTATTCATCACTATTTCACACTGGTACAAAGTTTTTGTTCTGATGTTAAGGCCATAGGAGTTTTGTAACTACCGTTAAGTCAGCAGAGTTTAGGCTCTGCAGTTATAGAGTTATCAGTGTTGTTGACTTTATGCACCAAAGACCCTCGCACTTAACGACCCAGCTCTGCAGCTAAAGTACTCTGTCTCCACTTGTGACTGAGTTGCTGCGATTCCTAAATGCTTTCACTTTTCAGTAATACCATTCACAGTTGACTGTGGACTATTTAGAAGAAATGTCATTAATTAGCATTGTTGCCTGACAGAGCTGGGGCCCTGGGTCCAAATCCCACCAAGGACAACATCCGCAATTGGTTTGTATGTTCTCTGTGTGTTTGTTAGGGATCGAGTTCCCGCTGCTGCACAAGGGGAATCTCGAGCCAGTCCCGCTACGGTCCCCCATCCGTCTCCGGCCGCAGTGGAGCCTGCTCAGCAGAGATGTTGGTCCCAGCGTCTCGCTCGGTCTAATACTGTGCAGAGGCTTGTTGCTGCCTCTCCTGGTTCCTCTATTGTAACCAGTGCTGGAGCAGGCAGCTCTGGGACTAAGTCCTCGGTTTCTCCATCTGAGAATGCCAAGGGCAAAATCTCCCATTGGAGATTAGGGGTCACATGCTCGGTTACAGCAGCGACTCCCATTGGTCCTCCAGGAAGGTCCTGAAGCTGTTTGTGTTCTGGAGCAGTTTCCCATTGGTCCTTTTCTGGAAGGTCCTGTAGCTGCTGCTATAAAAGGCTTGCATGACCGCATGGCCAGTATCAAATCTGTTATGTGCTTGCGCCAGTGTGGTTATGCATGTGTTTAGGGACCCGGCTGAAATAAGCCCCTAGAATACCGGCACCTCGGGTGAGGAGTTTGTGTGTTTGGGTTCAGGGCTCTGGCTGAAATAAGCCCCTAGCATACCGGCACCTTTGGTGAGGAGTTTGCTGTGTGCATCACTGACTACATTATATTGAAACTGCGCAGTCCGGACGTAACCCGGTGGGCAGCACGCGGACATCGCCATCAGTCAGCATTTATGTTGTGACTCTGTGGAGTAACAGAGTTCATTTATACCGCCATATAGCGCCACTGCATTTTTAGTTTAGCAGCTCTGTGGAATAACAGAGTTCGCTCTTATCATTTTATAGTGCTACGGCGTTCATATCTGCGACTCTGTGGAATAACAGAGTTCGCTCATATCGCCATATAGTGCTATGGCGTTCACATCTGCTACTCTGCGGGATAACAGAGTTTGCTCATATCGCCTATTGCACCATCTTACTAGCAGCAGGCTCTGCCTGCACGGTGGACCCTGGGCTGCGAACGCACCTCTCCTTTATATCTATTAGATGCGTTCCGCAGGCCCCTAACAGTGTTTGTGTGGGTTTCCTCCATCACTCAAAAGACATATTGATAGATAGCTTAGCTTGTGAGCTCCAAATGAGGCGCTGATAAAAATGTCTGTAAAATGCTGTGGAATCAATGGTGCCCTATCAGTGAATAAAATAAATTAACTAACTTGTTGCACGGGTGACATCCTATGACAGGACCAAGCTGGAATCAGTAGCAGTGGAATCTTTAGAAAGAGACACTCTTTCACAAATGTTAGTAAAGACAGATGGCGGGGGAAGGGGGGATTTTATTCACTGGAGGCAATGAGACTAAAGGAAAAACCTTAATTCAATGAGAAACACGAGTGTCCCAATACTTTTGTCCATACAGTGTCGATCCTGTTCGGCATATGCCAGATGCGGTACAATCCGATGAGAAAACAGCCATAACCGGTGGCTACTATCTCTTTTACAAACAAAATTCAGTGTGCTTCCGCAGTGATTCAAGGACTGTAAGGACGGCCGTGATTATCACTTTGTTGCTGTCTGCATTTTTTTTATTCACAATTTCTATATTGTTTATTCCTGACTGCCGGGAACATTAGAGGAAATGTTTTATGCTAGCAAAGCTGCCAATCTCTATTTGTGAATAGTTTGGGCCGCATGCAGTGTCTACTATCAGGATGATACTTTAGGGCACAACAATCTTCTCTAGGAACAGAGACAATTTACAGCTTCTCTCACTGAGGATGAAGCTTTGCGCCTCCTTATTGTTTCCCCATCTTTATTACTATGATATATAAATCAGGAGATGTAATGTGACGTTTATGCCACATTTTGTGTATACGTCCGCTGGTCTCAGGTACACAGAATATTTCATCGTTTTTCTGGATAGTTTGTTTTCTGTAAACTATGTTGTCTGCCATTTTGTCATGTTCATTTATGAGTACTAATGGCAAAAACCTCCAGGATGCTGATATTTGTATAACTACAACAGGCTTTTTCAGATTTTTTGTACACGGGGACATTTATCTCTTTTGAGAATATGTTGAACAACTATGCATTCCTGCAATATACTGGGGCATATCATTGGTGCAACCTGTGCAGCCACACAGGGGCCCAAGAGGTGAAGGCGCCCATTTATACCTCCAAAGCAGGTACAATTTTGCATTTTTAGGAGATTTTGAGCTGCAAAGGGCCCATGTATTGTTCTTGCACAGGGGCCCTTTTCTGACTGTGTCCGCCAGTGGGGGCATGTATACAGTAGCTATAAGATACCCTTTCATGCTCATCCAAATTGTGTAGTATATCACTCACTTGTCCTGGCTCCAACACTAGGCTTTGTGACCTCTTTCTGCCTCAATTGTTTCCCTCTGCACTTCTACGTGTCAGGTTGCCATGGCATCCTGCCACGCTCATGTGATGTTTGCTCCCAGTCTTCATAGACTGGCCCAAAAAGCAGGATATCACCTAAGTATTCAGGTAGTTGTCATCCACGTTGTTATCATGGACTGCTTCTTTGTTTTTGGACCTTTTCCACTACCCAGATCTGCTATTTTCTGGACAGTTCTGCTAAGTCCAGCTTTGCTACATCACTGGCCAGTACTGCCTGGACATTGACAAACCCAGCTTTGCTATATGGCTATATCATTGGTAAACCTGCCTAACACGTGTGCCATCATTACCTTGCAATGCAATTCAATACTGTTTCACAGTCAGCATAGGAATATATAACTATATTCACAAGTTACCATAGGCAAATTTAGGTCCCCTAACTAAAGACCTTAAGATAAAATATAAAATTCAATTATTATCATTAATAAAGGATTTATAGCCCTAGATTATGAAAAACACATTCTGCTATAGATAGGAAAAACTGAGTACACCGGGAATATCCTGATGCTATCGACAGGTATAGTGCCAAATTGCTTTTAACTGCTATTCAATTTCTATGCGGATGTGAACGGCAACTACATTAAAAAGACCCTATCCTCTTGTGATTACTGTAAGTTCCTACCATTGCAAATGCTGAATAAAAGTTAGTCAGCTGCTAGCCTCCCCAACACATTTCACCAGACTTGTGTAATCAGGGGAATGAGGCTATAATGATTGGCTTTACTCTGCCCTCCTCCGGACAAATCAAGACATACGAAGGAAGCGAGAGAGCAGCTGTCACGGGGTTACCGCAACGGAGTGGAGCCAGAAGACCGCAGCGTCTGGTTACTCCTACTATGCTGGGAAGAAGCACATCTCCAGTGTATTAAACGTGTTTATTTCTTCCAGCAGAAAAGGGGTTAATCAGCCATATTGGATACTCCTACATTCAGCTGTGCTCGGTTAGCCACTCCTTTTCCCTATAAAATCTGGGCTCGATTACCAAGTCCTCATCAGAAGTAGCACTTGCTGAATGATACTGTTGTCTGGTTTGTATGCTTGGAAATTCCTTATCCTTCACTGTTTTGCTTTCTTCCCCCTCCCTACACACCCTGGTGAATACCTCTATTATATGTGAGTGCATATTTTGTGTGTGTGGAGTTTTCAGTTTACCCTGGTCTTTGTCCCCCTGTCTGTCTGGTTGGCTTACTGTGGTGCACCGTAACGCCTCTCTTGCCTGGGTGGAGGAAGGGGAAAGACAAAGAGCTGTTCTAGAAGATAAGGCAAGGGTGGAGGCCCCAGCGTCTTTGCCATTTCAAGTATCCCGGGGACCAGGGCAAGCTAGGGAGCCCCCTAGTGTTAGGGCTAGGAAAGGTGCCCCTGGTTCCAGGTCACTCGCCATTCAAATCGTGACAGCAGCCTGCTGTCAATTATGTCCATAGGAGAGGAGAGTGAAGCCAGTGCTGACTGGCCACAGTGATCATGTGACATAATATCGCACAATCCCCAGGAGATCCAGTGCCAATACCATTGGAACAGCTCTGGCCCCGGAGGTTAGTATAAGTGTTATTATTTTACCAGGGGAAAAAACATAGGAATTCAGAAGGGTTTTCTGAGCAGTGGATAACCCCTTAGACCCTTGGTCCAGCGGACACTTCTGATCACTGGATCATAGCCCTGCCAGCTTCAGCCTGCCTTCCGGCACCCCCAGCATCTCTTCTGATTAGTATATTAAGTGCAACATCATCATAGCTGCATGACTAATGCATACTAATCTGAAGAAGCATCGGGAATGCCGGGCGATGGAAGAAGGTTCTCCAGGCTCTAATCTGGCAGTCACGACGAACCATCAACATGGCCGCTGGACCAGGGTCTTATGAATATTTTTGCTCAAATCTACTACTTAACTTTATAGCTCTGTGAATGTAAGAAAGGTATTTGGAAGTCTGTAACTCAAAATTAGATCTCCAAAGCAAGGTTTAGTGCTTTCCAGGTTTACAGGTAACAATAAGAAAACTTCTTTCCTGTAGCATGTGTCCGAATTTCTGTGAAGTTTTCGCACAAGGGTAAATTAACAAGAAGTAATGTCAAATTTTTTGGATAGAAAATATTGTAAGTACATGCTCCAAACGATGTCTTATCTATTTCATGCATGTTTTCCTTGTGTTAAATAGTTGGCAGCTTGGGAGTGCCGCATCATTTGCTCCAAACATGAATCAAATTGAAAATCAAATCAATGCATTTCTAAATCAAATGTAATATTTTCTATGCCAAAGGAATGACAGAATGACTATGCCAAAGGAATCACTCCTGCACTGCACAACACCATGTTTTACAATAGAAAAAAATATGTGCATATTATACAGTATATAATATACGGTACATGCAGTGTCGGAAATTGATTTGAAAGTACAAAGGTCCACGCTGCCCCCCCACATCCACTTCCCCAGATAGTGGTCTCCATTACTCGTATGACCCTGCCTGGCGTTGGAGAATATTAATATTTACTGCAAGAATTATATTATCAATAATACCGCTATATAATGTTAAATAATACCACCACACTATGACCCCCATAATGCCACCACATAGTGAAAAAATGGCTTTGATCGTTACCAAATATGACTGTGCCAAAACCAATATTACCATCGATACTGCAATATCAGAGGTAAATAAAACTGCCAGACCATACCACATATTACCAACATATACCATAACCACATATTACCAACATATACCGTAGTCATAATTTCACAATAGTCATTAACCAAAACTACTGCACTAACACTCAAATTACCACCATGCAGTGACTATGGTAGATATCTGTGGCTCACTGGTGGCTTTTTCTCCAGATCGTTCTCTGCTTTGCTGTAAAAAGCCGCAGCAGCCACAGCGGTCTAATTGCCAGACTGACCCATCTGACATTTGCTAGAATTGCAAGACTGGAAGGACTGTTCATTAGTACAATATTTATGTGTTTATTTCTTTATGAGTGTGGATTTTCATGTGTGTCTGTGGCATTTCTGGTGCTATTTTGGTCACAAACCACTGACAAGTGTGTCAGAGGCAGGGGAGTAAAGACTGTCTGATGTAGCAGAGTTGTTTGTCAGTGTAGCAGGGCTGAGTTTGACAATTTCAACTCTACTACGTCTGTGTATATAGAGTTATTTTTGCTAGTGACGATAGTGATAACATTTTTGCTATTCCCATTAACACGAGATGGCTGTCGGCTGTTTGGTCAGTTCGGCAGCTGGTGGGGCAGCCACAGTCCCATACACAGGAGAACTCGTTTGGGCCCCCACACACATTAGACAGTCCGCCAACCAATGATATCAGCAGATTTAGCTGACATTACTCTATTGTGTAAGGGGGTATTTATTATCTCTTCCCTGCCACCTGGAGATCCACTGGAGATTGCTGGGACAGTGTATGAGGCAGTCGGGGGTACAGGGTGGTAGGTGTGTTAGGCACTGGAGTGACGGATCAGGAGAAGGTTACGGGGGGTTGTATGAGGAGTGCTGAAGGATACTGTGCCATGTAACGATTATGGGATGTGCTTAGGACCCATTGAGGCATCACTTGGACTCACTGATGACAGAAGAGCAGCGAGTAATAATAGCCTCACTCACTGTCTCCTGTCCAAATGGACGCTCTCTCTGCATGCAGTGCTTCCATCTGTCCGAGTAAGGGCGCCCATTGGACATCGCCACCGGATTTTCTTTCTCCTCATTTTAACTTTTCAATTAACATAGGACCCCCCCTTATATGATGACAGCTGGTGCCCAAAGTGGGTGCCTACCTTTGCCTACCCCTTGTCCCATCCCTAATCTAGTCCTTCCTGCAGCTTGACAACTGTTGCAAAACTACTGCTCTCATCATACCGTCTCAATCTTTGGTTGCCAGTTCATGGTGATTGTATTTTTGCAACACATAGACAAACACCTCCCTAGAGGCACAACATGAAGACTAGCCTTGATCAGGTATGTATAGAATAGTCAGTGTCCACTCCTTTCTGTCTGACCCCATAATGTGTAGAGAAGAATTAACTTGTTACATATTTGATAATGAAGTTGTGTTAATAATTCCTTGCATTTTCTTTATCTGCTTTACATCACATTCTTTTTTACAGTATGTGCTGATAATTACCTAATTGCACCCCAATAAATGATAAAATGTCATTATTAGAATAGTCATTATAATCTATATATGGTATACTCCCTAAGTGACTGCCAGATGAATAACTTCCAGCTCATCCACCATGTGCCATTTATAATACTGGAATCTTCTTAGGTGGTAGAAGGGTTTTTTACGCCTCTTCAGACAGCAAGACGGGGGTGACACTGCTACCTTGCCCTCCCCTATAGCTATGAAATAACAGATGGAGCAGTCTCCTGGGCAGCAGACCACCCCGGGATGTGCCCTTTGGGGTTGATATTACTTTCTGCAGTTTTCTTTCTGCTCTGCATGTGATCCTCACTTTCCTCAATGTGTTCGCACTGCAGCAAGTGGAAGGTGATATCATGATGTAATGAATGGCGCTTCATCTGTTTATGTGACAATCTGCCATGTGCATAGCCTCGGAGATTTACAGCAGCTTAGCTACTTCACATCACACACATCGAATGTAACAGGAACGTTTACTAGTAATAAAGCATAAAAACTATCTACAAATTAAATACCAAGTCACAAAAAAAAAGTTAAGTGCGACATGATCTATTTCAATGATAGCACCCCAGTTGTAATCCCACTTTAAAATAAACGTGAGCCTAATTAAATGTTTCTCTAAGTGGTTGGGATGAGTTTGTCAGATGCAAGAGAGCTAGGTTTGTCACAGCTCATAATAAGAGCCCCATTCATGGACAAAGCCTTGCTCCCACTCCGTATTAGAGCTGTGCAGACCATGAGCAGACACAGACAGAAGAGGGCATCTCCAAAAGAACAATACATGGGCCCTTTGCAGTTCAGTAGCTCATCATAATGCAAAACTACATCTGCTTTGTAGATGGTAGTGACCCCCTTATCCCACTTACCTCTTGAGCCCTTCTTGGACTGCACACAGGAGCGTAATGATCAGTCACAGAGATCGGTTATGCTTTAGGGGGGCCCGCTGACACCAGATTATACTTCAGATTCATGTGCGTCCGACTACGCACATTCAGTGGAAGTATATTGTGATGCAGGGACCTTGCACTGCAGTACACGCTGCCAGCCAATTAGAGTCTGGCAGAAAATGTCGGCGAGACAGTCACAGGCTGCGCATGGCAGTGATGTCATGAGCTGCCCGTCACTTGAACGCAGAAGGCAGCTGCCGGCTTCAAAAGAGGTCACCATGTGGTGGGGGAGCAGAGGGAAGGTGAGTAGAATCCTTTTTGGGTTTTTTTATGATTTAAAGAACAGCGGCAGAACAGAGGCTATATATATCAAGATGAGGGTCATATATTCCAGGATGGGACCAGGATTGGGGACATATACAGCAGGACATGCTGCTGTGGCGCCCTGAGGGTCCAGTCGCCACAGAGATGTTGCATCGCACCCAGCGGTGTGACACCTGACTCTCAGGTAAGGAGGGAACACCCCATTGACTCCAACCACTGCATCCATCACATTCACCATGCTAGCTGAGTGTAGGCAGACCCTGAGGTAAGATGGCCTAATTCAGGCTGGTTAGAACAGGGTGTAGCTAGATGGATGGGAGGGGTTAGACAGCTGAAGGCTGCGTGTTAGATTAGAGAGTTTCAGTTTAGAGACAGGCAGGCAGTGAGTGGGTACTGGCCTGGCCTTCTGCTCCTCTGAGTTCACCTCAGGGAGCCGTGCTGAGAGAGCGAACGGGTCCTGGGCCGAGACGACCTCACAAGCCAAAGCCCATTGCTAAGGAGGACCAGGCAAACATCGGGGAACGGTCCTTAGACTAGTGGGAAGTTCAGCTCCGCTAGTAACACCGAGAATAGTGGGTCTCTTCAAGGGCCACTAGCCACCATAATCTCACCGTGAGGAAGCTTAGGGGTCAAGTACGTGCTGAGCATCGGGTACAAGATTGATCTGTGATCTGAAAGGGCCCAATACTACCTCGTCCGAAGGCTCTGTGGTGGCGAGTGCATAGAAGTAAGGAGTGTAGCACCAAGAGAAGAAGCCGGAAAGGAACATAAAGGGAGTCTTTGGGAGTGTGACCAATCTACCTGAGGGTTGCTGGACTACTCACTGGAAGGACACAGTGCCCGACTGGAATCTGTACCGCGGATAACAGACTGTGAGTAAACCTTTGAAACTGCAACAGAACTGTTTCCTCTGATTCTTCCAGCGACGCACACTCCACTCTGCTACATCTCCCTGCACCATTGCTTTATCTTTCATCTATCTGCCCTGGGAGGACACAGTCTTACCTGTAGAAGACTTATCATCCAGCTGCACAACACCATCCCTTCCAGAGGACCTGCACAGCAGCGCTGGTCACCCTGACCAGGTACTACAGGTGACGTCACGACTAACTACATGAACATTTAATCCCCTGTAAATACATCCCCTTTTTAGTGAGCGCCCAGGGCCACGGACCGAGCTGCAGCTACCGTTACATCCCCCATAGAAATCAACGGGCTCGGTGCCGAATACCCCAAGGCCCTGGTGGGTGGCTCACTGCCACCACACTGATAGCCCCGCTGCCGTGAGGAAATGTACTTTACACCTCCTGGCAGCCTCTCGCTTTCAGTCATAGGGATTGGCCTGCAACATGGCATGGAGCAATAGTAGTGGGCGATGTACTCATCTCTTCCACCCTGGCATGTTACATGAAGGTGGAGGCCCTGGCTGGGTGTGTGGACTTGTACTGGGAGGGAGCTACATCGGTACAGGCCGCATGTAACCAATAACGCTAGTTTGCCAAGACCAGATGTTTCACAGTGCAATGAGGGAGACCACCTTTCAAAAGCAAACTTTTTACTGAACAGGAACTTGGTAGGAAATATATACAGTAGATAGTGGGTACACAACCTTTCACACATTTCCTTCACAATTTAGAGCATTTTCCATTCAGTTTGAGTTCATTACTCATTTGTCCTCTGTATTCACTGTTTCTCACTACTTTACTACAGCACAGCTTGGGACAAGAAGAGTCCTTTACTCAAGCTGCAGTTCCACATCTTCTTTCCCCTCAGGGTGCCAGTATGGCCGATCCCTACCTTCTATAGTGCTGATGCTCTGGAACTTCCGCCAGGGTCAATCTATTTGTCTCATGTATTCAGTCATGTGTATGCCCGTTAACTTTTAAGAGTTATAAATGCTGGGCCTTTCTTCTAGGCGTCCTCTCCCAGGAACCTTCACTTGTAATTCACTCTATTAGTCAATTTCCTTGCTTCTTCTACTCATCACGCTATGTATTTCTTTCTGTCTCCTTTGACTTTTGGGACACTTCAGAATGCAGTACTGCTCCCAATGGACCTTAGGGCCTACAGTGCATAGAAATAGAACCTATCTGTCTTCTTGACAGGAATTATCTCTTGTCTCTTCAGTTTAGACCTTCCCTCTTTGGGCTTTTCCCAAACATTAACTCTTAATGTCTCTAATCACTGTCTGTTTCTGGGTAGAACACAGCTTCCTCACAGTGCAGAGCAAAGCATTACAAGGCAAATATTAACTCAATCTTGCTCTACTGTCTGTCATAACACAGTCTATCACTAACAGCACATAATACAATTCACATTGCACATAATTAACACTTATCACATTATTGTGGTGCCCCTGAGGGTCCAATCGCCACAGAGGTACTGCACTTCATCCAGAGGTGTGGTACCCCACTCTCATTTAAGGAGGGAGCACCACCCAAGGCTCTAACACCTGCACCCAACACAGATTATTGCAGCAGAGCACCCTGGATGTACCCTACGGGAGGATGGTCTTATCCCAGGCTGGGTAGTAAAGGGTGTTAGGAGAATGGGTGGAGAAAGTAGAAGGAAGGGAGTGGAGCTAAGTGAGCGGGAAGGAGACTGTAGAGTCAGAACAGGAGGGGAGCTCAAGCTGTGAGGAGCTTGTCACCAGACGCAGAAAGATAGTAGTAAGAAAGAGACAGAAAGAAGCTACCGGAAGGACAGAAGAGGTCCTAGGGGCACGGATAGTGAACAATCCATCCGTGGAGCCCGATACAGTAGTGGAGAGACCAGGTCGCAGTGGGGTACCGGCCCCTGAGATTAATGGAGAAATCACCAGACTCAGCTAGCAAGCCGGTGGCAGGGGTACCTTTGGTTGCTTCAGCCACAGTTATCTTCGCTGAAAAGGCAGCCAAGGGAGTCCTCGAAAGGTGCATTCTAATCTACCTGGGAGTTTGCTGGACCCCTCACCTGGAGAACGCAGCACCAAGCGGGCATCTGCGTTGTGTCCTCTGAATTATTCCTGCATCACCTGCTCTGCACCACACTCACCACCAACATCACCTTTAATATCTTAACTGCCCTGGGACATAGCCCTGCCAGTGGAGGGCTGAACCAACTCTGCTGCATCAACAACTGTCCCAGTGGACTGAATCTGCAGCGTCGGCTAACATCTTTATTGCCGAATACCATAGGTGGCATCACGAACACTTTATTTCAAACTCTTTATCTTTCCCCTTTATCATCATCCCCTTTTATTGGATGCCCAGGGCCACGGACCGGGTCAACGCTGCCCGTGACACTGCCACTTTAAGAAGCGGCCCGGTACCGAATATTCCCATTGCACTGGCGGGCGCTCCATTATACGTGACATATCATATTAACATTGGTGTATATAAAGAGGAACGTGGCAATATGGCTATCTCCTCAAAGGCTGATGCAGCTTGCGGTACATAGTGAGCAGTGACTGTAACTGCAGCCCAACACTGACTGATAGCTGGCTCAGCAGCTCATCAGTGCTCAGTTGGCTGTCAGTCACTGCATGACTTTAGCCTCCATACACTATATACTGAGAGGTGACTGAAGCCGCACCTGCTGCGGGGATCTCAGTGCGGCGGCAGCACGGCTTTAAAACTCTATTACCTCAGATTAACCCCATATCTGCAGGTTAATAGCGTATTTTTTACAAGACAGATTCCATTTAAAGGCCCCGCTCACAAGTCATATTTGATTGGGATTTCATCACAAATTCTTCAATTAAATTATCCTATCAAATCCCAAAATAATCCTTATCTCATGCATGTAAAGGTACTGCCACACTAAACGCTCCCGCTAACGATCACAATAACGACGCATACTAATGCGATCGTTTTTGTGATCGTTTTAAAGTCGCTAGTAGCTGCCACACTTAGCGATCTCGTTAACGACTCATAAGCGGTTAGCGATCTCATTAACGACTTTAACGGTCATTGTAATGTAAAAAACAGCGCACATCGTTCACAAAACGTGCCAGACACAGCGATATAGGCTCACCAGCGGGACGCCAACGATCTAAATACGGTCCAGAACTCTAGTGAACGATCAGCGAGATCACAGCAGGGGCCACGTCGTTGCTACATGCCACACACAATAGCGTCACGAACGAGATCGCTAAATAGTGACGTATTTTAGCGATCTCGTTAGCGACGCTGTTTAGTGTGGCATACCCTTAAGTGGGGCTTTCACAATCAAGGTCACATGCATTAAGTGGATTCTTGGTTCCACATTACTACTATATATTTTGCAACAACAAAAAAACAAGTAATATTCCCTTTTTACTGACAAGAGGGCTGGTTTCTGTGTGTATCTGCCGGCACACCAGCAGCATCAGCCACTAGTTTCTGGTGCAGCGATATGCATCTACTTTAAAGGGAATCTGTCACCTGGTTTTTGCTACCCAATCTGAGTGCATCATAATGTAGCCCCAAAGATCCAGATTACATTACTGTGTCACTTTCTTGGCAGCTTGCTGTCATTTTAATAAAATCCCTGTTTTATTGGCTGCAAATCTAGCATTTCTTTGAAGGCTGAGCTTTGTATAATCCCGCCCACACCACTGATTGGCCCGTGTGCACTATACACAGAAAACTGCCAGTGGTGGGGGGCGGGGTTATACTGAGCTCATGAATATGGTGGACTACATGGCTGCAGGTTTACTAGTCCTTTAGTGAAAAAAAATCACTGTTCTGTCAGCATGAGACTAGTAAGTGACACAGTTAAAATAAGGGTCTTCGCCCCCCACATCATGCTGCTGTCAGATTAAGTGGTAAAAACCTGGAGACAGATTCCCTTTAAGCCGTCAAGTGAACATACTGTAGCTGGAGGTAAATGACTCATTCAGGCTTATGTAGAGATCATTATCATTATGTATAAGTTTGTGATACCAGCAGCCTATTAAACAAATGAATGTGAAATAAGTACTTTGGGTCAAACATCGAGCCGTGAACATCAGAAATCCTTTTCTTGCTCGAATTTCACCTCCAGGATCTAAAATGTTCTCTTTTAGTGTCGAGCTAGAGGCTTCATAAAAAAAAAAAATCTCCATTTATTTTATCTGAAGATGTTCTCGGCTCTCCAGATTATTGTGCTGTAGCCGTTATCTAGTGAGACCCGCACTTCCCTTCCCATCCCACAATGCATCACTTCACTTCATTTCAGCGGAGCACTTTCACCTGAACACTCTCCCCTTTCGCGTCGCCGTATTTTGAATTTATTCCAACTTCTGTCAAAATAGCCCCCGTTTTCTCCCAGCAGCTTTAAATTAATTGTGGCTCCCAGCACTTAGCACATATTAGCAGTCACAATTCACCCCCCGCAGGAGTCGCAGCTTTCCGCCTTTTGTGCAGACGGCTAAACCTCTTCAGCTGCATTCTGTAAAGAATTCCTTACATTTCCGGAAGATTTTTTTTTTCTCTCTCTTTCTCCTTTCTATACGCTCTTTTTTTTTTTTTTTTTTTTTTTTGCTTCCACCTGTTTACATTTATATGATTGTGTTACTCCTTTGTCATCTCCGGCTTGCAAAGAATGAGGGATGATGCATAATGAATGCACGTGTAATGGATTACAAACAATTACCGAGCATGAGATGAAACCATACATTCTAAAACCATTTTTACGCAAGCGACACAATGAAAAGACATTTTCTGCTAAAGAAAAGCAGGATTTAATGGCACAAAAGGAAGTTCATGACGACGTGCACATCCTGCGGTAGAGTTTATGGGGTTATTATTCTGCAGAAAACATCATTCTCAGATCATGTTGCGCGGTGGTACAACTTGCTTTATGGGAGGATATTTGGATGTGCGACAGCTCATTCTTTAGGGTCACATTTTATCGCCTATAAACAGTATTACAAAAATTTGACATAAAGCAATAGATAGGTGGAAAGCTGCACAGAGCGGAAAAACAAGAGAAATCTCCTCTGCATTTTCCAAATGTAAAGCAGACTTCCATACTGCAGAATATTCAGAGAAACACAATGCAGAGCAGGCAGGTGTATGAATGTAGCAGTGGTGCGACTATCGGATGTAGCAGAGATGAGATTGCCAATTGGTATGCCTCATTGTGTTGGATGAGTTTTTCTAAAAAAAAAAAAAAAAAAGCAGAATAAAAAGACTGTTACAATCACATACCTATTGTTATGCATAACTAATGCAGCTCCAAGTCTTTTTTCTTTATTTCTTGCAAGAGGGTTGCCGCTAAAAGTAAAAAAATCCAGCTTCATAAAATCCCAGATTTATTTCAAATTTTCTCTAGATAATAAAACATCAATCAATGGTAAAATAGAAGCAGAAGCAGCAACGCGTTTCGAATGCGTCCTTTGTCAGAGCTGGTGCAAGTTCCCTGCTCCTAGTATTATACTCACCGTCCACCATCTTCAGCTATCCCGACACCACTCAGGTCACACGACGCCATCTTGCGACCACACTGACTAACCGAAATTCAGAGGTAATGGTCACAACAAGCTCTCAGTGTAAGTCTATGACAGCCTCGTTCTGTCCTCATTCTCGTTCTCATAGAACTTACATTGAGTAGTGAATTTCGGATTGACCAGCAAACACTAAAGCGATCCGGCGCGTCACAACCTGCAGAAGATGACCGAAGCGACATTGATAAAAGATGAAGACGGCGGCTAGTATGTGTTAGACTAGGGGCAAAGAACTTCGATTAGTAACAAAAATCCAGCTGTAAAATAAAAAGGAAACGCTGGAGTGCTGCTTTACGGGGATTAATCATTTACAAAGAAATATGTAGCAAGAAAATTGTCAGGACCGTGGTTCAATTAGTCCATACGCAAAGTCCTACAAACCTCCCACTACCTCCGTTAAACCCAGCATCTCTTCTGACTAGAAGGTTGAGGCGTCAGATGAGTGTATGTTCTCTTGTACAAGAGAATAGGGCCGATTATGCAACTGACACTCTGCTCAAACTCTGTCTGAGTGTGAGCCGAGTGTCCGTTCTCTGTGCTCCGAATCTTTCACATGAGAGAATCGCAGAACAGCTGCGGAAAAGATGGAGAGCGTAATTTCTCCACTTCCTCCATTGCTGGCATCCACGATGACATCCGCGTGCAGTCCGATGTTTCACATGGACTCATAGACTTGTATGGGTGCGTGCGAACCGATTCTCATATGCACGAGCAGCATGCTGCTATTGCCATTGTCTGGTGCCGAATCGGAATGAGAAAGTAATCGCAGATCTCCACTGGCCCCATAATATAACAACTGGGCTGAGTGCATTCCGGTAAAACATCGGACAGCACTCGGCCATGTTATATGCTCGTGTGAAGGAGCCCCGACACTATACCACGTGTGTATCTCACCGCAATTACGATGTAATGCTGTCGGTCAAGTTAATCAAAAGAGGCGCTGGGGATTTGGCAGGTAGTAGGAGGTTCAGAGGACCATCTCCATTGTATCCCCATGCTGCAGTGACATCCTGCTTACAATACATGCTAGTTACAGCCAGTCACTGGCCTCAGCAGCATGCTGATTTAGTTAGCACAAAATCAGCAGTGATTGGCTGCAGCAGTCACCAATTCTGCAGCTACGGCTCTGACAATAAAGAGCTTGGAGATGAGCACAAGACTACACTGGAGCTGCAGGGGCTTCATCCAGTTACTAATACCTATTTTTTATTTTATTTTATTTTTTTTTTTAAGAAACCTTTAAAGAAAACAATGTCAGGGACCTTGCCGTATTGACAAGAGGAAAAGGTCCTACTCACCTATCAATTTACTCATACATAACAGAGGGACAGCAGAATGCAGAGATATAGCAAAACATATTGTAGAATTATTCCCACTTATAGGGGTGGGATTCAATTTTTTAACAATGGGATCCATTTTGTGTAGTGAAACCATGCCCTTTTAAAAAGCCACACCCATTTTACCAGCCATTCCCATTTTCACTAACATTTTCCTCGACCACAAAATAATAGTAACTAGTAACAGCACACATTTTCCCAATCACTGTCAGTCACTTCTTAGTATGTTGGATAGTTTTAAAGGATTTTCTCCAAGTTTTGAAAATTAGTACTAAAGGAACCTGTTCAAATTGGAAAGTATGACCACTCATCCATCTGTCATCTCAACTGTCTACTGCAACTAATCTTTGGCCTCAGCAGAAAATATGTGCAAAATAACATCCCACAAATGGCAAGACTACATAATGCCTCCACATAGTGGCCTAATAATACCACAAACATGGGATAAATAAAGCCACACTTAGAACAAAACCAGATATCACGCGATATAGTGACCAAATAATTTCACATACTAGGGATAAATAACGCCACATCATCACCAGACTAGATATTAACCCATATAGAGACTGAATAATATCGCACACAATGGACAAACACCACCACACGATGATCAGACTACATATTGCCGCTACATAGTGACCAAATAATATCACATGACAGGGGATTAGTACCGTCACATCATGACCGGACTCCATATTACAACCACAGTGACCGAATACTAAAATACTGATCATTAATAAAGAACACAATGCTAATAACACAAATATTACTATAAATGTCATTGTATGCAAAAGTTCTGGATATAGTATACATTCTACAGTGTACAGTTAATGCAGTGATTCACCAGTGACATTATACATGGGAGTTCTGTATATAGTGTACAGTGTACAGGTAATACAGTGACCACCAGTGACATTATACACAGGAGATCTGTATATAGTGTCAGTGTACAGGTAATACAGTGATCACCAGTGACATTAAACACAGGAGCGCTGTATATACTATATAGATATAGTGTACAGGTAATTACAAGTGATCACCAGTGACATTATACACCAGTGAGCTCTGTATATAGTGTATAATGTGCGGGTAATACAGTAATCACCAGTGACATTATACACAAGAGCTCTGTATATAGTGTCAGTGTACATGTAATACAGTAACCACCAGTGACATTATACACAGGAGTGTGAATATTGTAGATTTAGACTGATGAGGACAGCAAAACCAAAAAGTAACACAAATGTAAATAAGGAGTCTTAAGGGTACTTCACACATAGCGAGATCGTTAGCGAGATTGCTGAAACGTCACAGGTTTTGTGACGCAACAGCGACTTCGCCAGCGATCTAGCAATGTGTGATACATAGCGGCGATATCACTGAACATGCTGGAATGTCCTAGGTCATTTTTTGATTGTTGGTATCCCACTGGCCAGCATGCATTGCTGTGTTTGACGCCATAAAAACGACGAGTGACCTCATTGGCGACTCAGAATTCAGCGATGCAGGCGTGATTTTGCTTTGTCTTTGTCGGAATCGCTGCTGTGACAAGATCCCAATGACTGCCGAGATTGTTATACGGATCGCCGTATCGTTGCTGCATCGTTGAGTAGATCTGCCTGTTTGACAACTTACTAGCGACCATGTAATGACGTACCAGCGATCCTTACCAGGTCGTATCGTTGTTGTGATCACTGGAGCTTCGCTATGTGTAATGGGGCCCTTATATAGAGAGTGTATGAGAAATGTGACTCATCTTAAAGTGTTTTTCTGCAGTGCCACTATTCACGTCAATAGATCTGTGTAATGAAAGCCAATACAGGAGAGAGAAGAGAGAGAAGTAAGAGAGAAAAAGAAAGAGAGAAAGAGAGAGAAACTTTATAACCATTCTCCCCTCAATGAAAACATGATGATCATGATTAGGGAACCTTTATCTATAAGCGTAGACTTTCCTAATAGGGTCTAAAGTGTGTGTATTCATGGTTAGCAACAAACAAGATCAGGTAAGAATATACTGTAGGTAATCATCATAATCTCAGCTGTGTAACATCTGCTGTACTAACTGTTCCATTATTTAAAGAAGCACTCCCATCTATAATTTTTTTATGAAATGTGTATGTACAGTATGTGTATGTAATGTATTAATATGCTCACCTACTGCTGCTCTCTACAGTGTCCGGCACTGTTCTGCTCCAATTCTCAGTGACGTCACCACTCTGCAGACTCTCTGAGTCACATTACGCTCTACATGACCTGGAAGTGACTTTTCCAGTATAAGCTTATTGAGCGTCAGAACGATGCTCCATAGGATTTCACTGTAAAAAAAGACTTCTGGGTCACACATAGCGCATAGACTAATCACAATTGCAGATGAGGAGCAGAACGGTGAATCTCACACTCACACATTCACACTCACACTCTCACACTCTCACTCACACTAACACTCACACACTCACACTCTCACACACTGACACACTCACACTCACAGTCACACACTCACATTGACACTCACACACTCACACTCTCCACTCAACTCTCACACTACTCTCACACTCACACACTCATACACAGTCACACTCACACACTCACGCAGCCTCTTGCGTGGTACCACCAGCGGAACACCGTCACGAACACGCTGCCGACGAGATCAGCCAAATGATGAGACAGCAGACAAGGGGGATAGCACGAGGTAGACAGGTCAAAGAAGAGAGCACAGACGGGAGAAGTCAGCACATGGGGAAAGAGAGAGTGGATAGGTGGGTGAGCACATGGGGCACATGGGAGGGAGAGATTCTCAATGCTGCAAATCCTGCCCCATTATGACATTACCGCCCTCCCAATGCGATAGCATCGTGCCTCCATCTAGTTACTTTTATATTTCTTAAAACCTTTGTTTACTTTATTTTTTACATCTTGTCAGCTTTTTACTGAGCTTCAGAGTACCTAGATGGAAGTGACCAGGGCCTTCAGCAGGCTCCCAATTTCCATCTGTCCCATGCAATTGCGCCCCCAGAAATGATAGCTATGTTTTAAGGGTTTTTCCTGCTTTTGAGATCACTTTTATTTTCTTCCATCTATTCTTTATTGGATTTAACCCAGGAAACATGCAGTAAACAACACAATTAAAACCTGAAAATGGCAAAGTATTTTGTTTTTGCAAGTAATTTCTAATTTTAACTATTTATCATATTAAGAATTAATCCTCTAAAGAGGACCTGTCATTAGATCAAAAGTGTCACCTTGTTGCTCTTATTTTTTTCCTGCAGGTCCTTTTTTTCTGCTGGTCCTGAGTAATCCATTTTTTGTCATAAGCTTCACATGATTCCCTGACACTCCTTAATATGGCTATTATCCTCTTCCTAACATATGACGTACAGATACCTCATATACCACCTCCTTGACCTTGAATTCCTCAGCCCGCATCTTTCTCGGCAGATGATGGCCGAGATATTCAGCCATCTGGTTGGAATAATCTGTATTCCTTTGCTGCTGTTCTGTAGAATCCTTTTGCAGAAGGATAGAGGTCCCTTTTTATACCCACATATATCCTCCAAGCCATCATCCACAGGTCAGGGGAAGGTGGGATGAGGTCATCTCTCATTGTTCGAGTATTTACTCAATCTGCACAGTTTGTTCTTCACTGTTTGCAGGTCAACAATCTGCATGGACTTATACAATGGGTAATAAACATATTAGCAAACATAGATTGTTCAATTACCATGCGTCCATGTCTTCCAAGGATAGCACCACACTAAGCTGCAACAAACATCAATTCAAGAGTCAACATTCAGGCTCATATAAACAATGGCTTAGGTTTCTTGTACTACTAAAAGTCACATCTGGCCTCATCAAGAATAAATTAGGTGTTTTCACAACTGCAACAAACATCAATTCAAGAGTCAATGTTCAGGCTCATAAGAACAATTGTCTATGTCTCTTGACCCACCGAAAAAAAACATCTGGCTGAATGAAGGGCAAATGCTGTGTTATCATAGCGGCGCCAGCCAACTGATTTTTTGGGGAGATGTCGATCAGGCATGTCTCATTTGTTCTCCCAGAGAGAAGCCAAAGCATTCTTTGGTCATCAGCCATTTGATGTGTATGGAGGGCATTAGACTGGAGAATACCAATTGCTAGGCAGTGCAGCAGACTTTTATTGTACTTATCTGTATCTTATCATCTTGTCTTTGTTACATCATAACACTCCTCATATGGGACAAATATTCCTGTTTTGTGTTCATGCTTATCTGACATATACAGTATGCTGGGTATGCTCACTATGTTTAGCTTTATGCCATTCTCCTGAATATACTGTATATGATGTTTCCTAGCTTTGTGCATATTTATACTGAATATTAGATTATATCATTTTTTTCTACATGCCACTTTGCTCAATTTGATTTTTGTCGCAATTCATTTTTGGATTCATGGCAGCTCTGATTCCGCTATAATTTAAATATTGATTTTTTCATTTCAGGCCTGTAAGGGTTAATGTCATTTTCCTTGCTGGCAGCTGCTTTGTTGCTAGTCAGCTGATGTGGGTGGTGACCACTTCCACATCCTTTAAAAAGTCACACGACTCATCAGCTGACTGTCGGTGATAGAGTAATCTATGATGACCAGCCTGGAGTAAAGAGCTTTCAGATTTTGGTGGTGAATCTGCTGTTGTCGTGGAGTTCGTGGTCCTGGTTCCTTATCCTCTGCTGTGTGTTGCTTTACAGAAGGGACAGTATTAAGGACTAATTCCCCTATTTCTGTCTGTCTTGTTGTCCCTTTCCCTGTGTTGTTCACCATCTGCAGTGGTGAGGCTAGCGTCCTTGCCGGCCAGTGGACTAGACAGGGAATAATGAGGTGGCGATCAGGGACTAGGCATGTGACGGTGGCGGGAGGGAAGGACCCGCTTATGACATTAGGAGAGTTTAGGGACAGGCCCAGGTTTGAGTTCAGGAGGTACCCCATCCCTCATTCCCTACAGTTAGGGTCTTCCTCACCCCATTACATCCAGTTGTTGGTATATGTTGTGTTGATCGTGACAATTTTGCCTTATATTATTGCATTATTATAGACAGATAATAATAATAATAATCTTTATTTATATAGCGCCATCATATTCCGCAGCGCTTTACAGTTTAACAGTTTCAAAACACAAGTCATAAGTAACAACGTTAACAATACATTAATTAAAGCAAAATAAGACAACCCTGCTCGTGAGAGCTTATAATCTACAATGAGGTGGGGGAGATACAAAGTACAGGTGTGTATATACAATGGTGCATTTACAATGATGGTCCAGCCATCTTGAGGGAGTGAGGGATGGATGGAGATAGTGAATGGGCTACACACACACACACTTACACAGAGAATGACTTTAATTAGTGAATGTGATATGCAGCTCTGAACAGATGTGTTTTGAGGGAGCGCCTGAAACCATGCAAATTGTGGATAGTCCTAATTTCTTGGGGTAGAGCATTCCAGAGGATTGGCGCAGCGCGGGAGAATTCTTGGAGTCGGGAGTGGGAGGTACGGATTAGTGCAGAGGTTAGTCGAAAGTCGTTTGCAGAGCGCAGCAGTCGGTTAGGCCGATAGATAGAAATGAGGGAGGAGATGTAGGGGGGTGCTGCACTGTGGAGAGCTTTGTGGGTGAGAACCAGTACTTTGAATTGGATCCTATAATGAATGGGCAGCCAGTGTAAGGACTGGCGAAGTACTGATTAGCCAGATGGATGACCCTGGCTGCTGCATTAAGGATGGACTGGAGAGGGGAAAGTCGAGTAATGGGGAGGCCAAGTAATAGAGCGTTGCAGTAGTCCAGGCGGGAGTGGATCAGGGCGACAGTGAGGGTTTTTGTTGTTTCCATGGTGAGAAAAGGGCGGATTCTAGAGATGTTCTTTAGGTGTAGGCGGCAAGAGCGGGCAAGAGATTGTATATGGGAGGTGAAGGAGAGATTGGTGTCAAACATAACACCCAGACAGCGAGCCTGCTGCCGGGGTGTTATTATGGTGCCGCCCACGGAGAGGGAAATGTCAGATTTAGGGAGGTTAGTAGAAGGCGGGAGCAGAAGAAGTTCAGTTTTGGAGAGGTTAAGTTTCAGATAGAGAGCAGACATGATGTTGGAAACTGCGGACAGACAGTCACTGGCGTTCTGTAGTACAGCGAGGGTAAGGTCGGGGGATGACGTGTATAATTGTGTGTCATCAGCATAAAGATGGTACTGAAAGCCAAATCTGCTGATGGTCTGTCCAATTGGGGCCGTGTAGAGAGAGAAGAGAAGGGGGCCAAGGACTGAGCCCTGGGGTACACCGACAGTGAGAGGAAGAGGAGATGACGTGGAGCCAGAGAACGAAACACTGAAGGAGCGGCCAGAAAGATAGGAGGAGAACCAGGAGAGAACAGTGTCCTTAATACCTAGTGAGTGGAGCCTAGACAGTAGGAGACGGTGGTCAACCGTGTCGAAAGCTGCAGAAAGGTCGAGAAGAATGAGCAGAGAGTGGTCACCGTTACGTTTTGCTGTCAGAAGGTCATTGGTCACTTTGATGAGTGCAGTTTCAGTTGAATGTAGGGGTCGGAAGCCGGACTGTGAAGGGTCTAGGAGGGAGTGAGTGGAGAGGTAACGGGTGAGGCGGGAGTAGACTAGGCGCTCCAAAAGTTTAGAGATGAAGGGGAGATTGGAGACCGGTCTGTAGTTGTTTGTGCAGGAAGGGTCGAGAGCGGACAGATGTTTGAGAAATATCATGTAATCTGACTGAAATGTCACATTTTGGGGTTGCTTAACAATAAACAGAGAAACTATACTTTACAGTTTGAAAATGCACCAAGTACCTATCACATCACACTCATTGTAATCTAAACCACAATTCTAGACAAACAGAATCCAACTAAACTTATAACACACAAACATTTCTACTGTTCATAGCTTTTATTGAGCACTTTGAGCAAACTTTCATTGTACAGGGAGATGAAGTAATTAAATCCTTGAATTTAATCATCTGTAGATACTAGATCCCCCTTAGGAGCAATCACTTTCAGTCATGGTTCCTAAAGCTACAAAAAGATTTGCAAGGAGGAATTTTGGACCAGTCTTTCCTGTAGATATGTTTCAGCTCATCGATATTTCAGCACCCTTCAGATCATACTATGGACTTATACAGATACTGGCTGATGACTGGTTCATACTGCTTTATTTGGAGTTAATAAGGGGCTTTCTACGTTACTTTTTTATTTTATAGGCATTATTTTTGTGAAATTAAAAAATTAACCCTACTTACCTCCTGCTGCTCTATCTCCATTTGTAGACAATTGAACTTCATATATAATGATGTACACCGAGGTCTTTAGGTTTTGTAGTGTTTTCCAGCCCCATGCTTTTCTATGACACGTCTTCTGCAGTCTTCTTAACCTCCTTTGCTTCAAGAGATGGTTCACACTAACCAATGTTTCTTGAAAAGCACCGTGAAGCCCACATTTTCAATCTCATCTCCTTAATTGAAACACCTTTTGCCAATTAGCTTTTGGAGAAGTCACACAGAGGTTCACTTACTTTTTCTCTCTCTAATTTGAACATGAAGTCAATGTGGTCAATAAAAGACATGAATAGTTCAATCGTATACGGGTTGTTAGTTTAGATTGTGTTTAACTAGGATCATGGTAATTCCAGAAAGTTTAACTTTTTTCTTGAAATCAAAGATTTATGGAGAGATTGTGTATTATGTAAATTTAAGAATACATATATATTTATATATACAGTATATATATTACGAAGAGCATGGTAATTTGGTATACAACTGATATTTTTGTATACTGTGCATCTAGAAAATTTTACACGGTTAAAGTGAAGGCAAGGCAGCTAGCTGGAATCTAATTTTTAGGTTATGGGAAATGCAGACAGGGGAATGTTTGGCACTAAGACCATTTCTGCATTTTCATTTTCATCTTGTCTAATCTATGGTATCTCACTGTCTCATGTATTAAATGAGGTCTACAAACTCTTTACCATCTATGAATCTAGACAGTCTAAACAGATAGGTTATGTTTTCTTTCCTAAAAAAAAGTGGAAAGATTTGCACACTACAGGTAATTAAATGCTGATTTTAAAGGCAAAGAAATGTGGAGCATGTAATACAGCAAATGTCACATGTCCAACCTTCCTGCGCATAAAGACCACATGCATCAATGCATTCATTTACAGATCTAGGCTACTTTGCATACATCATTTGTTTGAAATTTTCTTATATGCAGAACATTTATTGTCATAGTTACAAAGAGAAAAAGAAAGACTTCCAGCTCACTGAGGTGTCAGATTACAGCTGCTCATTGAAGTGTATGGAAAGGGGAGGGGGAGCACAGAAGCAAACACATCATTCTGCTGCTTTCTAGTAAGTGTTTTATTAACATCAGAGCTGGATTCACAGATACTCCCAGTACTGCTGTTGCCACATTATTACACATCTGCTAGAGTACAAACACAGACAAGCAGGAATCAGGTTTACTGTGTATGCAAGACATCATAGCAGCTGGTCTCTTCCCAGGATTTTGGAAAAATCAGAACTAGAACCTGCAGAGCAGAAACTGTGAAAAATGAAGAATACACGCCAGAATTGACCAAAAATTGTGCTATTTCTCATTTACACACAAAACAGCATATTCTTAAAAGGAGAACGCCCATCAAAATTTTTATCCTCCTAAAATATTGTTGTGATCATATTACATAGCATGGTGTACTTACAATTGCTCATTTTCCCTTTCTACCCAGTTCATTCATCTCTTTTCCATTAAGTCTATGACATCACTTGATTAAAAACTGACTAGCTGAATTCTTCTAAGCTCTATATAGAGACAGTCTCTTTTTTACCTGCATGACTCATGAGTCACTGCCAAAGTCCCTTGCAGGGGGGAAGAGGGAGCAGTTGGGTCAGGAGGAGTTGAAGAGGGGATGAATCAAAGTAGAATAAACTGATACCTTGTTATCTGAGATCTGGTGCCTTACAGCAGAACAATCCACATTTTTCTAAATATGTAAATGATTTGTTAAGATCTCTGGGTAGGACTGAGATCTTCCCAAGATTCTGCCTCCAGAGCTTTTTTAATGCACAGTGATGCTTCGGTTCGTAACTTGATCCCTTCGCTGCATGCGTGACGTTAGGCTCTGCTCAAGAAATCTCAGGCTTGCTCAGAACACCACTATCCTTGCTTCCGCACACTGTTTTGCTCTTCTACGGGCATTGACTTCAACTTTCTGCTGTGTAGCTTGGAGATACCTGTGCAGAAGGAAGTTGAAGCCAGAGCCCATAGAAGAATAAAACACTGCACAGAGGGTAGTACTGATATGCTTAAGATTTCATGAATGGAGCCTGATGTTACACATGCATGGAGGAGATCAATTTATATGCAGTAGCCTTGCTATGCATTAAAATAAGCTCTGGAGGCAGACTCTCAGGAAGATCTCTGTCCTGCCCAGGGATCTTAACACCTCATTTACATATTGAGAAAAATGTGGATTTCTATGGAATAAGTCATCAGATCGCAGGTATCCAAGTATGAGTTTATTCAACTTTCGAATGACCTGAATGCTCGTTAAGAAGACTTGGGAGGGTTGATCCTTTTGACAGATTCCATTTAAAGGGGATGTCTGATGTTTTAAAAGGATCCATCCATGATATGCAGAGTTTCCTACTACTGGGTCATATAACAAGAACAGCAATCTGATGGTTGATCCAACGACTCTGTCCATAGGTTCATAGTAGCACTAGATAAAAAGTCGCTGTGTAGACATAGCCATAGGGAGCGATAAGTAAAATTATAGTGGTATTAATTATTTGACACATAGGCCCTAATGTGGATAAATGTTGACAGTAATGTGAGCAGATTTCATATTATCTCAGCTAATATAGGAAAAATGGATGAAGGCAGCACATTGTAAACATCCAGTGTTTGCTATCAGAAGATTTTCTGCAATCCCTCAAGAATCAAAATTTCTACCTCCGTATCAACGTGATATCTGCATAATTGAGAGTGAGCGCTAATGAATATTTACATATTTTTACATATTAATTTACACATTTTCCATATTTATAGCTGAACCTTCTGGTCTTTAGTTTAATCATTGATACGATGGTTTACAGCCATATATTGTAAGTAACCGTATCAGTCGCCTGCTCGAAGAAAGTAGGAATCAATTCTATTTTTTTTCCCCTTCTATTGTCGTCCTAGAGCAAAATACAATTACCACTGACAGTCTTTGCAGTGATGGCCCCATTGAGTTACGCCATTCTACAAATTATCTACGTGAAAACACCAGTACAGTTAATTGAGTAAATATTATCACAGTAAAAAATGCTCCGCAAAACTTCACCTCATGAAAATGAATACAGTAAAAATGAAAATCCAAATAAAACCAAAAGACTTGCGAACACTGTACATAAAAATTTACATTTCCTCCGCACAACACTGGGCTCCGGTCCAAGCCAGCGGCAATGGAGCTCATTTTACTTTTCTAAATGTTAGTTGTATTTCTGAAATATGTGCTCGTTTCTGTTATGGATTACATTAAAATTTACAAGAAGGCTGGAAAATCTTCTACTGTGATGAGTATTATGGTGACACAATGGAATAAAACAGCAGACACGGTGACACACAACAGGCAATTTATAGACCTAAGATGTGAAAACTGGTAGGTATGAAAGATGTGTGTGCAATTGTCTCTTGTCATCTCATCAGGCGGAGGATGTAGACGGCCATCATTTCCCCATTATATCAGCTCGTCAGTCAACCAGAGACAGCAGTCATTTAAAGGGTATGTTCAGAAGTGATGTTATGCATTTTTGCAACATACCTTTAAATGAGTCTGACAGCACAAAGTGACAGTCTAGGCTAAGCAAAGAGCCTTGTAAGGGATGTAACCTATATAAAACTCATATTTTTTTGTTTTCTAAACGCTGCCTTCATTCTGCAAAAACTGACATTAATAAATATGCTAATTTGTGTTCTCGGTGCACCCTTGGTGTGGCCAAGAGGCTCTGTGAACCGTTCTGCCGGTAGGTTTTGCACGTCCTTACCGCCCTCACTGGTGATTGATACCACTGGTGTCAGCTTCCTCTACAGTGTGATAGCGCCAGGCAAGGTACTGCTGTCTATAATGAGTAAAGGAGGCGGGGTGTTACGGAAATTTGTTCTTCCAAGTCATTTGAATTTTGGATTTTAAGAGTCACAAAATTTTTGCACATCAAAAATTGAAATTTTTGGCATTTTCATGACATTTTTTTCCCAGCTTGGCCAAAATGAGTGGACCTGGGGCAGGATGGGGGTTTGGTGCCACAGCTCATCTAATTCTTTAAGAGCTGAGATGTATGAGATGTTCCTTAGATTTGTGGAGAGGTGCACAGAGACGCATTGTCACTTTTAAGACATGCCGGATTCACCTCGAAATGAATCAGGTGCCTCTGACCCAACACGCCCCTTCATCAAGACTGGAGTTGTTCACGCATGTCCTGAAGAATTGGTGCCTGAGTCTAGAAATCAACACTAATATTGAGAAATAAAAATTACTTGGTATTTTAGAAAAATATTTGGACTTGAGAGTCCTCAGTGGTTGATACCTTTTAATGGCTAACTGAAAAGATGGTAACAAATTGCAAGCTTTCGAGACTACGCAGGTCTCTTCATCAGGCAAAGACTTGGTTTTTAATCATTCTTTGCCACCCAAGGATTTTATTATCCAAATTAAAAATAAGATCATTTAAAATATTACTGTGCATATTCATTAGAAGAAAATTATTTGTAATCCATGAGTTATCCCACCCTTATTATTATTACTACGCCCGCTCAACACTGAGGACTTTTTTTTTTTCAGTGTATTTTATGCCAATAAACAGGGAAAGAAGGACTGATTTTAAAGTTTCTAGGATTCTCCCACGCTCCATGTATCACAAACTCGATAATGAGATGACAGGGGAAACAAAACACAGAGCCTACATTGGGAAAGTAAACCAATAAATCCATATAACGGACCTCAGAGAGGTGATAAATACTGCGTAACAACAGTATTGACGGTCAGTGAAGAACAAGGAGAAGGGGTCATACAGAGTAAACACACAGTCAAGGGCTGAAAATGACCTGAAATCCAACAATAACTCAGACCATGTTGTGTTCAATCAGCACTGTGTCTTTTTTTAGTGAAATAATTTCTTTAACACTTTTACTGAACCTAAAAAATATGGATAACCTTTAACCTTCAACTTTCTGTCATTCTAACTTCTGACTTGTGTGGATGTGTACTTTTCTTTGCAATAAATAGATAATACATTTCACATATGAGACATAGATAGATAGATAGATAGATAGATAGATAGATAGATAGATAGATAGATAGATAGAGAAAGGTTCACACTATGGATCGAAGCATTGCCATAATGGGCTATTAAACTTTTCAGCCGTTTTTGGTTTCTTGCCTCCAATTACTTTTTGTAGATAGATTATGTATACAATGAAGGTACTTAGCACCAAAAAATTGCCAATTTGTGTAAGTCAATCAGCTGCGACAAGACATACTTTTCCTTGATGGGACCCCAACTCTAAGGTCGAAGTCAGATTGCCCTATAACACGTATATATCTCTCCCGGGTTAAAGACTTTCTAGGGGCATCAAAACACAACACCAGACCCCAATCAGAGGGTAATAAAACTCTCTCCTTATCTATGATCTGTTCCAATATTTATATTCATTCCTCTGCCATAATGACAGTTCTGCTTCACGTCACTTGTCTTACCTATTGCACTATTCCTGTGTCCTCTTGTGTATATATATATATGTGATTCTTCAGTTTTTGTTTTAGTCTTTGCCTGATGAAGAGACCGGAGTAGTCTCGAAAGCTTGCAATTTGTTACCATCTTTTCAGTTAGCCATTAAAAGGTATCAACCACTGAGACTCTCAGGGTTAAAGACTACAAATTTAGGCAAAGTAGGATCCTAAAAAAATTGGGCATGATTCAGGAAAGCTTTTACACCAGTATTCTAGAGTAATAACTTTGAAAAGTCGCATAAATTTGGCACAACTGGAAGCTGCGCTAAAATTATGCGACTTTAAGCAATCTCACACAATTTTTTCACAACTCCAACAAAGTGGGGTGGTATGGGGGTGACGTGGACACACCTTACAAGGAGAGTTCATTTGGGTTGAGATACAAGGGATCTCCAGATCTGCCAATGTTTGCCCAATTAAAAGTGATGCATCGGAGACAACAATATGTAAGGGTGTTACAGGGGCTGTCATATGCCTCTCCCTCTCAAAACAGTGTTTATGCAAAGTGTGCGATTTTAGTGTATTTTTGTAACGGTATTAAGATGTTGAACTGTATAGAGTTTCATAGGCACTAATGTGCACAGTTAATGTAATGTACTGTGATAAATGCAAAATGTGATTTATGTATATATAGGGAAAGTATAGAGTTAATTATAGGACATAAGGATTAAGGGCCCCGTCTCACATAGCGACGCACCAGCGATCCCGACAACGATATGAACTTGTCAGGATCGCTGGTGTGTCGCTACATGATCGCTGCTGAGCTGTCAAACAGGCAGCTCAGGCAGCGATCAGGACAGCGACACTGCGGGTAACGTCGCTTAGTAACCCGCAGTGTACATTGGATACCAGCCCGCTGATGCAGGGAGCTGGTAACCAAGGTACACATCGGGTTTCCAGGTGCTGCGCAGTGCCGGGAAACCCAATGTGTACCTTGGTTACCAGCTCCCCTGCAGCAGCGCGCTGGTATCCAACGTACACACCAGGTTTCCAGGCACAGCCCCGCGCCTGGAAACCCGATGTGTACCTTGGTTACCAGCTGATCGCTGATCTCCTGCCTGCCACATGCAGCGATGCGTGCTGGCCAGCGGGAGACCAGCGATCAAAAAAATGTCCAGGCATTTCTGACATGACCAGCGATTCACAGCAGGGGCCTGATTGCTGGTACGTGTCAGACATAGCGAGATCGCTGCTGAGATTGCTGTTGCGTCACAAAACTTGTGACTCAGCAGCCATCTCGCTAGCGATCTCACTATGTGAGACAGGGCCCTAAGTTAGGAATGGTAAAGATTCCATTGTGGGCACCTTAGATACAGATAGTTGGTTTACAGGTTAATATTCAGTTAAATGATTGGGGCCAGCCCAGCCAAGGGAGGGGAAAGGTCTTATAAAATGGGGGCTGTTCCTGGTTTTAGTGAGACAGATGAGAATTGGAGATTAGATCTGAGATAGAAAAAGAAAGTATTAGCAAGAGTTCAAAGTCAGAGGACTGGAGGGCACAAGAAGTACGAACTGTTTGACAGTATAAGAACATCAGCAACTGTTTCCAGCAGACATTCCTGTAACATCCGGGGCCTAGGGGAACTGGAAAGCCAGCCTTATTTCCTTCCAACAATTGTAACCCGGATGGGGAAACGCATGAGGAAGACGGGAGGCGACTCATGGAAACTGTTAAGCAGAATGGAGTATCTCAGAGGCCAGAGATGCTAGTGAGGAAAGTGATAGCTCAGACGGAACAGAGAACATGGAAGCATACTGTGCTGTCACTGCAATTGAACTCAAGATGCAAAGTAAAATTGAACTGTTTGTTAAGAAGCGAGTGTCACCTGATTCGTGTGTGGATGTCGATGTATCCGGAATCGTGGCGACAGAAAAGGCCTGCGGCTGAAACGTGAGTGTTCTGCACTACACACGTAGCACATTGGAATCAGGACACTGTTTCTTTGTAGGGTGCTAGGGTGTGGGAACATAGAAGCCCCTCACCCATAACTACACCCTGCGCACCTTACAAATACACAGCCAGTATCTGTTCGTGTACAAGGCTTGTCTGAAACTCATGCCAAGTCACAAGTTTTTATTACACCCACCGAAGAAAGGGGAATGGCTTAATACATTACCTAAAAAAGATTATGTAAGTTTGGAGACAAAGGGTCATAAAACATGGATTCTGCTGAATTTCAGATCTCAAGGCCTTCAGCAACTTTAAATACAGACAGCCTTAAAGCCACAGAGATAACGCCCTGTGAAATTGCTTTTACGAATAACACTTATAAACCTAATACAAAACAAAAAGTTATCAAGGATAAATAAAATGTCTAAATAATAATCAAAGGAAGGTATAAAAATATTATCCATAACAGAGGTGTGAAGATGGTGAACGCTGCTCGTCAAATTCATGACAAGTGGCAACATTCACTGGGCCACAAATCTTACTGCAGCAGGGACTATGGTAGAATTTCTGGTGAGGCACACACAGAGAAGTACGCCACTTGTTCTATGCTCCTAATTCATGAATATGTGTACTCCTCTTCCTGAATCATGAGTGTTTGACTACATCCCATCTCCTCCTTGTTGTCGCTGGTCTTGCTGTATCGGGCCCACAGAATATATGAATTTTAAGAGGTGCTGGTCAAAAAGACATTTTTGCAACATACTTTTTGTAATTAGTGACTGCCTCCATAGTTTGCTGGGTACTCTGCTCAAAAAGTCTAGAATCATCCATACATTTGGCTGATTACCTCCCTCCACTCTTCCAAGAGAGCTGGGCTAGGCAGACCACTTGTGTTCTCTATGTGAGAGTCATTGTCAGAGAAGTCTGACAGCAGCTTATCTCCCAGAGAACTAAAGGATCAGCCATTGAAAATCCAACATGCTGGAATCATGTGATGGGGAGAATCAATAGGTCCTCATACACATTACAGTATACTGCCAGATAATCGAGCAGGTGGGGTCCGTCTATTTCAGTCTAAAGTATAAGGAGCACTTAAGGCTGATTTTAAAAGGAATCTGTCAGTAGAAAAAAGAAAAAATAATGAAAATGACCTGGGCAAAAATGATGGTACAGTTAATTTATTACTTTGTGGTACAACCTTTTGAGGCAATCACTGCAAACAATCAATGTAACTAACTCTCAATGAGATTTTTACACTTTTACAAAGATATCTTGACTACAGATGAGCAAATTTGTTCGGATTCGGGTCCAAATACGATCAGAATCGAATATTGTTTTCGCAATATTCGTTGAACACAGCCGAACGTCATTAGAGTCAATGGGAGTAGAAATTAGCAAATATGTTCGGTACAGAACATAAGACAAACATTCAGAATGAATAATGTTTGAATATGGTCCGAATATGTCAAAAACAGATTCGGGGACAAAATCCGAACAAATTTGCTCATCTCTAATTTTGACCACTCCCTTGTTGGTAACCTGCTTTAGCTGTTTCAGGTGTGAAGGTGCTTTCTCCAGACATCAGGTTTCAGCTTCTTCCACAGATGTTCAATGGGACTCAGATCAGGGCTCATAGAAGCCACTTCAGAATAGTAAAACACTTTGTTCTTAGACATATATGGATGCTTTTAGCTGTATGCTTTGTTCATTATCCTATTGTAGGACCCATGACCTGCGACTCAGTCCAAACTTTCTGACACTGACAAGCACATTTTGTTTTTGAATGCATTGATAGTTTTGAGATTTTATTGTACTCTACACAGATTCAAGACCCTCTGTTCCAGATGCAGCAAAGCAGTCTCATCCATCATTCACAGTAGGTAGAACATTCTTTTCTTTGTAGGCTTCATTTTTTCATCTGTGAACATAGAGCTGATGTGATTTGGCAAAGAGCTCCAGTTTTGTCCCATCTGTCCAAAGGCTCCCAGAAGTTTTGTGACTTATCAATATTAATTTTGGCAAATTCCATTCTCACTTTTTTATGATTTGCTTTCAACAGTGGTTTCCTCCTTGGTCATCTTTCACAAAATCCACTTTGGCCACAGCAACTGATGGTGCAATCTATCACTTATGTATCCTGACCTTGTAGGTCACTTCTAATCTCTTTGGAAATTGTTCTGGGCTCCTTGGTTAACATTTGCAATTCTGTCTTTTAAATTTGTCATCAATTTTACTTAAATTTCTGAGTAATGTGTGCAACTGTAGTAACAGGAACCTCAAGTGTAGTATCTTTCAAAAAGGCAGCTTAGAGAATGGGCTACCCTAATAGATTGATACATCCTGCACACTGTGTGTGGTACACTGGCTAGTACATCGGGTGGCTTATATAGTCATCCATTGGAAACCCTGGCCCTCCAGGATCAATGCCATTAGGTCGGGTAAGTTTGAAAATCCAAGATGTCAAGTGCCACTGGACTGGTTTGCTTGGGGTGCCCTAACTCAGTTAGCCTAGGAAACTCACTTTTGGCATTTTTGCACAATCATTTCAAATTTACTCACTTAGTAGAGCACACATGCTTTTTTAGGCCTTTTGTCTAGGATTTTTAAATTCCTAGTCAAAGGTGAAGCTAGTATTACAGTAGGAAGTCCTTCATTATTTACTTGAAAGGGACTCTGTTTGCACAGATTGACTGTTCAAACCCAGTACAGGCCCTCGGTGCATCACACTTCAATGAATCTTCCCACCCGCTTGTTTTCCTTCCAGCTTCACCTTTCTCTGGCTCTGCAAAAGCCAGGACAGTTAAAATAAAGGGGAGCAAAGAGAAGAAAAGCAAGCAGGTGGGAAGGTGCATGGAAATGTTTGACTATGCTAAGGGTGCACCAAGTGCCTGTACTGTGCTGACAGTCGCTTTGATTGGTTCTTTTCAGGGTGCTGTTCCCTTTTGGGTTCCCTCTTGGGGGAGGGAATTGTGTGGCTACAAGTTTCCGCTTGCCCCTGGCTCAACTCTGTCTGGAGTTCTTGCTTGGGTGGGAGCCCTGGCAGATGCTGGGAACAAGATTTGGTCTCCTTTGGCTTCGGCTAGGTTAGGCAACTATTCCTTGAAGCTCGTTGTGACCTTCAGGCTTGAAGGGACAGCAGATAATTATTAAGGGCCTTTCTCCTGTTAGAGAGGGCTACATTTGACCTCAAACTGGTGCACTTTTTTTGTGGCACCACTTAGTCAGTTTTTTGGTGCTCGAGCTTGATCTCGAGAAGAAAGAAAGAAAGACCCGGTGATGGAGGCAGCACAGATGTGAAATACTGCTGAAACAACCACTCACATATCTACCATTCATGGAGAGTGGTTGCTAAGTATTTAAAATGCACTCAGATAAGGCTTGTACAGGTACAGGGCGCCAGTCACACAGATAAATGTTGTGCACAGTGTCTGGTTATAGCTTATTGATGCCCAAACTATTAGACCAGCGGTGTAAAAATACTAACTTTTACATCAATGAAAGAACAAGATTTACATCCAAACTGTACAACATTTCTGAGGTTTGTCCTTGCAGCGGCACCAATCTGAAATTGTGCATCCCACAAAACCCTGGGGTGAAGTGTTTTACCTTTTAATGAGAAATGTTCTGTTTAAGGCTGGTAATCATTTAGGCTTAGAGTTGTACGAGGAATCTAAAACACTAGAATTTACTGAGACACCTATGGGATTCTATATTAAACATCAGAACAAGAGCCTACAGTGTTGGAATAAAAAAATATAAGTAGTGTTTTAATATATAAAAAAGCACTTGAAGGTCCTCTTAGGCTTTGATATAATCATTGTTCAGAACTGAGAGCATTTTAACTCCAGGTACATTCTCGCTAAAAATGCTTTTTCCAAAGAAAGGTAATTTTCCTTTGAAAATGTTTTCCTTGCTTTGGAACAAATTACAAGGCACAATCAGATTTTGGCACTAAAAGGAAATTGGCACCAGTAGCTTTGAGATTCACATCTGACAAAATAAAATTGGTCCAGCCATTGTATTGTAATTCACAAATGAACTATATAACTGGAAATGAAATGGAGAAAACCGTGGCTGTGGATTGTTTGGCAGTGTGTTTCATGAGTTAACAGAAATGTTGGTACTTTGCCCAAAGTGTTATGAGATTTAAAAGTAGTAATGGCTTTCAATCATCTACCTAGCATGGAGGCAGGTTATGCCAGTGTTGTGGGGGCTGGTAATTATCCACACCTCACCAAAATGTTGACTGCAGGTGGTTGATGGATGCCATTTGAATCAAGTCTCATTTCCTTCTTGTTTACAACGTTATGTACCAACTACAGGTTTGCCTATTTCAAGAAGATTATACACATGTAGAAGCCGGAATTTGGCAGATCTAAATTTATCCTTCAATGTGAACTTGTCAGCAAGATTTTATTACGTAAACTACAGTCACTGTCATGTTGCCGCTATTATACTGATTAAAATTATACCTGAGGTGAAGTAATCAGTCTTGTGGTTCTTCTGTAATCAGTGTTAGAGTTTTCAGTTAATAAGATGCTTATTCACCTGGGAGGGATTATAGACAGAGTCTTATCTTCCTGCTCTAAGCCTGAGAGACCTGCCCACAGGCCGCCCCAAAGCACAAATATGTTCATCATAAATACAGACTGTGCTTCGGGGTGGCCTAGGGCTGGTCTTTTCTTGGTTTCTCTGGCATAGAGCAGGAAGATTAGACTCTGTCTACAGTCCCGCCTCAGAGCACTAGCATCTCATTAACTGAAAACTTCCAACACTGATTTCACAAGAACCGCAAGACGGCTTTCTTCACCCCAGGTAACATTTTAATCAGTGTAACAGCGGTAACATAACAATGTCTGTAGTTTACTTAAAGGGAACCTATCACCTCATTTTTCACCTATAAGCTGCGGCCACCGCCATTAGGGGCTTATCTACAGCATTCTAAACTGCTGTAGATAAGCCCCTGATGTAACTTGAAAGATAAGAAAAACAAGTTAGATTATACTCAGCCAGGGGCAGTCCAGTGCGATCTGGGTCCGATGGGTGTCGCAGGTCCGGCGCCTCCCATCTTCATGTGATGACGTCCTTTACCTTGCTTCTGTCGCGGCTCCTGCACAGGCGTAATTCTCTGCCCTGTTGAGGGCAGAGCAAAGTACTGCAGTGCGCAGGTGCCGGGAAAAGTCAGAGAGGCCCAGTGCCTGCGTACTGCAGTACTTTGCCCTCAACAGGGCAGATCAGTACACCTGCGCAGGAGCCGCGACAGAAGCAAGGAAGAGAACGTCATCGCATGAAGATGGGAGGCGCCAAACACGGACTTGCGACACCCATCGGACCGGACGGCCCCCCGGGTGAGTATAATCTAACTTGCTTTTCTTATCTTTCAGGTTTCATCGGGGGATTATCTACAGCATTAAAGAATGCTGTAGATAAGCCCCTAATGGCGGTGGCCGCAGCTTATATGCGAAAATTTGAGCTGACGGGTTCCCTTTAACAAAACTGTTTAATAGTGCATGAGTTTCTGTCTCCAGCAATAGTGTTAGGCTGTGGTTCCACGGTCCAGAACCACAGCGCATTTGACGGAGCGGAAATTCCGCTCCGTCTAAGCCCCACCCTCTTTCTGACGTGCGTTCTTTACGAGGTGTTCAGGACACATCCGGAACACCTCCGGAAAGAACGCAAGGCTACATAGCCCTGTGTTAAATTCCGTTGCCGCGACGCAGCGTCGCCGCAATACGCTAGGACATGCTGCGGTCTGAAAAGACGCGCCGCATGTCCGTTTACGCAGGTCTGCCGCCTGCGTGTTGTTACGCATAGTGGAGACGGGATTTCTTTAAATCCCCTCCACTATGCTGTAACATCTGGACGCTGCGTGTTTGGCGCTGCGCCAACGCACAGCGCCAAACACGCAGCGTTTCCTGACCGTGGAAACTCACCCTTATATTGCCAGTAAAGCACTGTTAAAATATAACAAACAGGAAGTTCCTATTCACTGTGTGTGTAGCTGGAGCACATTTTACTTTCACTTTGCAAGCTGACAGACAAAATGCTAATCTGATGTTAAGTCCTAAAATATAAGAAATACCAGTTGTAAGCTGTGTTTTCTTTGTTCCTGAATAAATATATATTCACTGTTGAATGGATAGATGGTACAGAGATTAATCCTCTGCCAACAGGCTTTGATTAAGAATATTTGTTTGTTCGAAATGCGTCGGTGAATCTCTTGCTGGCGTGAGCTAGATTTTGATTTGTGGACAATAAAGCAGTAAATATTTTATCTTCAGAAGAGTGCTGGATCCCTCTTTCTTGTGCTACACACACAGTCGGTCAGCTTCCTATCTAGACTTACCTCACCCCAGAGCTTGATTCACAGCCATAACTGCTCTTTAATGTCCTCCATGCTGCTGCTGCTTTTTCTCTGTGCATTAAAATTGTTGTGTTGAGTATGGGAAAGATTACGGGATCTAGTCTTCTCCCACCAGCTCAGAGACAATTGACAAATAGAAGACTGAACCTACAGAGGGGAAAACTAGTGAAAATGCAGGATACAAGGTATATTATATAATGGCCAAAAATGGTGTACATGTGTAAATGGGTTACTTGGATGCAACAGTGCAGACAATGAGGAGGCGGTGGTAATCAACTAAAACTATTTGTCTAATACTGACAAGAAATCAATCTATGGGTGTATATATATGTAAATAAGCATGATATATTGAGTAATAGTAATAGGGGTTATACAGTATGTTAGGACACTAATAGAAATAAATGTGATATCTTATCCAATGTCCTACTTATATACGCTGTCCTTATCTAGTAGTGAAGCAACTGTTAATAAGTATTGTTTAGCCTTGATATCTCAGCTTAAAGGGGGCCACTCTCTGTACTAGGCCCATCATATTCTCTTTATGTGCCTCTTATCGTTACACTGGCTCTAACGTGGGTCACCGGTAATTCCCGCTAGACCTAAACACGTGTGCATGTCGTACTTGCAGTCTTCTTTCCTTGAAGTGTGACCCAGGCCCATCCCCTGTACTGTTCGTCTACGCTGGAAGTAATGGCCCAATCCACTCAGAACTTCTCTTCTGCATGACAAGTGTTATTCCTCATCTGAAGAACAGCATATAACCTTCCGTGCTTGACCTATGATGTTGGGGCTTGACCAATGAAGTCTGGACTTCAGTGCTTGACGACGACGTCTCCCCTGCTCAGGTATGAAGTCACTCTCACGTTGTTCCACTCCGGAGGTGACCATGAGCTCCTTACAATGTTTACATGTAGTATTCTTCTCACATCCTGGTGTTAACTGCACTGTGCTTCCCCATCCCGGCTTTTTATATTTAGCAGCTGCGCCACAGCCATCACCGGACCCGGCATTCCCCTCAAATTCTTCCCTCTCTCGTTCTTCAGTTCCTGCCTATCCAGTCCAACCAGCAGATCGTTGCATTCACTTGCAGGGGCTCTCGGATGTTGACTGAATGCACCTTCTGTTCACCACCCCCTTACACTTGCGTAGGATTGCTTATTCTAAAGGTACTGCCACACTAAACAATCCCGCTAGCGATCACGATAACGAGCATACTAATGCGATCGCTAGCGGGATTGTTTCTATATCGCTAAATGCGGCCACATTTAGCGATATAGTTAACGACGCTATCGCCGTTAGCGATCTTCTTAACGACTTTAGCGGTACAAAAGTACCGCTAAATCGCTAAGAAAAGGTGCCACACAGCGATTAGATACTTACCCAGCGGGAGCGCCGATGAGAAAATAGGGTCCGGAACGATTCCAGCGACGAGCGAGATCACAGCAGGAAGCTCGTCGCTGGAAGCTGCCGCACTGAACAATATCGCTAACGGGATCGCTAAATAGTGACGTTTTTTAGCGATCCCGTTAGCGATATTGTTTAGTGTGGCATACCCTTAAGAGGCCAGTTTTATGGTTACTAATCTGTCAACAGGTATTCACCTTATCTGAGAGCAGCATAATGTGCAGACAAAGACCCTGATTTCAGCGATACATACTGGTATGCTTGCTGTAGAAACGATAGTAGATTATCACTAGAGGACTAGTAAACCTGCTGCCATGTAGTCCTCCATATTCATGAGTTCTGTATAACCCCGCCCCCACCATTGACTGACAGATTTCTGCCTATGCACATTGTACACAGAAAACTGCCAATTTGTGGGCAGAGTTATACAGAGCTCAGCATTTAGAGAGCTGCTAGATCTGCAGGAGAGAAAAAAAAGTTTTAGTCAAAACTGCAGCAACCAGTAACGTAAGTGACACATCGCTGAAATAAGTGTCTCTGCTCCCACATTATGACACTCTCAGATGGGTTAGCAAGAACCTGGTGACAGATTCCCTTTAAATACCTTGAATATCTCAGAACTTCTAAAAGAGTGTGTCATTATTTCATGAGAACAGCAGAGATACTATGATGAATAATTAAAGACCAGCCATCGTATGTCCACTGGACAATCTAATGAAGACACAATGTCAGCTATGCCATTACTAGCGCACTCTGATGGCACCTGTCCCTTTGTCACCCGAAAGCCAAGCACCAGATACATTGATATTAATGCAATTATTTTATGAAAATAATTGTCCTCTTTTATAAGACGAGCTAAGACTGTAATTTAACACCGCGGATGGTGTCATGACTTTTGGAAATTATCCTTTTGAACATTTCTAATTTGATGCTGGAGGCCACGTTAGTTCACAGTATAAATGATGTAAGATGTTTTTGCCTGTTCTGTAAACCGTGATTAAAAGGTAATTGGCTGTTTACACGATTTACACGAGATGAAGCAGTTACATTTCTTAATTAGCCGTTCTAATTTAATGGGTTAATGTTCCTAGGATATTGGGGTGGGAAGGTCACTCAGTAGCATTGGTACGGTATGTGGGTGGTTGTATAGGTTCACATAGGCTGGAAATGAAGACTTGTGACTTGGACTGAGAGAACGCCTGCCAAAATAGAGATTACTTCCCCCCCCTTTCTTGGAAAGCTTTCGGATGGTCGTCATGGCAACGTAAGTTCTACAATCAGAGCTTCAGACTTATCAAATGTGAAGTAGCTTTTGATCTCTGGTAATCACCACATTGCTTGATAGCGGATCACGCCAAGGGCTTTATTATGAATAGTGCCAATACTACTTTTCTGGGAATGGAGTGGGCAGAATATTATTCCTAAATATCTTGGGAGTCCCTATTTAACTACTAAGGGCTGTAACAACAAAGCGTGCTCTTTCGAAGCTTTTCTTCCTCAACAACAGCCTCTTGAAATATTATGTATGCTACAGCATCACGTTCTTGAGGCCCCTTGTAGCGTCGCTCATGATGGGAATGCAGCACGGTAGGTCAAGCTTCTACTCCGCGCACATATCTACCGTATTAGTGCAGCTTGGAGCCATTTAGAACAGTGCAATTTGATTATCTGTCTTCTGGTGAGGGCTTCTCAAGTACATGTTTACTAGATAGCGAAGTCCCACAGCTGCATACCTACATATGTTCATGCTAGATATGGCTGATACTAAAGGAAACACAACCGGAAAATGTTCTCTGTATTCTTTTTGTGTCACGAGTTTCCTAATAAGATAAAGCAGAAGGTGGTAAGAAGATTGATATTGACTTTTGTGAAAAAAATATTCAGTATAATATGTATTTATTCATTTAATTCCCGCCCCTTCTATGTTTAGGAGTCCAGTGGGCGCTTCTACTTAGTGACTCTATAACAAGAAAAAAAAGGCAGGGTGCTCCATAGTGCAGAAATCCCTAATAAAGCGGAGATTCTGAGGCCTGAAAGAAAGGACATGTAGTAGTGCGCTCACCTTGGAGGTATGTGCAAATACCAGGCACAACCCTGTTTCAAAGCCTGAGTTGGAAGGAATCAGCTGCAGCTGCCCCAAGTGATGTTTGGGGGGCAGGAAATACCATGTATCAGATAAAGAGTAAAAAAAATAAAATAAAAAAGTGGGTGATAAAAGCGCTGCTGGGTATGACAGACAGGCAGGTATCATCTTCATGAGAATTTAATTTAAAAGCGCTGCTGGGTATGACAGACAGGCAGGTAATATCTTCATGAGAATTTACTAAAAGATTAAGGGCTAAGCGTTTCAACATCGGACAGATGTCTTCCTCAGGCCAGGCATGTATGGCCTAAGGGAGAAATCTGTCTGATGTTGAAACGTGTCGCCCTGTTCTTTTGATAACTTCTTATGAGGATATTACCTGCTTGTCTGTCATACCCAGCACCACGTTTATCACCCCTTTTTTTATTTTATTTTTATACTACTTAGTGACTGATAGCTTTGATAGTATAAGTATAAAGGTAAAGCTCTCAATCATTATTTCGCTACAGAAAAATGGCACGAGTCGTTTTCTTCATGCATTATCAAGAATATTTCATCCAGTGTATTTAGAATTACTTCATAATTTCATAGCAATTTATTCACCTCTGTGAATAATTCATCCAGGCTGTGATTTGGACTTCACCAAGCTTCTAAGCTGCAGACACATCCTTGGTGTGGGCAGTCCATGAGCACATACGCGCTACCATGAAATGAACAGGACCGCAAAGACACAGACCAACGATGAGGAAAACCCACCGATGTTTTGGGGACCTCTCCCTTTCTTTAAATGGCGCACACCACATGACCCTGCACCAATCCTGACACGAGGTACTAAAAATATAAAATCAATTCAAAATAAAACAGCTAATTACAAATATCAGTTCAATGAGCCATAAGAATAAACCTATTATGATTCCATTATAAATAAGCAGGTGTTATAAATAAACGCATGAAAAAACGCATTTAGTGTAATACTTACTTATTCAAGCCTTTAGGAGAAACCATATCAAGGGAAAACATCCAGTATACCTCTCTTTGTAGCAACCTCTTTTTTTACCTGATTTATATGATTAGTGCACACCTCTTCTAGTATTGTCCTCTGTAATTCTGAAACCTTAAGTTTATGTTCCCAGAAATGCCTTGCTCCTGTCATTTCACAAAATTTTTTATTCTCAACAGTCTTTACTTTTTCTTCCGCATGAATTTTACTAGGTTGCTATTGATTTTCATCCAATATTCTACTCGCAGTGCGATGTTCATTAAGTTGTAAGTTTATGCTGCGTGATGTTTGACCCACATATCCCAACTTGGATGAAATATTGTTGATAGATTATTAAGAAAACTGCTATATTTTAGGACTATAAGACGCACCGCACCCCAAATTTTCAGAAGGAAAATACGGAAAAAAATTAATGTGTCAAATAGGGTTCCGTCTTACAGTCTGAATTCAGTCTACCCGGGAGATCGGCAGTGCTGGTGGAGCGGGGCACAGGTGTTCAGTGGTCCGGCGATGATCTGACTCCTATCCCAGACTGGTGCAGCAGGTTCAGCGGTGCTTAGTGGTGCAGGGACTCCGCCGACATCTCATGAAAGCCCTGAGTCCCGCACAACCATTGCTACAATGCGGTGTCATCTGGGAAAATGGCCGCCGGAGGCGACGCATGTACAGATTGAGGTCTCGGCACCAAGATCTCGTCTCCCACGATCTCAGGATGAGATCTTGTTGCCGAGATCTCAATCGGCACATGCTCGCCTCCAGCGGCCATTTTCCCCGAGGACACCGCATTACAGCTATGGAAGTTTGTGGACTCTGGGCTTTCACAAAATGTAGCCGGAGCCCCCACACCACCGAGCACTGCCGAATACTGCCAAACCAGTCTGGTATTGGAGTCAGATCATTGCCCTGCAGCATCGGATCCTGATAAGTACAGACGCACCCCCGTTTTCCCCAAAAAAAATTTGGGAAAAAAGTGTGTTTTATAACCCCAAAAATATGGTACTTGTGCCATTTTTCTGTATGGACTATAATTAGTTGGTGTGAGCAACTGCTTTGCATCCACTATAAGTTGTGGGTTATTTATATTATACATTTTAATAGATTTTTTTTATTCATTACATGGTACCACCCACTGGACTCCTAAGCATGGAAAGAATCAGGAGGAGTGATGCGATCCATAACCAATCAAATTCATTATTATTTCCTCCATTTTGCTGGTTTCTTTTAAAGGCTAGTAAGAGATTAACCCAAAAAATTCACATTATACACATCTGTTCTAAACCCTCACCTGACTCTTTATGCCTCCACCGCAGCTCCCTGGACATCCATACAGTCATGTGGGAGCCATGCACATCAATGAAGTTCATCAAATGCCCATGTAATGAATAGACTTGAGCGAAACAGGTCGGTCAGATTCAAAAGTCGCCTACTTTAGCCAAAGTCGAGTTTCGTCAACCGAAACACCACCTTAGCGTGAGGTCGGCCATGTGGTCGTCGAAACGAGCGCCAAAGTCGTGTTTCCCAGAATGCTTGCAGGAGCCTTTTTTCAGCCAATAAGCAAAGACGTACACTGTGGGCAACGAGATGACATGGGCAGCGTCCACCACCATCGTAGAGAGGGCATTGCAGTGATTGGCTTGCTTTGGGGGTGCGTCATAGTGTCTATAAAAGCCCTGATGCGCCGACCTCCATTTTACTTCTGCCGATCTTAACAGTAGGGAGAGGTTGCTGATGCTGTTTATCAGTAGGGAGTTAGGGCTGTAAAGAGAAGTTCTTATGTGCTTGTGCTGATAGCAATTGTGCTGTACAGTGAGTGTGCAGTGACAGGGAGGATTTTCTTGTGTGCAGCACCCTGGTTATTAGGCTGCCTGCCAGTGACAGGGGAGGATTTTCTTGTGTGCAGCAGTGCTAGTTATTAGGCTGCTGTAGCTGTATTGCTGTGTGTACACTGCTGTGCAGACGCTTTTTACACAGCACTAATACTTTTATTCTTTTTTTCTGAACAGTTACGAGCGTTCATTTTTTCCCACACCGTATAGAGCTGTACGCTCCTCAAACAATACCATATACCAGCTGGTATCATGGACAAATACATGCTGACTATCTGTGTGTGACTCCGGAAATAAATAGGGAGATTTAAATTTTCCCTTACACCGTATACAGCTGTACGCTTCTCCCTACTGTATCGTATATCTGCTCTTTGGATTATCGTCCCAATCCTAACTGGTGAGCATCTGTGTGACTCCGGAAAATATATACGGAGATTGAAATTTTCCCCAATACCGTATACAGCTTTCCGCTTCTGATACAGTACCGTATATCTGCTCTTTGGATTACGGTCAAATCCATACAGAGTGAGCGTCTGTGTGTGACTCCGGAAATATATATGGAGAATTAAATTTTTCACTACACCGTATACAGCTTTACGCTCCCCATACAGTACCATATATCTGCTGGTATTTTTGGTACATTTTCCCAAACATGAGGAAGTATGGTGGAAGGGGCCGCGGTCGTGGGTGGGGGGACAGCTGGTACTGATGGTGGTGGTGGTGCATCTGCTGGTAGTGCCAAGAGCACAATAGCACCTTAGGCAGGAGGTGTTGAGCCTGTGTCATTGTCTGGCTCCAGAAGGTCTGAAAGGCTCCCTTTTCTGGGAGTAGGTAAACCGCTTTTAAAGCTAGAGCATCAGGAACAGGTTTTGGCTTACATTGCCGAAACAGCCTCCAGCTCTATCGCCTCCTCTTCTGAAGTTTCAAAAAATGCAAACACTGAGTCGTCAGTGCAGGCTCCTGGTCAGGAACAACACCTTTCCTTGTGTCCTTCACCCCTACCAAACGTGAAGTATGCGGCAGGACCACACTTCAGATTACTCCCTGGACCTCTTTTCACATACCATGCCTGGGTTATCAAGTGAAATGATGAATTCCCCAGTCCAAGATGAATATGACATGGAGTGCACTGATGCACAGCCACTGCTATATGATTCTGCTGGTATATTCACCCAGAGCACTGCATTGCCCTCATAGTCTACTGAGCCAGATTGTGACCCTGATGAAACTCAGGTGCCCCTTCCCGCATACTATACCACCTTACACGGTGACACAGAGGAAGGTGCAGATGAAATTGAAGAGGAGGTGATGGATGACCCAGTTGTTGACCCAGATTGGCATCCATTGGGGGAAGAGGGTGCCGCTGGCAATAGCTTAGAAAAGGAGGAGGTTCCGCAGCAGGCATCGACATCGCAGCTGGAGTTATCTGGCAGGCCCGTAGCAGTCCAAAAACGTGTTAAAAAAACTAAAAAAGTTGCAGGACAGCTTGGCCAGACGGTCAAATTAGCACAGCGTGCAAGCCCTGAAAATTTATCCCATAGTAGAAAGAGTGCAGTGTGGCACTTTTTAACCAAAATCCTATTGATGAGGCAAAGGTTATCTGTAAGAAGTGCGGAAGGACCTTTTGCCGAGGGAAAAATCTCCGAAATTTGAATACCAGTTGCATGCTTAGACATTTAAACACCATGCACTTGCACGCGTGGACTGACTACAAAACCTTAGGTAGCACACGTGCACCTGCTCTGCCAGAAGGTAGCCAGCAACGCTACATCGCTTCCCCCACTGTAAACCCATCGGTTAGCATACCACCAGCAAGAAATGTTGAGGTGTCGTCGCAAGGCCAAAACAGTCAGGGAATCACAATGTTTTTACAACAAAAGACTGAATCTAGGCCATCACCACCACCACCACCATCACCATCACCAACCCCCTCTCAGTCCGCCATGTCCACCGCTAGTTCCCCCATATGCAGCTCGCAAGTCCAGCTCACACTAGCAGACACTCTGAATAGGACAAGAAAGTACTCATCCTCTCATCTGCGTACACTGGCTTTGAAAGAATACATTGCCAAACTGATCTCATTAGAGATGATGCCCTTCCATTTGGTTGAAAGCGCAGCGTTCTGAAAGCTCATGGCCTACGCTGTCCCACGCTATGACCTACCCAGTCGGCACTTCTTTTTTAGAAAAGCCATCCCTGCATGTGAAAAAACCGCATTGTTCATGCACTCAAACAATCAGTGAGTGGAAAGGTGCACCTCACAACAGATGCATGGGCCAGTAGGCATGGCCAGGGTCATTACGTGTCCATCACTGCACACTGGGTTAATGTGGTGGATGCAGGCTCCACAGGGGACAGTGGCGGTGGGACAGTGCTGCCTAGCCCTCGGTATAGGCAACAGTTGGCTGTAGGCGTTCGACCCTCCTCCTCCAGAAGCAAAATCTCGTCGACAGAGCGCAGTCGCATGAGCACTCCATCCGCAGCTGCCTGTGGTGCACACGAGGTGTACCACTATCGAACAGCTAGTGGTAAGCATCAGCAGGCTGTTTTAAAGATGATGTCTTTGGGCGACAACAGACACACCGCGGAGGTACTGGCTGACTACTTGCAGCGAGAAACTGAGTCATGGCTGGGCAGTCTACATCTTGAGCCAGGTAAGGTAGTCAGTGATAACGGACGTAATTTTGTGGCAGCCATAGCCCTGGCAAAACTCAGACACATACCTTGCCTGGCTCACACCTTGAATCTGGTGGTGCAGTGCTTCATAAATAATTATCCGGAGTTACCAGCCCTGCTCCATAAGGTTATATACATACAAAAAAAGGCTGCACTCAAGCATACTAAAGCATGACAATATGGAATACATGAAATTTAGAATAGCAATATGGCTTTGGAATATAAAGAAAAATTTGAGACGCTTAGTATAAACATTTGGCCAAACATTTTAAAGCCCACCAACCATCGTCAAGGTGGTCTCAATACTGGTGAGTCCCTGACCTAATGTGAACATACCTCTATTAGGCTGATATGTGAATTTCTGGGTGAATATGCACCTCTGTCAGCAATGCCTGCATTTATGGGTAAAGTAGGGACCTGGTGTAATTAAAATCACCACCTGGTGGGGGCGGAGTGCTCGGTCAGCAAGCTAACATTCAATAGACAAAAAAACCTGACTGGCACATCCAGACTAATGTGAACTAGGTGCAAACCAAGGGAAGCTACCCCCATTTTTTGTCTGCTCCATAAGGTGTGAAGACTGTGCTCGCACATCTGTTGCTCGCCCATAGACTCCAGTTGTATGCAGAGGCTGCAGCAATCGCTCCACCTCCCCAAGCACCACCTAATCATAAACGTTGCAACAAGGTGGAATTCCACCATGCACATGGTTGAGAGGCTGTGCGAACAGAGGCAGGCTATAATGCATTTGTGGGAGGATACACGGGCAGGCAGTTTGAGGGCAGTCATCGAGTTGTCGGGTGTGCAGTGGTCAAAGCTGAAAGACCTCTGTAAAGTCCTTCAGTGTTTTGAGTAATGCACACGGCTGGTAAGCACAGACGACACCATCATAAGCATGAGCATCCCACTTATGCGTCTGCTCATGCAAACTTTGATGCACATTAAGGATCAGGCGTCTGCAGTGGAGGAGGATGAAGAGGGAAGCCTTGATGTCAGTCAGCCATTGTCTGCTCAGGGAACTGTCCTGGACGAGGTGGAGGAAGAAGAGAAAGAAGAGGAGGAGGAAGATGAGGGGGATGATTATTTTGGGGAGGAGGATGCTTCTCAGGGGGCAAGAGAAAATATTGGCTTGCTAAGGTCAGGTACAGGGTTTGTGCGTGACTGGAGGGATGTGGATTTGGCAGAAAGTGCTCCTCCACCCACCACTGGCAGTGCATCATTGACACCTGGAACATTGGCCCACATGTGTGATTATGTCTTGCGGATCCTAAAAAGGGACCCCCCGCATTGCCAAAATTATGAAGGATGACGACTACTGGTTGGCGAGCATCCTCGATCCATGCTATAAAGGCAAATTAGAGAACATCATGACACAGGAGAACCTAGAGCTAATATTGGCGAACAAACAAGCAACTCTGGTAAACCTTTTGTTAGAGGCATTCCCAGCACACAGCAGCGGTGCAGGTTCTACCACGACCCGTACTGGGCAACATGGAAGAGATGTTCTTGGTGCACACAGCCGAAGTGGCATTGGAGACAGAGGTTTCATGACCATGTTGTGGACTGATTTCTCGAGTACCGCTCACACGACTGGTAATACTGAATCGATTGCTACAGACAGGAGACAGCAGTTGTCAACTATGGTTCAAAATTACCTCTCCTCCCCTATCGATGTTCTCCCTCACAGTTCATTCCCCTTTGACTACTGGGCCTGTAAACTGGACACCTGGCCTGAATTGGCACAATGTGCCTTACAGGAGCTCGCTTGCCCTGCTGGTAGTGTGCTATCAGAAAGAGTCCTCAGTGCTGCTGGATCAATCCTGACAGAAAGAAGGACCCGGCTGTCAACCAAAATGTAGGTGATCTCACTTTCATTAAAATGAACCATGCCTGGGTTTCAAAGGATTTTGTACCACCTTCCTCTGATGACACATAGGTTGCCAGCAAAATGGCTCGCTTTGTCCTCCTCTTCCTCCGATTTCTCCAATTCCTCTATTTGCAGCTGCTGAATGTCCAGCCTACACCTCAACATATGCCAGGTTTTCCACCTCCTTAACTGGGCTTTACCCCCCCAGGGCCGGCGTCAGCACCTGGTGCACCCAGGCAAGTGCCGGGGCCCTGAGCAGGTGGTGGGGCCCACTCGCCGTCAGAGACACCGGCGTACTATGAGGGGCCCTGTGCCAGTGCCGGCACCCACGAGTGGGCCCCCCTGCTTGCTCAGGGCCCCAGCACGTGCAATACTTACCTCTCCCTGCTCCACTGCTGTGACGTCTTCCACGTTTCCTGACAGTGACATTCAGGTCAGAGAGCGCGATGACTTCACGTCTGTGCGCCCTCTGCCTGAACAGTCACAGGGCAGAGAGCTGGAAGATGGCGATGATGAGGAGTACAGAATAGAGCAGTGCCCAGTGAGGAGAGGTATTTCATTTTTTTTAATGTTTGAAGCAATATATGGGGAGCATTATACACTGAAGAATTATATATGGGGCCCATCATTGTTTTGAGCATCATAGATAGGGCCCATTTTACACTGGAGCATTATATATGGGGCCCATAATACACTGGAGCATTATAAATGGTGCCCATCATACACTGGAGCATCATATATGGGGCCCATCATATACTAGAGCATCATATATGGGGCTCATCATATACTAGAGCATCATATGGGGTTCATTATTTATGGGGCATCATATAGGTCCCTTTATATATGGAGCATCATATGGAGCACATATGGGGCATATTCTGTATGGAGCATAATATGGAGCACATTCTGTATGGAGCAATATATGGGGCTCATTATTCTGTATGGCGCACTATGTGGTGGCCATAATACTGTATGGAGGACTATACCGTCCGGTTTTTGAGCTATTGTAGAATTTACAATGGATATCATTCATGTAATGTAAGCAGTGAAGTATTTGGCATTGTACTATACCTATATTTCTCTGCCATAACAGAGCATCATGAATTGTGGTATGTGTTAAAGGGGCCCACTGAGACTCTGTTGCCCGGGGCCCACGAAAACCTGGAGTCAGCCCTGTCCCCCCACAACTTTAGCCAAATAACCCCCAGTTTTCAATGCGTTACTATTATTATAAAGTAAATGAAGGTTGACAAGCTTAAGTAATAAGAATTAATGTCGTTGGCATTGAAATGGGCACTGTAGGTGTGTTTACTGTCCTCCACTCACTGGCAACTTTTATTCCCCATTGACTTGCATTGGGGTCGGGTTTCCGATGCCGACTCAACTGTTTCCTTAGTCGGCCGACTTCGTTTGACTCGACTTTTGTAAAAGTCGAGCCTACCGAAACGCGACTCGACCCTCCCGGAGGCAAAGTCGCTCATCTCTAGTGACGACATGAACTTCAGAATTACAAGAACCAAAGATGTACATAGAGGACGGGGGAAGCTGTGGTGAAGGTTGTGTAAGGAGTGAGGGCCCAGAACCAGTGAGCATAATGTGATTTTTTTTTAAGAAATCTCATTTCGACAAATTGCATACTAACCTAACCCCATGTTCCTACAGGCTATTAAATGATAATAATAGTATTAATTCTAGCTACCATGTACAAAGGATGTGGCATAGTTAGAAAAATAAAAATATGCCTACTTTTATGAAAAAAAATTACTCTGTGTCATTGGGGCATTACAGCATACTGACCGACTCACAGAGTCATCCTTGTATACACAACGATTATCTATTGATTGATTGCTACACCATATCGGGACTTAAGACTGGACATTTCTGGAATCCCAGGCATGTTCTTTTGAAGTTCAGTACAGAACACCTTTGTAACACGTAGGTGAATACAACACAGCCTCACCAAGTTTACTGATCGCGATCTATCCTGCTTACCAGTCCTGAGCGCACCACTCTGGCCTCTGAGTCCAAGGACTTTTATTGAAATTTTGTCTAATTAATATACTTATGAAGTGTATTGTACTTGGAGGATCACTGGTAGAGCACCATGGATCAATAGGAGGAAAAACATTGGATGCCATAGCTGGGTGATGAATGATCCCGGATGGGGTAAAGTGATGTGTATAAACTACGCCCTACAGTGGGGTAAGTCACCCTTGAACTTACCCAGATTTTATGATATCTTAGATTTACTCTGTCTCCGAGCACTGGATATTATCTTTTTTGCGTTGTTATGATACACCACTGTAAGGAACGCACCTATTTTATTCTGTCATCAGATTGATGACAGATTCCATTTAAAATGACTGTGACATAAAATCAAAATCTGAGATGTAGCTCAGGAAAAAAAACTCAGAATTAAAAATAAGTAAAAAAACAAATATCAGGATTAATTGAAGAACCATTTGTTGGGCCAAGTGCACATGTGTTATGATAAACTTAAAAAAAAATAATTTTAGTAATGACTATTTCAAGTAATGTAAATTCAAAAATACAAAAATAAATACGGGATACATTCTGTATATAATAGGGGTAGAGGCTGTTGTCACACACAGACCCACAGGGGCAAACAAAGAAAGAATTCATAGCATTACATAAGAAAAAAATAGGATTCCTTCCCAAACCAGTTGTGTGATTTTACATGTATAGTAGAAATGATAATTTGAAATATTGTATATTCAGGAACAAAAATATCTCTATATATTGAATTTAGTACTGAATCCATTCATCATGTTAGGCCATTAGGGAAAGGTCTATTTTGTATCAGACCCGTGAGGGAGGATCTCAGCTATTGATTGATTTATGACTACTGCTGTACACAGAGATTCATATAGATGTAAAATTAACGAGTTACAGAGGGAAAGTTGCACATAAGCAAGGTCAAAGTGAGTCAAATCTACTACTGCACAGTTGCCTAAAGGGTTGTGTGTCAAAAAGGAGCAGAAAATACCAGGCTTTTGTAAGGTTATGCTGTGGATAACAGCTCAGCTCACACATCAAAAGACTTTTCCAATTATTCTGTGAATTGATAAAAATCAAGGTCTGTTTATATTAAATATACATGAGAAAAAATGTGTGATTTTTCTAATAAATTTTCAAATCAATATCTATATTAAAAAAAATCTAAAAACTTTTCAATATTCTCTCTTAGGCTATAAAATTGTACATTTAGGCTAGTACAATGAAAGAAAGCACCTGTATATAGATTGCACAGTATTAGGGTCTGCGGAACACACCTAATAGATATTGTTGAGAGGTGCGTTCGCAGCCCGAGGTCCACCATGCAGGCGAAGCCCGCTGCTAGTAAGATGGTGATGGTAGCAAACTCTGTTATCCCGCAGTCGCTAAAATAAACGCCGTAGCGTAACGGGAATGCCACAGCGCTATATGGCGGTAAGTACGAACTCACTTAACTTCAGTGAGCCGCAAAGTAAAACGCTAGGGCGCTGAACCAGCGTTATAAAGCGAACCCTGTTGCGTCACAGAGCCGCTGAGAAAAAGACTGTGTCCAGTTAACACCACATGGATACACAGATAACTGCTGTGCAGATAGCAGTCCATGATCATGCAGAAAGCAACACATTCAAGCAATCTCCTCACCAGAGAAGCCGGTATTCTAGGGGCTTGTTTCAGCCAAGCCCTAACCACGCGCACCCAAATCTCCTCACCGGAGAAGCCGGTATTCTAGGGGCTTATTTCAGCCGAGCCCTAACCACATGCATACATGATCACACTGGCGCAAAGCACATAATGCAATTGATACTAGCGCATGGCGGCCCAGCCATGCCACCCTTTTATAGTAACAGCTACAGGACCTGCCAGAAAAAGGACCAATGAGAAACTGTTCCAAAACACATGTAGTTTCAGAACCTTCCTGGCGGACCAATAGGAGCTGCTCCAGTACCTGAACATGTGACCCCTGATCTCCAATGAGAGATTTTACCCTGGGCATGCTCAGAAGGGGAAACGCGGGACTTCGTCGCAAAGACGTCTGCTCCAGCACTGGCTATAATAGAAGATCCAGGAGTGGCAGCAGCAAGTCTCTGCACAGTATTGGAATGGGCAAGACGCTGGGACCGACGTCTCTGCTGAGCAGGCTCCACTGCGGACGGAGATGGATGGGGACCGCAGCGGGACTGGTTCGAGACTCCCCTTGTGCAGCAGCGGGAACTCGAACCCTAACACACAGGATCCACTATTCACAATATGTGATGATTACAGCCAGGCTCAGACTGGCTCATAGAGTAACAGGGCAACCCCCCGGTAGGCCCTTGTGCAGATCTGGGCCCCCAACCCCCTGTGTGGGCAGTACTTGGCATAATTAATTTCATTAACTCATTTTGAATGGGGGTAGTGTAATATTCGTATGCAGGTAAAAAGTGGGCCCCCCACCAAAGTGAATGGCACCCCAGTCCGACACTGATTACAGCTCATCTCCTCCTACTTTCTGTATATATAACTATAACACCAAAGGGGTAGTAATTATACCTCGACCTAAATGAAGCGAACCATAAACGATTTAAAACTGATTATTTATTAGAAAAAAATTAAAAAAACATATAAAAAGCCACATATTCATTGTATACAAAATCATATCCCATAAGAGGGAATAACCAAGAGAACACAATTTGCAAGGCAGTATTCAGTTTCAAATTTAAGGTAATGATCCAATATTTTACTGAAACCGATCACATCTCTGTCATAATATAAATGGTATGAACATCCTTATATAGAACAATAGTAAAAATAAATAGGTGCAAAAAAGCATCCTTTCTATTTATCATAAGGACAACGTATCCATATTTATATTAAACCAAAAGAAACCCATGTAATTAGAGTGTAAATCAAGGAATGAAAAAAATAATAATGAATCCAAATCACAATAGCACAAACAGCATTACCTTATTCAAATAGTACAGTGGTAATGCCCGTGGTCTAATGGTGGCCCTCTGCGCCCCGACGCGTGTTTCGCCCTTCTGCTTCTTCCGGGGGCTTTTTATATGCTTTTTTTTATTTTTTTCTAATAAATAATCAGTTTTAAATCGTTTATGGTTCACTTCATTTAGGTGGTGGTATAATTACTACCCCTTTGGTGTTATAGTTGTACTTTGGAAGCGCCATTTGGTAAAAATTGTTTGGACATTAACTGAATTTCTGTATATATAGCAAAGCATGCCTTAAAAAAACCTACACGTAGCAGTCAACAAGCTGAATATCGCTCCACCATGGCCCATGTAGCTGTTATAGACAGCAATATATAAACGGTGACTTAATGGGGTTTTGATATCAAAACTTTACATGGTGACAGATGTTCCTTTCAGTAAAGACTAGGTCTACTTAAAATTAATGTATCATCAGCAAAGAAAGTTTGGATTAAATAAAATTAGAAGTCTTGCAATTTCCATACTGGTCACTGGAGCTAATTTAGACTCCTACTTCCTGTACTAAAGAAAGACTTTTCAGAAGTCTCATTATTATCATAGACAGGATGACAATGCTGCAGCTGATAACATCAGATCCGCCATTCACAGCAGATGATACCACAGCTTCCCCTGCTTCCTCTCCCTTCACAATGACCTTCAATAGATGCTTCGATACAATAAATACAGTCTGAGTCTGTCTACTGCTGCTGATGTACATGGGGATTTCCAGAAAGAACTGGAAATGTCTGGAAAATCCCCAGCGGCATTAGTAAAATGTGTTCACTAAAATTATTTTTGCACCGTTTTGCAGTTTATTAGTTCATTGCGCTACTAACACTTTTCTCACTATTACCGTACTTTGGTATTATAATATTAGGATTAATATAATATATGATTAATTATAGCTTAGTCTTATTATTACTTGAGGATTATTGCAGAATTCCATTTTAATCTGGTTAATATTTGGGTTTATAATTAATCGCAATTTCTAGATTTATAGGCACATTTTATACTCTATAGATACTGTTTTATTGAATGGTTATTTCGCTATATTGCTATATTGCTTTTTCCACTAGAGGTACTATTGTGCTAGATCAACTCCTAGCAAATACGGTACTCATTTTTATTTTTATTTTATTATTATTTATAGTTAAAAACATTTACACGTGCACTTTTGAGTTACATTCTGACATTAATTGCCACCGCTTTTATGAGTATTTTGAGCTTTTAATCCTCAAGTTAATATAAACTTGTATCTGACACTTTGACCACACTGTTTCCCATCACAAAGATGCCAATCGCATACATCATGGGTGTGTACACGCGTATTGAGGTTTGGTTCTTCTTTGTCACATGTTTCGGTATTGGACTTGCGCAGACACAGTGCGACCTCTGAGATGCTGGCAGCTGAGATATGAGCAGCCAGATTCATTAGCTACTGTGTGCGCCGTGTAGGATACCCGGAGTTAATTTGAATAGAGGTGAGTACATACTTTTCATAGTGGATAGTGGCAAGAAGCACTGTTCTAGTACCCCCTGATGAAGTAGTCTGCGAAACTCGCATAAGGATACTGGACAGTGTGTTAACACGTGGCACTTTTACCATGTCGGCTGATGGGTATACCTTGTTTTTATATGCTTTCTAACATAAGTGCTGTACGGATGTGAGATTTAGGTGTCTTTTTTAACATTTTGAATTAAATATAGTTTAACTGTTATGCCTTATGCTATAATGATTTTGTTTTCCCACAAGCATGTAATATTTTCGAGTGGAACTGAATTCTACTTGAATATTACAAAAATACGCATTCAGAAAAATACAGATTTTTTGCAATTCGCTTCAGAGTGGATTTAGCTAAATGTTGGTCGCTAATGTCCTGGCCGCATCTTTTTATTTCCGCCGACCGAGCTGAATCCCTGGGCCTCCACAAACTAGGCCAGGACTTCTGGCTCTGATGAGGCGAAGAACAATTATGCGCATGCATGTGTAGGGATCTGGACTATCTTACCTTGCTTCTGCCCCTGAAGACAACAATCGCTCTGTGTGTGTAGTGTCATGCATTTTTACATGTAATAGTGATGGGTGTCTTATATAATCTGTTATGGTAATATACATGCATATGAGTCATGTAAAGTGTTAATGTACTGTATAATGTGAGTACTGTATAGTGCAGGATAAGCATAGGATCAGCTTAGGATAGCATAAGTACGGTTTAGAAAAATCAGATAGGAAATATTTAATGGCAGAACTAGCCCAGTGGGTGGGAACTAGTTTTAATAAAATGGGGGAACTTCCTGCTATAGTGTGTTTTTTGAAAAGTGCAGTGTCAAGGTCAAGTTTAGGTGCAGTGGGCTGCTAGGGGCAGCATGGGCCAATCATTCAAGGCAGTGGGAGGCTGTACTGATATCTCTGATGGACACTCCTGTAATGTTTGGAGCCTGGGCTCAGACCAGGTACCAAGGAGCGAGTCTGGTCTTGTGACATCTGAGGGTCAGAGGACATGAAATTACTGGGGGGCAGGTGGCTAGTCCCGGGTGCACTGCTGAAGTGGACCGTAAATCCCTGAGGCTGATTGAGTCAGCAGGCTTAGAGGCAGTCCAGGACAAACAAGTTGCAGGGCTGAAGAGGAGTTGTACTAAGGAAGGAAGAAATATGAAATGCTATGCCCTATCCCACATATCACCACCTAATGAACTTAAACTGACTAGAAAGTGTTTGCCTGCTGTTAAGAACTCGGTGTCCCCTGAATTGTGTGTGGTGGCTCTTGAGCAAGGAAGCCTGGAAGCAGCAGAGGCCTGTGGCCTAAACGTGAATGTGATGTACCCCACATTTGACAGCACACTGAGACTGGGACAATGTGACAGAGCTTGATCGGACAGCAACTCAGTAATGACTACCCCTTTTGGCACCTTACACCTTACGCATCTGAGTCCAATAAGTCCAGAAGAAAAGCAAGCCCGAGTTAGAGGTATGCGATTAAAGGTACTGTCACACTAAACGAGATCGCTAACGAGATCGCTAATGCGTCACCGATTTTATGACGCAGTAGCGATCTCGTTAGCGACGCAGCTGTGTGTGATATGTAGCAGCGATGTGGCCCCTGCTGAGATGTCGTTGATCACTTATGAACGTTCTGAGCCGTTTTTTGGTCGTTGGTGTCCCGCTGGTGAGCCTGAATCGCTGAGTGTGACACCCTTTATGAACGGCAGGTGGGACTAGGTTTTCCCAATGACCACAGATCGCTGATGAGATGTGTTTGGAATCTAACTAGCGATCACAAAGCGATCGCACTAGCAATCTCGCCAGGTTGTGTTGTTGTCGTGATCGCTGGTGCGATCGCTAAGTGTGACAGTGCCTTTAGACTTTTAAAGGGAGACAGGGTCTCAAGGGTTTATATAGTGAGAAAAGTTTTGGCGTGATGAGAAATATCCACTAAGCCAGTCTCCTCTGCGATTCTCCTTGTCCAGCTTAAGGTCATTGACATTATATGCAAATACTAGCAGGAAGGGGGCCGCCCAGCTGACTCTTCTCACTGCGCTAGGACTCTTCTCCCTATAATGTACTCATCTTTAAAACTATGAACCATAAAGAAAAAAAGGGAGCTCAAATCTCTAATATATAACCAAATAATAATGAAAAAAGAGTACAAAAAAATTTTTTTTTTTTTTCAAAAAATATATAACAAGTTTTATTGATTTATACAAAACCACATATATACAATAATAATAAGATTTAAAAAACCAGTAAAGAAGATGATTAGACCGTGGGGCAATAATAGCAGAAAATCAGTACATAATAGTACTCCACAGTGGTGAGAAGATCACATGTATGAAGAAAAACGGCAATGTCCATGACTCCCAAAAAAAACAGGGCAAAAATAAGGAAAGCCAGTGTCTAGTCAGGATAAATGCAAGTGCCTAATAGGTATGTCAATACAAATCCCGTCAAGGACATAACAATGGAACCTGAACTAGAATGTAAATCCCCTAGGAGACACTATGAACCGCCGATAACCTCATGGTGAGATAATGAGTAACCCAAGTGTTGTTCAAACATGCTGATCATGCGATCTCACTCACCCATTGTGGAAACTGCTAATTGCTCCGGGGCCCCGACGCCGTTTCGCGTTTCCGCTTCCTCGGGGGCAGTGTGTAAATATGCTAAAAAGTGGGTTTAAATAGCTCCTGTTATGGCGCGGTCGCCAATCACGCCGCAAAGGACAGGAAGAGCAGACTCCATCTTGGTGTTCATCGCCTCGAGACGGCACATCCGGTACTACGGTAATTCCGTCACTTCCGGTGTCACGGGAACAGTGTGTAAGGAACAAATGTTCCTAGAGACGTCATCATTACACAGTGTTCCGTACAGACACCATAGGTGACGGGAGTACATCGGAGGGACCGGCAGGGGGCGACAGTGATGGAGCCATACATCCTGATGGCATATTAGTGAGAATAATGCTCCCCATATAAGTATGTGTCCATAAACGCAATTATACTATATCTAATATGTCACCAGAAACCTTTGTTTAGACAATAAATATTCATAAAGAACCAAACAATCTATATCCAATTAATACAGACATAATAACCATAATGCAAATATATGAAAATATATATATGTACAACAATACATATATGTAAGTAGGTCAGATATTTTATTCTAATAGCCAGTGGACGAACAGAGAAGATGATCCATTGCTGTCGTCCTTTGTCCAATAAACCAGCAGGAGCATCCAGATAAGCATAAACCCAACGAAAATCCAAAGTTGAGGTGAAGGGAAAAAAAGTCATCCACTAAACTGAAAACTGCACAAAAACACACAATTAAAATCACATAAAAATTCTGAAGAATGGAACAATATTAAAACAGAAGAGAAAAAAAGAAAAAAAGAAAAAAAGGGGGGGGGAGGAAAAAAGAAAAACAAAAGAAAAGAGGCAAAGGACAAGGGAATAAATTTACAAAAAAGAGGAAAAACTCAATTGCTCATTGAGCCCATGTGGAAACATGGTGTCCAATTTCACTATCCACTTACATTCTAACTGGGATAGCTTCCGTTTGAGGTCACCGCCTCTGATCCCCCCATGAACGCGATCAATGCCCCGTACCTTAAGTAAGTCTGGATTGCAAGCATGCTTAGCCCTAAACTGACGTGGTATAGTCTTAAGGGAATCCACATCAATAACAGTTGCTGCTGACTGGATATCCCTCACGTGTTCCCTGGTACGTATTCTAAGCTCACGTGATGTCAAGCCCATATATATCAATTTGCAGGGGCACGTGGCGTAATAGACTACAAAGTCACTCCGGCAAGAGATATATTCCCTAATCTGGAAACTTCGCTTGCCATCTGATGAGCAAAAAGTGGCTGTACGCTCAATATTGCGACAAGCCAAACACGAACCACAGGGGAAGCATCCCAGACGAGGTTTACTATCTGAAAAGAAAGAACGAGGGGACCGTGCAACATAATGGCTATTCACTAGTAAGTCCTTTAAATTGTTGCTCCTTCTAGCAGTAAGGAGCGGTCTATCAGGAAGCCATTTGCGCAAGATCGGTTCGGTCCTTAGTAGTGTTGAGCGATAGTGCTCGATATCTAAAAATATCGTATCGAAATTGTATCGCCGATAGCACTAAATATCGTCGATATCCGATTTCGATACCGGAAGTCCAATGTAAGTCTATGGGAACAAAATATCGCAACTAAAAAAAACCTTTATTTCCTTGTAAACACTAAATATACACACATAGAATACATATATATATATATATATATATACATGTCATTGTGACATATATATATACATATATGTATAGTTTATACACTTCTACATAGTAAAATATCCTCTGATTCAATTGCCGGGTAAAGCCGGCTTCTGTGAAAAGACAGAAGCACCCAACATGAAATGACACTTGGTGTACATAGGGTTAACCATGTCTTTTCATGTCGTTTGCAATCTGATTTGCACAAACAATTATATCAGTCTGTGTGCAAAATTTCACACCTGTAGGGTTAATTAAAGGTGTAAATTCGTTGTAAAAAAACGGACTTTTTTGCTACGAATTTACACCTTTAATTAACCCCTACAGGTGTGAAATTTTGCACACTTACACTCATGTAATTGTTTGTGCAAATCAGATATCAAACTACATGAAAAGACATGGTTAACCCTATGTACACCAAGTGTCATTTCATGTCGGGTTCTGCATTTTCACAAAAGCTGGCAATTGAATTAGCGGCTATTATACTATGTAGAAGTGTATGAACTATAAATATAAATATATATATATGTGTCACAAATTCAATGACATGTATATATATATATGAGGTGTAAAATTGCTGAAAAAAAATGCGTGGGCTCCCGCCCTATTTTCGCAACCAGACAGACAAAGCCAGTGAGTGGGGCAGATAATAATAGCCCAGAGAGGGACCATTATTTTTGGCCCCCCCGGCTACTAACATCTGCCCCCAGACACCCCAGAAAGGGCAAATCTCTAATTAGATTTGCCCTGTCTGGCACTTTGCCCGTCTATTCCCATTGCCCTGTAGCGGTGGCGAATGGGTTAATAAGGGGTTAAAATGACCTTGCAATTGAAAGGTCACTTTAAGCCAGGTTAATAATTGAGAGCTGTCAATCAGACAACTATCAATTATTAATCCTATTGTATGAAAGAAAAATCAAACACACACACTTTAATAAAAAAGAAGTTTAATGAAATAATCACATAGTTTTTGACCATATTTTATTTACCTGCTAAAACCATTTCCTGTAATAAAAATAAAATAATAAAGCAAAATTATTCTTACCAATCCGATGTACAGTCAGGTCCCACGGTGTAATCCATCAGAAAGGGTTAATGTTTACTGCAGGGACCGCAGCTAATGCTGCAGCCTCACAGTAAACCCCCAAATGAATGAGTTCCTCTCCTGGCTGACAGGAGAGGAAGTGGAAAGCTTAATTGATTGCTTTCCACTTTCACTTCAGGTCAGCCAGGGACACAATCAGTGACGTCAGAGGGAACTGGTTAACAAAAATAGGGGATCCCCTCGAAAAAAAATGGCGTGGGGTCCCCCCTATTTTTGTTAACCAGCCAGATGAAGCAGACCGCTGAGGTCTGGTTTTTCAGGCTGGTAAGGATCCAATATCCATGGACCTTGCAAGCCTGATAATACCAGGCCACAGCAGTCTGCATATCTTGGCTGATTAACAAAAATAGGGGATCCCCTCGAAAAAAAATGGCGTGGGGTCACCCCTATTTTTGTTAACCAGCCAGATGAAGCAGACCGCTGAGGCCTGGTTTTTCAGGCTGGTAAGGATCCAATATCCATGGACCTTGCAAGCCTGATAATACCAGGCCACAGCAGTCTGCTTAGCTTGGCTGGTTAACAAAAATAGGGGATCCCCTCGAAAAAAAAAACGGCGTACGGGTCCCCCTATTTTTGTTAACCAGCCAAGTAAAATGCAGACTGCTGCGGCCTGGTATTAAAAGACTGTCAAGGCCCATGGATTTTGGCCCTCAACAGCCTGATAATACCAGGCTACAGCAGCCCCACATTTGGCGCATCAAAAGATGTGCCAATTGTGGCACTTTACCCGGCTCTTCCCACTTGCCCTGTAGCGGTGGCAAGCGGGGTAATAAGGGGTTAATGTCACTGTTGATTGCACGGTGACAATAAGCCCGGTTAATAATGGAGAGGCGTCAATAAGACACCGATCCATTATTAATCCCAAAGTTATTAAATGCATAAAAAAAAGACAAAGCAAGAAAAAAGTCTTTTAATGAAATAACAGAGACAACACAGTTTTCATTTCTTTTATTGTACTCTCATTCCTGCGACGCCATCGATCTCCTGTAAAAAAAGAAAAAAAAAAAACCAACAGTATACCACCTGTCCGACGCAGTCCATAACGACAGTCCCACGACGATCCAGCTCTGCTACATCGCAATGACAGGCAGAGCCTGTCATCGCGACGCAGCACAGCTGATTACCTGCTTCCCCGGCGGTGACGTCATCGGACTGACTGCTTTACGGCCGGGATTACCCAGCAGTCACTGCAGTTATCGCGAGAAACTGCATGTGACCGCCAGGTGTTGTGAATGTGTTTGAGATGAGTTTCTGAGCAGGAGGGCCCAGTGGTTTGCCAACCGGCATAGGACTGATGGTCCTCGGTTTAAAGTGGGGGACTTGGTCTGGTTGTCCTCAAAGAATATTCCTATGAGAGTAGCATCTCCTAAATTTAAGCCTAGGTTCATTGGACCTTATAAGATCATGGAGATTATTAATCCTGTTTCTTTTCGTTTGCTTCTTCCAGGGACATTTAAGATCCATAACGTGTTCCACAAGTCCTTGTTGAAGAGGTTTGTTGAGCCAGTGGTTCCTGCTGCTGTGCCTCCTGACCCTGTTTTGGTTGAGGGCAATCTGGAGTATGTGGTTGAGAAAATATTGGATTCTCGTTTTTCTAGACGAAGACTCCAGTATTTGGTTAAATGGAGAGGTTATGGTCAGGAAGATAATTCTTGGGTGTTTGCTTCGGACATCCATGCTAGGAGACTTATCCGTGCGTATCATAGAACTCATCCTGACCGACCTGGTTGCTCAAATGAGGGTTCGGTGACCCCTCCTCAAGGGGGGGGTACTGTTGTGAATGGGTTTGAGATGAGTTCTGAGCAGAGGCTCCCTCTGGTGGTTACAAGCGGTACTAGTGAGGATTGTGAGGACTGGGAATCAGGTGTTACTGATTGGTCTTATTTAAGGGAATCATTTTCCCATCAGGGTTGCCGGTGATCAATTGTTCTGGTCTGAATCCTTCTTTCCAGTTTCCCTTGTAGCCTGCTGTGTCGTGTCTGCATCTCCTGCTATCAGATAAGACAATTTCTTATTTTGTGTTTTTGCTATATTTTTGCATTTGGTCCTGCACTTCTGTGGGGTCCTTCTGGGTCCCCTCCGGGGGCTTTTGCCCTCTCAGTTTAGTTCAGCCACTGTGTTTTGTACTTTTGCTTTTTCCAGTTTTTTCAGTGGCTGCTGTTTTTGTTACACCAGAGAACTAATTTAGGTGGTAGAGGTCGTGTGATCTCAGGTGATTTTGAAATTAGTAGAGTTGGTGTTTTTCAGGGTTTTCTGGGATTGCAGTAAGTACCCTTCCTTTCCTTTTCTATTTAGATAGTTTGGGCCCCAGCGTTTGCTCATACTATTTTCTTTCTGTGTCAGTATTTCCTCTTGTCTAACCGCCATTACATGTTTGGGGGCTTTCTATTATCTTTGGGGTTCTGCTACGGGGCAGATAGCTTTCCTATTTCTATCTTTAGGTGTAGTTAGTTTCTCAGACTGTGACGAGGCGTCTAGGACCAACGTAGGAACGCTCCACGGCTGCCTCTAGTTGTGGTGGTTAGTCAGGGTACTGCAATCCCATAGATTCCAACTTCTCTGGTGTATTGCCTTTTTTACCTGCACTCCTCAGCTACCGTAACATAACAGCCGGGGGGAAGAGGATGGCGGCCATGAAGCAGTCCAGGACGTGACCGCCGGAGATCTTCTGCCAGGTAAGTGCCGCTGACTCCTGACAGACCCGACCGACGGACACTGACAGTGACAGACCCGACCGACGGACACAGACAGTGACAGTGACAAATCCGATTCCGGTATTCGATAAGACGAAAATATCGAAACGAATTATCGAAAGGCCGATAGAGCTAATATCGGCCGATAGCCGATATTTACATTATCGTATCGCTCAACACTAGTCCTTAGGACAGACCAATGTTTCTCTAGTATCCCTTTGATGGTATTCCATCTATTATTATACGTTGAGATGAATCTAACACTCTGGGGCTCATCAGAGCCAGCCACCGGTTTTAACAACGGGCCACGAGCGGATGCCTTTGCACGATTATAACCTTTTTTAATAGATCGTTGACTATGTTTATTGTGAAATGCTTTTAAATATATTACCCCGCAATACAATGAGGGACCCTGTTGCCATTTCATGCTCACTGTATCTTGGACGGCATGAACCTGCTGACAGTTTCCCTTTACGGCTAATTCACAAATAACCCATTACTCCTTATTATTCACACATCCTGTGTGTACGATGCTAGCACCAACATTACAATGTAATTAAAACCGAATGGGCGAAGGCTTTGTATACCTATAGCTTGTGACCTCTGATTAATTTCTTCTTTTGGGCCCAAGGTAACTCATTACAATGCAAGAATTCAATCTCCAGCTGGGAAATGAGCATATTGTTGGTGATTCTATCAGAAAAAGACAGAAATCTTTCATGTTTTATTACCTTCACTCAAGGTTTTTTTTTTTAATTTTTGCAGCTATTGGAGCTGTATAAAAAATTCACAAATGTTCTGTTACAAAATCACATTTTTTTTCCCCCCGGCAAATGTATTCTTCCTAGATTTGTTCTGTATAAACCTTGCGGGTTTTGAAGGAGACAATAACACCTTAAAGGCAATCAGTTTCATTTACTTCACCAAAGGGAAAGAAAGAAGCATATTTAAGTATTAAGTATTAATCAGTTGAAAGAAAGTCATAATAAGCTCTCATCAAGAGGAATAAGGTTTCAGAGGACCGAACCAGCAAACAACAAGGTTAGAGGCTTTAAAACTTTCAAAAGGAAAAGTTGGGAATCACTTGAAACGGAACTCTGCTGGCATTTAACTTTTATCTTCAAAAACTTGCCACAGTGTTTTCTTCTACATTATTGAACCAGTCGACTTTTGTAGTGTGTGAAAAGAGTACATTCATAAAACCTTGTCAAATACTTTCCACAGTATCCAGGGATACTTCTATGGTTAGGATTTTACATGGCTTAGCATCCCTTAAGATGAAAACTTTTTTTCCTTTTTTTTTTTATATATATTTTATTTTTTTTTTCCCCAAAGAAAGCCGTTGATGGGGGGTTTTTTTATTTTTTTTTATTTGTTGAATTTAATGATGAACCCTTGGGGAATTTCTAAAAACCCCCTCAAAACCTTATCTTTTTTTTAAAAAAACTAAATTAACTTTCACAGAAACCCTAGAAATGCTCATTTTTAAAAAAATAAAATTTGGGGAAGAAATTTTTTTTTTTTACGTAAAATTTAACATTGAAATCAAAAAAAAAATGCAGCTTTTTTTTGGGGCTTTTACTAATTGCCGGGCCCTTTTTTCACAAAATTAATGACTGAACATGGGAAAAAAAAAAATCAAAAACTTTACCCCTTTTTTGTTTTCTAAATGAAATTTCTAACGGAAAACCTAAAAATTGGCTTCTGTACTTAAAAAAACAAAAATGGGGCTGTCCAAATCCGCTTAAATCACGTGGAGAGTTTTTCTCCGATTTTTAAAATAAAAAAAGGGGAAAACTTTTAAAAACACCCCTTTTCCCCTTAGAGAGCCAAACACTTTATTAGGGTAAAAAAACCCCAAAGTTAGCAAAAAAAAAACCCCAAACCCCTGAAAACACAGATGAAAAAAAAAATGCAAAAAGGTAAATGAAAACAAGGTCAGAAGTAAAAGCGGGCCTTCAAAATTTTCACCAGCAAACCGTAATATTTTAAAAATTTGGGGCGAACAGACTGACAGGGAAAAAGGGGGGGAAAAAAAAGCCCAGTGGTTGACTTTTAAACCCCCGTGCTGACAATTGAAACAAAAGACTGAAAAAGTAAAATTTTTGAAATACCCAGTTTTCCCACCAATTATGCGCTAAGTACCCTTTTTTTTACAAAAATTTTTTTATAAAATATGCATTTTCTTTTTCCAAAATTCCAAATGTACGTAATGTGGGTTTTTCCCTTTTTTTTCTATGGAAAAAAAATGTAGATCCTTTTTAGATACAATTCATGATGAAATTTTTTAATCTTTTTCTTCCTAAGGCACTGTCCCCTTTTAAAGCGTCGCACCCGATCAGGGAAAAAGACAAAACTGGGGAATCGCTAGTCATCGCTATGTGGGCGAAAGTTTAGCTTCCAAACACAAAGTTTCCATCAGAGACCGATTTTAAATAAGCCTCCGCGGTCTTTGGGGAAAACCTAGCCCCCCCTGCACGTGGTAAAGCGTTCAAAAGGGGGGCACACCAGCGATTCAGGCTCACTAGCGGGACCCCCAAAAGACCCCAAAAAAAGGCTCAGCCCCTTCAAAAACGATACGACATCTCCCGGGGGTCACATCACTGACAAAGTCACCCCAACGATCCAAGAGGCCCCCTGCGGTCAAAAAAGCTGATGTTTTAAACGACTCACTTTCGATACGCTAGGGACCCCCCAAAGTTTTGGGCCCTCAATGAAATATCCCCCTTTAAGCGAGTAGATTTAGGAAACTAAAAACCCCAATTCCCAAAGAACTTTTTTTTCCAAAAACTAGTGTAAAACACTTTGATTCCCTTTTATGGGGCTGCAACTTTTTTTTTTTCAGGGGGTTTTATCCAGCCCCCAAAAAAATGGTGGAGTTGGGGGGGTACAGGAGATTTATGTACGTCACGCCCCGGGGAATATTGTGTGAGGGGGAAAAAGAGGGGACCAACCCCCCAGAACCCCCCTACTGACATGCATAAAAAATCCCGGCGATTGACGGGAGCAGCAAACCCCCAAAAACCTTTGGGAAGCAATGTGGTTTTTCACTAAAAACACTTTTTTTTTTAAATTTTTAAAAAAAGCATTGCATTTTTTTTTTTCATAAATAATTTAAAAGAGAGGTCAATTTTCCCAAAAAATTTTTTTTGGGAGTTTTAAAAATTTGAAAAAAATTAAAAAAAAAGGGGGTTTTAAAAAAAAAAAAAAAAGTTGGGGGTTTTAAAGAACAATAATACAAAACCTCCTAATGAGCTGTTCTTAAAACAAAAGAGCACAAACAGAGCCTCAAACCACTAAGGGCCCAAAAAGGGGAAATTCAGGAAATCGTTTTTCCCCACTGCAAAAGGGGGGTTAAATAAAATTTTAAGGGGTGGTAAAAAAAAAATGACTGTGGCGGGGTTTCTAATGAAATTTTAAAATTTTTTCCTTAAAATTTTCACCTGAACTAAAACCTTTTATTATTTATTTATTTTTGTAAAGTTGGGATACCTGTGCAAAAGGTCCTAAAATTTTTTACTGCTGTTTTTAAATTGCGCTGTATACGTAATTTCCCCCCCGGGAAACAATAAAAAAATATTAAACTAAACGTAAATTTTTAAACCCCTTTATTTCCCTTTTGGGCTCCCAACTCCAAAAAAAAATTAAAAATTTGGGGCCCCCGGGAAAGGGGGTTTAAGGGGGAAAAATTTTTTATAATCACCCTTTCCCCCCCCCTTCACAACCCCAGGTTCCTAAACACCACTCTCGAGTAGTGTCTTTTTTAAATCTTAAAAACCCCCTTTTCTGGGGGCGGTTTTAAAAAGAAAAAAATTTAGAAAATCCCAAATTTCCGAAATTTCCGTGTATAAACGGATTTTTTTCACCCCTTTTTTTTTTCTGAAAAAGCCCCCCCCGGTTTAAAAAAACGAGTCAAGGGGAGAAACCCGCGGGGGGCGGGGTGCCTGCAGGAGCGGGGCTGGGGGGGGTCAAACCCCCCTCCCCGTGCATCGGAAAAACCCCGCAATCCTGCTTCTCCCCCCGGGGGCCTGCAGCTCTCCCCGCGAGCGGGGGCGTAATACCCCCTTTTTAAGGGCATGTAAATTTTACCGACACCACCCCATGGGGTGGCCCCCCATTTCATGGCCTTAATGAGGGGTTTTCGTCACCCCTCAGCGCTGGAGGCTTCAGGAAACCGGGGGAAAGCGGAAATTTCCCCCGGACTTTCAGCGATGGCCGGGGAGGGTGAGTTATGGAGGGGGATGGGGGGA
>JARQOD010000001.1:61830505-61911883 GCA_033576555.1 Oophaga sylvatica | reverse complement strand
CCGGGTGCACTGCTGAAGTGGACCGTAAATCCCTGAGCTGATTAAGTCAGCAGGCTTAGAGGCAGTCCAGGACAAACAAGTTGCAGGGCTGAAGAGGAGTTGTACTAAGGAAGGAAGAAATATGAAATGCTATGCCCTATCCCTACATATCACCACCTAATGAACTTAAACTGACTAGAAAGTGTTTGCCTGCTGTTAAGAACTCGGTGTCCCCTGAATTGTGTGTGGTGGCTCTTGAGCAAGGAAGCCTGGAAGCAGCAGAGGCCTGCGGCCTAAACGTGAATGTGATGTACCCCACATTTGACAGCACACTGAGACTGGGACAATGTGACAGAGCTTGATCGGACAGCAACTCAGTAATGACTACCCCTTTTGGGCACCTTACACCTTACGCATCTGAGTCCAATAAGTCCAGAAGAAAAGCAAGCCCGAGTTTGAGGTATGCGATTAAAGGTACTGTCACACTAAACGAGATTGCTAACGAGATCGCTAATGCGTCACCGATTTTATGACGCAGTAGCGATCTCGTTAGCGACGCAGCTGTGTGTGACATGTAGCAGCGATGTGGCCCCTGCTGAGATGTCGTTGATCACTTATGAACGTTCTGAGCCGTTTTTTGGTCGTTGGTGTCCCGCTGGTGAGCCTGAATCGCTGAGTGTGACACCCTTTATGAACGGCAGGTGGGACTAGGTTTTCCCAATGACCACAGATCGCTGATGAGATGTGTTTGGAATCTAACTAGCGATCACAAAGCGATCGCACTAGCAATCTCGCCAGGTTGTGTTGTTGTCGTGATCGCTGGTGCGATCGCTAAGTGTGACAGTGCCTTTAGACTTTTAAAGGGAGACAGGGTCTCAAGGGTTTATATAGTGAGAAAAGTTTTGGCGTGATGAGAAATATCCACTGAGCCAGTCTCCTCTGCGATTCTCCTTGTCCAGCTTAAGGTCATTGACATTATATGCAAATACTAGCAGGAAGGGGGCCGCCCAGCTGACTCTTCTCACTGCGCTAGGACTCTTCTCCCTATAATGTACTCATCTTTAAAACTATGAACCATAAAGAAAAAAAGGGAGCTCAAATCTCTAATATATAACCAAATAATAATGAAAAAAGAGTACAAAAAATTTTTTTTTTTTTTTTTTCAAAAAATATATAACAAGTTTTATTGATTTATACAAAACCACATATATACAATAATAATAAGATTTAAAAAACCAGTAAAGAAGATGATTAGACCGTGGGGCAATAATAGCAGAAAATCAGTACATAATAGTACTCCACAGTGGTGAGAAGATCACATGTATGAAGAAAAACGGCAATGTCCATGACTCCCAAAAAAAAACAGGGCAAAAATAAGGAAAGCCAGTGTCTAGTCAGGATAAATGCAAGTGCCTAATAGGTATGTCAATACAAATCCCGTCAAGGACATAACAATGGAACCTGAACTAGAATGTAAATCCCCTAGGAGAACCTATGAACCGCCGATAACCTCATGGTGAGATAATGAGTAACCCAAGTGTTGTTCAAACATGCTGATCATGCGATCTCACTCACCCATCGTGGAAACTGCTAATTGCTCCGAGGCCCCGACGCCGTTTCGCGTTTCCGCTTCCTCGGGGGGCAGTGTGTAAATATGCTAAAAAGTGGGTTTAAATAGCTCCTGTTATGGCGCGGTCGCCAATCACGCCGCAAAGGACAGGAAGAGCAGACTCCATCTTGGTGTTCATCGCCTCGAGACGGCACATCCGGTACTGATTCCGTCACTTCCGGTGTCACGGGAACAGTGTGTAAGGAACAAATGTTCCTAGAGACGTCATCATTACACAGTGTTCCGTGCAGACACCATAGGTGACGGGAGTACATCGGAGGGACCGGCAGGGGGCGACAGTGATGGAGCCATACATCCTGATGGTATATTAGTAAGAATAGTGCACCCCATATAAGTATGTGTCCATAAATGCAATTATACTACATCTAATATGTCACCAGAAACCTTTGTTTAGACAATAAATATTCATAAAGAACCAAACAATCTATATCCAATTAATACAGACATAATAACCATAATGCAAATATATGAAAATATATATATATACAACAATACATATATGTAAGTAGGTCAGATATTTTATTCTAATAGCCAGTGGACGAACAGAGAAGATGATCCATTGCTGTCGTCCTTTGTCCAATAAACCAGCAGGAGCATCCAGATAAGCATAAACCCAACGAAAATCCAAAGTTGAGGTGAAGGGAAAAAAAGTCATCCACTAAACTGAAAACTGCACAAAAACACACAATTAAAATCACATAAAAATTCTGAAGAATGGAACAATATTAAAACAGAAGAGAAAAAAAGAAAAAAAGGGGGGGGGAAGGAAAAAAGAAAAACAAAAGAAAAGAGGCAAAGGACAAGGGAATAAATTTACAAAAAAGAGGAAAAAACTCAATTGCTCATTGAGCCCATGTGGAAACATGGTGTCCAATTTCACTATCCACTTACATTCTAACTGGGATAGCTTCCGTTTGAGGCCACCGCCTCTGATCCCCCCATGAACGCGATCAATGCCCCGTACCTTAAGTAAGTCTGGATTGCAAGCATGCTTAGCCCTAAAATGACGTGGTATAGTCTTAAGGGAATCCACATCAATAACAGTTGCTGCTGACTGGATATCCCTCACGTGTTCCCTGGTACGTATTCTAAGCTCACGTGATGTCAAGCCCACATATATCAATTTGCAGGGGCACGTGGCGTAATAGACTACAAAGTCACTCCGGCAAGAGATATATTCCCTAATCTGGAAACTTCGCTTGCCATCTGATGAGCAAAAAGTGGCTGTACGCTCAATATTGCGACAAGCCAAACACGAACCACAGGGGAAGCATCCCAGACGAGGTTTACTATCTGAAAAGAAAGAACGAGGGGACCGTGCAACATAATGGCTATTCACTAGTAAGTCCTTTAAATTGTTGCTCCTTCTAGCAGTAAGGAGCGGTCTATCAGGAAGCCATTTGCGCAAGATCGGTTCGGTCCTTAGGACAGACCAATGTTTCTCTAGTATCCCTTTGATGGTATTCCATCTATTATTATACGTTGAGATGAATCTAACACTCTGGGGCTCATCAGAGCCAGCCACCGGTTTTAACAACAGGGGGCCACGAGCGGATGCCTTTGCACGATTATAACCTTTTTTAATAGATCGTTGACTATGTTTATTGTGAAATGCTTTTAAATATATTACCCCGCAATACAATGAGGGACCCTGTTGCCATTTCATGCTCACTGTATCTTGGACGGCATGAACCTGCTGACAGTTTCCCTTTACGGCTAATTCACAAATAACCCATTACTCCTTATTATTCACACATCCTGTGTGTACGATGCTAGCACCAACATTACAATGTAATTAAAACCGAATGGGCGAAGGCTTTGTATACCTATAGCTTGTGACCTCTGATTAATTTCTTCTTTTGGGCCCAAGGTAACTCATTACAATGCAAGAATTCAATCTCCAGCTGGGAAATGAGCATATTGTTGGTGATTCTATCAGAAAAAGACAGAAATCTTTCATGTTTTATTACCTTCACTCAAGGTTTTTTTTTTTTAATTTTTGCAGCTATTGGAGCTGTATAAAAAATTCACAAATGTTCTGTTACAAAATCACATTTTTTTTCCCCCCGGCAAATGTATTCTTCCTAGATTTTGTTCTGTATAAACCTTGCGGGTTTTGAAGGAGACAATAACACCTTAAAGGCAATCAGTTTCATTTACTTCACCAAAGGGAAAGAAAGAAGCATCTTCCCAAGTATTAATCAGTTGAAAGAAAGTCATAATAAGCTCTCATCAAGAGGAATAAGGTTTCAGAGGACCGAACCAGCAAACAACAAGGTTAGAGGCTTTAAAACTTTCAAAAGGAAAAGTTGGGAATCACTTGAAACGGAACTCTGCTGGCATTTAACTTTTATCTTCAAAAAACTTGCCACAGTGTTTTCTTCTACATTATTGAACCAGTCGACTTTTGTAGTGTGTGAAAAGAGTACATTCATAAAACCTTGTCAAATACTTTCCACAGTATCCAGGGATACTTCTATGGTTAGGATTTTACATGGCTTAGCATGCCTTAAGATGAAAACGTTTTTTCCTTTTTTTTATATATATATATATATATATATATATTCTTATTGTTTAGTTTTTGCCCAAGAAAGCCGTTTTGATCTGAGCGTATTGAGTTGTGCTTCATTTGTTGAATTGTAATGATGAGACCCAATTGGATTCTCAATCTCCCTTCAGTATCCTTTATCTTATTTATAGAAAACTAATATTAACGTTCACAGTAACCTAGAAACTGCTCGACTTTCAGAAACAATCAATTAGCGGGAATATAATTTTTTTTTTTTCTACGTGAATAATTACATTGACAATCAATAGAAAACTGCAGCTTTATAATGGTCTTTTACTACTGCCAGGTCTTTTATTGCACATTATATTAATGACTGAGAGCATGGGAAAAAAAAAGGAATCAAAAACTTTACTCCCTTTTTTGTATTTAGCTGATGTGAATTTCTAACGGTGTTAACCTAAATATTGGCTTCTGTACTTCAAAAAGACAAAAATGTCTGGCTGTCAGCAAATCTCGCTTCATCACGTGGAGAGTTTTTCTCCGAGCTTTTTAAATCATAGCTAAAGGAAAATCATTCTCAACACACCTTTCCAGTATGAGAGCCAGAACACTTTATTACGGTCAATAAACCACAAGCTTCAGCAAATACAAAACCAAATCCTGATAACACAGATGAAAAAAAAATGCAAAAAGGTAAATGTAAACAAGGTCAGAAGTACAGCGGAGCTCTTCTAAAACTTTCACGTCAGACTTACCGTAATAGTTTAGAAGTTGGCAGAACAGACTGCACAGTGATGAAGATGGAAAAAAGTCAGTGGTTGAGCGTTCAATGCCTGTGCTGACAATTGCATCTTAAAGAGACTGTATAGTGAATTTCTGAAATACTCACATGTATTCACCAATCTATGCGCTAAGTACCTTCTTTTTTTACTGTAATTTTTCATAGCAATATTGCAGTTTCATTTTTCCAATATTCCATATGTACGTAATGTAGCGTTTTCCTTTTTTCTATGGCAGTAATGTAGTTCCAATGTTCTAGATAGCAATTCATGATGCAACTTTAATCTTTTTCTATCCTAATGGCACTGTCACACTTAGCGATCGCACCAGCGATCATGACGACACAACCTGGCGAGATCGCTAGTGCGATCGCTATGTGGTCGCTAGTTAGCTTCCAAACACAAAGATCTCATCAGAGATCAGCGATCTGTATAACGACCTCCGCGGTCGTTGGGAAAACCTAGTCCCACCTGCGACGCTGGTAAAGTCGTTCATAAAGGGTGTCACACTCAGCGATTCAGGCTCACTAGCGGGACACCAACGACCAAAAAACGGCTCAGACCGTTCATAAGCGATCAGCGACATCTCAGCAGGGGCCACATCACTGCTACATGTCACACACAGCGACTTCGCTAACGAGGTCGCTGCTGCGTCATAAAATCGCTGACGCTTAAGCGAGCTCGCTAGCGATATCGCTTAGTGTGACAGTACCTTAAGTATTGGCCATCAATGTTAATATCCCCCTTTAAGCAGTAGTAGATTTAGGAAACTGAAGCCCCAATTCATCGAACTGTTTTTGCCAGAAATCTAGTGTAAAACACTTTGATAGGTCTTTGATAGGTCTAGCAACTTTTGGTGTTTCATGGCGGTTTTATCCAGCCCCGACAAAATAGGTGGAGATTGGGTGGTACAGGAGGAGTGATGCTACGTCACTGACTGGAGTAATATTGGTCGTGAGGTGCACAGAGGCGCGACCAACTCCAGCACGCCCCTACTGACATGCATAATGAATCAGGCGCATCTGACTGCAGCATGCACCCTCATCAATACCTGGGTAAGCAATGCTGGTCTTACACTAAATAAGCACTTTTCTTTTGAAATTAAAATTGTCATTGTCATTTTGTTTGCATAAATCAATAATAGAGATGGGTCAATCTGCCAAAATTTGTATTAGGCAGATTTGCTCAAATTCTGCAGAAATTGAAAAAAAAGGAATTTGAAAAAAAAAAAAACGTGTAGGGCTATAATGAACAATAATACACACCTCCTATATGAGCTGTTCTTGAAGCAGAAGAGCACATTCAGCAGCCGTCTAATCCTACTAAGGTGCAAGAAGGAGAAATTCAGGAAATCGTTTGTACCTACTGCTATGGGGATGTGTAATAATTTCCTAAGGGTGGTAGAAAATAATGACTGATGGCTGGTGTACTAATGTCAATTAACATTGTCTTATATATACCTGAACTACACACTTTTATTATTTATTTATTATGTAATGTTGGTATACCTGTGCAAGATTTGTGTCCTAATATTTTATGTACTGCTGTTTGTATTGCTGCTGTAATACTGTAATTTCCCCCGGGATCAATAAAGTGTATCGTATCGTAATTACAACTCCATTTATTATGCTTTGAGGTCTCCCAACTCCAAAATATAATAAATATTTGGCCTGGGAAGGGGTTAAGAAATAAATTATTATACTCACCTAGCACTCACCTTCCCCTACTGCTTCAGCAATCCCCAGGCTTCCTAAAGCACTCACTCTCGAGCTAGTGTCTTCTTTACTCTACCCCAGTGCTCTGGCAACAGGATAATATGAAATTTTGGAGAAATTCTAAATTACCGTATATACTCGTGTATAAGCCGAGATTTTCAGCACCTTTTTTTGTGCTGAAAATGCCCCCTCGGCTTATACACGAGTCATAGGGCAGAAACCAGCGGGGGAGGGGATGCTGCGGCAGGAGCCGGTGGCTGGGACATCATACTCACCCTCCCCGTGCCATCGCTGAACGTCCCTGCAATCCTGCGTTCTCCCCGGCTTCCTGCAGCTCTCCAGCGCTGAGCGGTGACGTAATACCCGCTCATTAAGGTCATGTAATATGGACGCGACACCACTCCCATGGGTGTGGCCTCCATATTCATGGCCTTAATGAGCGGTATTACGTCACCGCTCAGCGCTGGAGAGCTGCAGGAAGCCGGGGAGAACGCAGGATTGCCGGCCGGGACTTTCAGCGATGGCACGGGGAGGGTGAGTATGATGGAGGAGGATGGGGGGAGCATGGAGGAGGACAAGGAGCAGTACGGGGGGAGGACGGAGAGCACGGAGCAGAACGGGGGGAGGACGGAGAGCACGGAGCAGAACGGGGGAGGACGGAGAGCACGGAGCAGGACTGGGGGGAGGACGGAGAGCACGGAGCAGAACGGGGGGAGGACGGAGAGCACGGAGCAGAACGGGGGAGGACGGAGAGCATGTAGCAGGACGGGTGGAGGACGGGGAGCACGGAGCAGAACGGGGGGAGGACAGAGAGCACGGAGCAGGACGGGGTGGGCACAGAGGAGAATGGGGGAGTGCAGAGCTGGATGGGGGAGCACGGAGCAGGACAGGGGAGGATGGAAAGCACGGAGCAGGACAGGATAATGGAGCAGGAGGAGGGGAGCACAGAGGAGAATGGGGGCGCACAGAGCTGGATGGGGGAGCACAGAGCAGGACGGCAACCTATACACCCGGCTTATACGTGAGTCAATAAGTTTTCCAAGTTTTTTGTGGCAAAATTAGGGGGTCTGCTTATACATGAGTATATACGGTAATTTAATTTTATTGCAATCAATTCGCTAAGCTCTCATCAATAGTACACACGACTATAAGTTGTAATATGTTTTACCAGAGAATAGGCTTTTATCTACTTCTTCCCTTCTCCTCGCTTCCTGAACTCATCATTTATTCTAAAAAAACAGCTAAAACCTATGTAAATCAAAACAAGATCATCTACTAGCAAACTGAATTGTCAGATTACAACTCCTAATTGAAATCTGTGGAAAGAGAAGCGTAGAGAGTCAAAAACACACAGAGAAAGATGGTGGTGCTGCTTCTAGTAAATCTTTTATCTCACCCCAGAGCTGTATTTACAGCTACACTGCTCAGTACAGCTGTATAACATTATCAGTGCTGCTGCTCCTTCTGATGGTTGGCTACATAGACGAGGAAAAGCAAGAATCAATTATGTCTATGTAAGGAGGAAGACCGGGCTGCGGGTACCTGCACTGAGACGGGACCGGAACTGTCAGGGCTGTGTCCCATGTTGCCAAAACCTCATGACCTGGGAAGAGGGGGCGTGTTCACAGGAAACTCAGAGCAGAAAGCGCATGAAGCAGCAGGCAGTTTTCCGCCGTCAGGGAGAGTGCAGGACGGTGAGCAGCGTGCTCTGCGCCTCGAGCAGCAGCGAAGCGATGTACTGCGACCGAGATCTCCTGGGCGCTCCAGTGGAACAGTGAGTTTGGGAAGCGTCGTGCTCTTAGCTAAGCAAAGGACCGCGCGCATACAGAGAAGCATGGGCCAGATACAGGACACTGAAGTACGGTCCCCTTTGCCAGCTGGCACGCACCCACCCGCGTTTAGTAGAGAGACTTCTGCAGCTTTTCCCGCTTTGATTGCGTGGGCTTATGGACTAGGGGCTCAGCAGGTAAAACCGGAGACCACCCGCTGCCACCAGAAGACAGATTTCTAACCTTGGAACCCATTGGAGGACACTACGCCAGCCGTTGCCAGTACTACTCCCCCATCGGACCGTGGACTAAAGACAAGGATAAGTGTTGTTTGAAACTTAGACTGTTGCACACCTTCAGCTTATTTCATTTATTCCCTGTTGTTTGATTAACTTTTGTTTCATTGCTGACTAACTCCCTGCGAGGAGATTACTTTAACCTTTTATTGTTAAAAATTAATAATACTGTTATACCGCACTGCTCTGCAATCCCTGTGTACTGCATGTCAGCATCTGCTTACATCTATATGTGTTGTGTATGGGGAAGTCATAACAGCTAGCCTCCATCCACAAGCTCAGAAATAACAAAGTATCTAAGGATCTACACAAAGACACAAAAAGGATTATATAACTATTGATAACTGATACACACCTGTCTGGGGTATCTCGGTCTCCGCTTCCTACTCCTGGGTTTCTTGGAGCCACTGCCCTCTGTTGTGCTCCACGTCAGGTTTTGCATCATCTCCTTAGGCCTATTTAAGGCACATTTACATACACACACCTGTGTCTTGGGATTCAGTCTCTAGACCTCTATATTTGGTGTGTTCCACCTTCTGTTTATACTGTGTTTTACCTGCGTCCATCCCTGCTGGTTTCCATTGCATCCATCCTGCTGCTCCTGAGATTCCTGAGTGTGCCACGTCATCTCTTCCCACATGCCTTCCTACATGCTGCATCTTTGCCTGGGGTACATGTGCACACCTGAACTTGAAACATAGATGATCCACCTCACCCAGTAAGCCTTACAAGACCTCTCTGTCTTTACTTCTGAAAATTAGTGTGGCTGAAACAGAAAACATGAGCTTAAAAGGGTATTCCCATTTTACCAATTTTACCAATTTTATTACGTATATCATTGACTTCTCCAGTCTATCAGAGGTTGCTTCCTAGGCAAAGAGCGTGCATTTGCAAACTGTTTGCTACATAGCTTATAAGTGCAGCTCTGAAGCTGACTGGTTCGCTTGCAGCATGGGAGAGCAAACAGTTCGGAACAGCGGTGCGTCCATGTTGCTGCAGTAAACTGTCAGTCTTCAAGAATGCACCGCCCCTCAATCCGCCAGCAAACAAGCAACAAACATACATTTGTATTGCCTTTTTCTTGCAATGCACTCAAAGTGCAAAAGCGGGAAGAAGGAGGAACGGTGGATTCTTGGAGAAAGATTAGACAACCAGCCTAAGCTACAACTAGTTTGCCGGGATTAGGGGCCGTTGACAAATATACAGAAGTGAGGATGCAATTCACAAGTCCTCTAATATCTCTCTTAATGCAGAATAAGAATATATTTCATATTCAGAAGGAAATTATATTCTGCTAACAGCCTCTCCTGCTTGGAGACCAACTTAATGCTGTCAGCACATTATCACTTCAGAAAGCCAGGTTTACAAGGCCATCATTGTTAATTGAGATGGAGTTAAAATCCTATCATGTTTAATGTATTGGGACTGGCGTAATCTCAGGCCATTGAAAAATTTACACTTGGTAACTGGTGTGAAACTTTCTTGGGCGCAAATGACAGATGTCTCGAAGTATATTGCACAGAAAAAGCAATCTATGTCTGGCCAGTCTGGACTGTAAGGAATTGTAATATAATCTCAAGTATATATAATAGATTTTTTCTAAATGAGTTTTGCAAATGACATTAAAAATGCAATATGAAACTTCGGTGACAGCAGATGTGATCCAGTCACTGCCGAGTGTAAAACTGTTAACAACACAGTGTTAGGCCTCTTTCACACGTCAGTGGCTCCAGTACGTGTAGTGACAATTTTCTCACGTACCGGAGACACTGACACGTAGACCCATTAAAATGAATATGTCTATGCACATGTCAGCGTGTTTTCACGGACCGTGTGTCCGTTTTTCTCTGGTACCATGAACCCAAAACGTCCCGCACACGTGCACACGGAGAGCGGTTCACACAGTCCTCCATGCACACGGATGGCATGGACAGCTACAATAAGCGCTGTCCCCTGCCTGTGGTGCTGAAGCTGCTTGTCATTATTCTCCCTGCTCTGCCGGCAACAGCGAGCAGGGAGAATAAATGAAAGACCCGACATGGGGTCCCTGTTGTGAATGTTTTGGAAATGAATTCTGAGCAGAAGCTCCCTCTGGTGGTTACAAACAGTACTGAACCATTCAATGAGGATTGGCAATCAGGATTCACAGACTGGCTTGATATAAGAGAGGTTCCCTCCCATCATGGTTGCCGGTGATCAATTGTTCTTGTCTCAACTGTGGTTCCTGGTTCACTTGGAAGCTTGCTGAGTCTTGCCTCTTCTTCTGCTTTCTGATAAGATATTATCTGTTTTTGTTTTTGTGCTTACCATTTGCATTTTTCTCTGCATTTCTGTGAGGTTAGCCAGGTCCCCCCCCCTGGGGGGCTTGGGCTCCTCTCGGTTCCACTGGAGCCACTGTTCTTTGTTCATTTGCCTTCTCCAGTTTTTTCAGTGGCTGCGGCTTAGTTTTGTTACACCAGAGAACTGATTTAGGTGGTAGAGGTCGTGTGATCTCAGGTGTTTTTGCAATTAGTAGCGTTGGCATTTTTTAGGGGTTTTTTGGATTGCAGTGAGTATCCTTTCTATCCTTTTCTGTCTAGACAGATTGGGCCCCAGCGTTTGTTCATACTATTTTCTGTCTGTATTTCCTCTTGTCTAACCGCCATTACATGTTTGGGGGCTTCCTATGTTCTTTGGGGATCTGCTCCGGGGCAGATAGCTTTCCTCTTTCTATCTTTAGGTGTAGTTAATCTCTCAGGCTGTGACGAGGCGTCTAGGACCAACGTAGGAACGCTCCACGGCTGCTTTTAGTTGTGGTGGTTAGTCAGGGTACTGCAATCCAATAGATTCCAACCTCTCTGATGTATTGACGTTTTTGCCTGCTCTCCTCAGCTACCAAAACATAACAGGTCCCACTTAGTTTTGGAACCAACCCGGCAAAACTATACAGCTGCGGACTGCTATTCTCAGGCTGGTAAGGGGCCATGATTATGGGCACCCCCCAGCCTAAAAACAGCAGCCCCCAGCTGCCCAGAAAAGGCACATATATTAGATGCGCCTATTCTGGAGCTTTGTCCAGTTCTTCCCACTTGCCCTGTAGTGGTAGCAAGTGGGGTTAATAAAGGGTTAATGCCACCTTGCTATTGTAAGGTGACATTAAGCCAGGCTTAGTAATGAATAGGTGTCAATAAAACACCTATTCATTACTAATCCTATAGTAAATAAAGGGTTAAATAAGCACACACACAATAAGAATAAAGTATTTTAATGAATGAATACACTACAGTTTTTAATTCTTTATTATACTGCCATTCCTTTATCGAAGCCCTCGATCTCCTGTAAAAAATATAAAATAAAAAAAGGAACAATATCCCATACCTGTCCGGCGATCAGTCTACTCCCACGGCGTAAATCCATCTCGGGGTTTAATCAGTTTACAGCCGGAGCGCTGCTAATGCAGCCACTCCGACTGTAAACTACTGGGGAATGAATGGGAGCAGCGCGCACAGGCTCAGTGAGTAGTGGTGACATCACTGACTCTCTGCTCGGGTTGGTTCCAAAACTAAGGGGGACCCCATGTCAGGTTTTCTTTCATTTATTCTCCCTGCCCGCTGTTGCCGGCAGAGCAGGGAGAATAATGACAAGCAGCTTCAGCACCACAGGCAGGGGACAGCGCTTACTGTAGCTGTCCGTGCCATCAGTGTGGTCCTGATGCGGCACACGTGTGCCACACGGACATACAACGTATTTACACGGAATCACGGACACGGATATCTCTGATACCGTGTTTACCGGTACCGGAAATATCTGGACGTGTGAAACTGGCCTTAAAACAGCAAATATATGTGTTAAATTGTCACTGTCACCTTGTATTAGTATGACAGTCATTACCATAAGGTTAAGGTTACACAACAAACACGTGATCTCTAAGACGTGACCTAGTGAAACTTACATCATATCATATTGTAATATCACAATCCATTTTGCTAAATGAAAGACTTAGGTGCTGATTCATTAAGATTGGCATTGCTGGATGAGCCAAATTTTTCAAGAGGTGGATCCCTGGTGCATGGAGTTGCATTTCTGGTGCAAGGGCACTTTTGCTTTCAATGACCCATCATGATTTTTTGGCTAGTTTTGAGAGTCTCCCAAGGTCTTGAACCCTCAAACTCAACATTACAGGGAGGAGCCTAAGCAACTTAGCCACAAACTCTGATGACATAATGGGAAGAATTCTGTGTACCTGATCTGTACTGCAGGCTCTGACTCCACAGGCAGATTATACTGAGACATAAAGATTGAATAACACACTTTATCCCTAAATATCAAAATGTGCCCATAATAAGTGGGCTGCACTTCATATAGAAATAAATTCATAAACTAATTTTCCTTCTGATATAGTGATCAGATGCAAAATAGAACTGACCAACAGCAGTAGTTTTGTAATTATAAAAACATGACATTTATAAGGGTACGTTTCCACGGTCAGGAAACCTGGCGTTTTAGACGGAGCGGAAACCCCGCTCTGCCTAAAGCCCCGCCCCCTTCTGAACGCGCGGTGATTCCGCATGTGTTCATTGAACACATCCGGAATCGCCACAGCGCTACATATGACTGTGCTAATTATCTTGCGGCGACGTAAATAGACATGCTGTGGTCTAAAAAGACGCGCCGCATGTCCGGTTTAGCGGGTGTGTCACCCGCGTAATCGGACGCATAGTGGAGACGGGATTTCATAAAATCCCCTCCACTATGCAGGAACATGTGGCTGCTGCGGATTAAACGCTGCGGTAGGATGCAGCGTTCAATCCGCAGCTAATCCTGAGTGTTTTTGCTATGTGGAAACATACCCTTAGATGAAAAATAATAAAAACATTTAAAATTTCAGAAAAAGGTGCTGAAATAGGAGGTGCAGGAACAAATAATCAATAAGTAGCAGTATAATATACAATGTTATCATACTCTAATTCCATTGTCAATCATATAAGCCAAAGTAAAAAAAGAATTTTATAAACAAAACTAGCTGAAGAGCCCGGCGCTGCCCGGGCATAGTACCTAACTACGGTTAGTTATAACAAATTGTAATGATTATATCTATATACAAGTATTCAGCTTTCTCCCCATTATGTAGATAGGGCCAAAATAGTTTGGCGATTTGGAACGTGTAGGGGTTAAAATTTCCATTCAACACATAGCCTATGATGCTCCTGGGGTTGAGATGTGCGGGCATGCAAAATTTCATGCCCGTAAGTACAACGGTGCAGATTCCTATCCCGGGCCAAAATTATTTGCCGATTTGGAATGCGCGGGGTTAAAATTTCTACTCAAAACCTAGCCTATGACGCTCCCGGGGTCGAGACGTGCGGGTGTGCAAAATTTCATGCCCGTAAATGCAGATTCCTATGCCGGACATACACACAAGCATTCAGCTTTCTCCCCATTATGTAGATAGGGCCAAAATTGTTTGGCGATTTGAAATGTGCGGGGGTTAAAATTTCCATTCAACACATAGCCTATAATGCTCCTGGGGTTGAGATGTGCGGGCGTGCAAAATTTCATGCCCGTAAGTACAACGGTGCAGATTCCTATCCCGAGCCAAAATTATTTGCCGATTTGGAATGCGCGGGGTTAAAATTTCTACTCAAAACCTAGCCTATGATGCTCCCGGGGTCGAGACGTGCGGGTGTGCAAAATTTCATGCCCGTAAATGCAGATTCCTATGCCGGACATACACACAAGCATTCAGCTTTCTCCCCATTATGTAGATAGGGCCAAAATTGTTTGGCGATTTGGAACGCGCGGGGTTAAAATTTCGATTCAAAACATAGCCTAGGACTCTTTCGGGGTCGAGACGTGCGGGCGTGCAAAATTTCATGCCCGTAAGTGCGACGGTGCGGATTCCAATCCCGGACAAACATACCCACATACATACACACATACATACATTCAGCTTTATATATTAGATAATGCAATCACTGCTAAAGTGCCCGTGCAAAACTAATAATTTATTTCAGCACCTTTTTCTGAAATTTTAAAGGTTTTTATTATTTTTTCATCTAATAAATGTCATGTTTTTATAATTACAAAACTGCTGCTGTTGGTTACTTCTATTTTGCACCTAATTACTATATCAGAAGCAAAAATTAGTTTATGAGACATAAAGATACATTGTGCAAAGCAGTGGATTTCTGTGTATTTTTATTCTAAAGGGAGAATAACAGATTTTTTCATCCTATAAAATTACTAAAAAATAGCAATGAATAACACTCGATAATTAAAAAAATATTATTTTTTTTTTAAAATAATAAACATTGCAAATAACTCGGACATATTTGGTGTCCCTGTAATCGTAATGACCAGTACAACACAGTGATAAGATTATTTATGGGAATCTGTAAATGGTGCAAAAAAAATTGCATGATTGATATTTCTTTATTAAACCAATAAAAAATGTAATAAAACTGTAATGGTGAGGCCATGTTCACACATGGCTCAAATGCTGCTTTCTTTCTGGTGCTTTTTTTGCAGGTGTCCTCACCACACAGCGCAACAACAATCTTCTCCGATTATTGCATGTTTGCTGCGTTTCTTTTATGCCTTTTCCCCCTTTTTTGATGCTATTTTGGTGCAAATATGAAGCAGAGTTTTAAATGCTTTTTAATAATACAGAAAAGCTTTGATTCTGTGCTTAAAAATGCAGCAGCATTTTTTTTCATGCGTTTTTTTTCAGAAGAAGCCTATAGAGAAAAAATGCACCAAAACTGCAGAGTTCAGCAGCATCTTTAGATTGTTGCATATTTTCTGCTGCTTTTTTTGCACAGAAATTTTTCTGTTTAACTGTCCAACCAAAATGGATGTGATTTCACGAGAACTGCGCCCTCTGTGTGTCAAAAGACACTGCTGTACTGTGTGGTTTTGGTGCTTTTTTTCTCTCTTGCCCTTTATGTGGAGCCTAAAAAAACACATGTAAAAAACTTTAGTTACTTGTTTAAGTGCAGAATCAAAACTTTTCTGTACTATAAAAAACACATTAATAATGCGGCTTCACATCTGCACCAAAAACACATCAAATAAGGGTGAGAAGATTGTTTCGAGTAGTTTGGTGGCAACATATGCAGAAAACAAAAAACAGAGTATTTCTGTAATGTATGAACAAGGCCTAAAAGACACAAAAAAGCCAGCTGTCGTATAGTGAAGCTACATAAAGATGAGAAAGTTCTGACGGCTCCGACTGTGAATGAATGAACAAAAAATAAATCCACAGGTTCTAAATAGAGATGAGCAGGACGCACAGATGACGTCTCATCAGCCCGGGCTAATCAAAAGCCGCAACAGGGACGCCAGAAGGTAAGAGATTCGTGGCCTCCCGTTCAGCTGCCAGGAACCACTGAAGTAGACGCTTGTCCGGAATCCCCTGAATACAGTGGACAGTCCCAGATTTGGGTCTACGCCCTGCAGTCTCAGGCATTTGCTGAATGTCCCTCACTGCCACCGCCCCTCTGACATCTCCTCCTGCCTTGGAGAAAGAAGTGGTAAGTGGGCGTGGATTGGGGTGGGGCCAGGGGCGTGGCCAAAATGCGCGCGTCACATGATTTGTCACTCTTTCTGTTCTTCAAAAGTTAGGAGGTATGCATTAGTAATATGACAGCTGCAGCTGATCACCGGCCTTGGTAGTTGAAGTTTACATGTATGGTACATGAGGTCAGTGACTGGCTGAAGAGGTCACATTCATGATTTATGACATTTGGTTGCTGCAGCACCAACTGGGATTACTGAAGCAATGTTGGGGGATTAAACAAGTTAGATAAGTTTATTTCTTTATTTTATAACATTCTCTAGTCTATGGCTACTTGCAAAACCCCTACAAAGTGTCGGTGAGGGACATTTTGGTCAAAGTTCAATAGGGACAAAATATGGAGCACTGGTATTAGGGAATTTAGACTCATGTCCATTACAACAGCAGAAAACTATGAAAATTCTGCTCATCTACAGCAACCACTAGGGGGACCTAATGCATGTAAATTCATATGGTTGGGATAGAACTGAATGGGATCTTTATAAATCTGCAGTAAATACACGTTTTCCCTTAAACATATTTTATTACCTATGCACAGGATAGGTCAAAGATGTATGATCGCTCCAGTTCAACTTTCCTTCTATGACAGAATCACTGACTGGGTGGATCAGGGAAATGCTGTAGATATAGTATATCTTGACTTCAGCAAAGCATTTGACAAAGTATCTCACACAATCCTTATTGAAAAAATGACTAAGTATGGAATGGACAAGGCAACTGTTAGGTGGATTCATAACTGGCTTAGTGATCGGACTCAAAGAGTGGTCGTAAATGGCTGCACATCCAGTTGGAAGAATGTCTCAAGTGGGGTACCACATGGCTCTGTTTTGGGCCCTGTATTGTTCAACATCTTTATCAATGATTTAGATGAAGGAATTGAGGGTAAACTGATCAAATTTGCTGATGACACAAAGCTAGGAGGGGTAGCTAATACTAGAGAAGAGAGAGAGAGGATTCAAAAGATATAAATAAACTGGAGCAGTGGGCAGCAACTAACAGAATGGTTTTTAACAGGGAAAAATGCAAAGTACTACATCTGGGCAATAAAAATGAAAAAAGCATATACAAAATGGGAGGAATAGGGCTAAGTAACAGCACATGTGAAAAAGACTTGGGTATACTAATTGATCACAGACTGAACATGAGTCAACAGTGTGATGCAGCAGCAAAAAAGGCAAATACAATTCTAGGATGTATCAACAGAAGCATACAGTCTAGATCACGTGAGGTCATTATTGCCCTCTACTCCTCTTTGGTCAGACCTCATCTGGAATACTGTGTCCAGTTTTGGGCACCACATTTTAAAAAAGACATCAACAAACTAGAGCAAGTTCAGAGAAGAGCCACCAGAATGGTGACCGGTCTGCAAACCATGTCCTATGAGGAACGGTTGCAGGATTTGGGAATGTTTAGCTTACAAAAAAGAAGACTGAGAGGAGACTTAATAGCTGTCTACAAATATCTCAAGGGCTGTCACATTGTAGAAGGATCATCTTTATTCTCATTTGCACAAGGAAAGACTAGAAGCAATGGGATGAAACTGAATGGGAGGAGACACAGATTAGATATTAGAAAAAAACTTTTTGACAGTTAGGGTGATCAAGGAGTGGAACAGGCTGCCACGAGAGGTGGTAAGTTCTCCTTCAATGGAAGTCTTCAAACAGAGGCTGGACAGACATCTGTCTGGGATGATTTAGAGAATCCTGCTTTGAGCAGGGGGTTGGACCAGATGGCCCAAGAGGTCCTTCCAACTCTACCATTCTATGATTCTATGATTGTATGATTCTATAACTATAGAAATCACCACCCTCAATACCCTCAAAACACCCTCATAAAAAATTCCTAAACTCCCCTACATGAACAGAGGACTAGTGCACAGCTCTCACCATCATTTTAGTCACTGTTATTGAACTCAAAAAATCAGAGTTGCAATGGACCTCCAAGGTCATCTTGTCCAACCCCTGCTCAATGAAGGATTCACTAAACCATCTCAGACAGACGTCTGTCTAGCCACTGTTGGAGATAGTCATGTCTTAGTCCTATAGAAGTGAACAGAATGGTGATCACGCATGTGTACTACAGATCAATTCATAGGGTAATTTGGGACCCCTAAATTTGTGGCCAGTGGAGGTCCCAAGGCTTTGAGGAAATCTGATTATATTATATATTGAATAAACCATTTACGCTAGCCTCAGTAACTGTTGTGGCCAAGTGTTTTGAGAAGAGTAGAAAGCAATGTAATGCAATGCCCAGTCTTATTACTGCCCCATACCAGTCATGTAATCTGTCTACAGTTGTGTGAAAACGTGTTTGCCCCGTTCCTATTCTGCATGTTTGTCACATGTAAATGTTTCAGATTACAAAACAAATTTAAATATCACACAGAGATAACACAAGATGCAGTTTTTAAATGAAGGCCTTTATTATTAAGGGAAAAAGAAATCCAAACTTACAGGGCCCTGTGTGAACAACATACATTAACTGTGGTCTATCACATATTTGGAATACTGAGGTGAAATCCACTAGCAACACACAGGCCTGATTACTGCCACAACTGTTCTCAATCAAGAAATCTCTTAAATAGGACCTGACTGACAAAGTGAAGTAGACCAAAAGATCTTCAAAAGCTAGACATCATGCCGCGATCCAAAGAAATTCTGAAACAAAGTAATTGAGATTTATAAGTCTGGAAAAGGTTATAAAGTATTTTTTCAAGCTTTGGGACTCCAGCAAACTACTGTGAGAGCGATTATCCAAAAATGGCGAAAACATGGAACAGTGATGAATCTTCCCAGGAGTGGTTGGCCGACAAAAAATACCCCAAAACCGCAGAGACGACTCATCCAAGAGGTCACAAAAGACCACACAACAACATCCAAAGAACTACAGGCCTCACTTGCCTCAGTTAAGGTCACTGTTCTTGACTCCACCATAAGAAAGAGACTGAGCAAAAATGGACTGCATGGCAAGACAAAAGCCACTGCTGAGCAATAAGAACATAAAGGCTCATCTCAGTTTTGCCAAAAAAAATCTTGATGATCCCAAGACTTTTGGGAGAATACTCTGTAGACTGACGAGACAAATGCTTAATTTTATAGAAGGTGTATGTCCCATTATATCTGGCGTACAAGTAACACATCATTTCAAAATACAAACATCATACCAACAGTAAAATATAGTAGTTGTAGCGTGATGGTCTGGGGCTGTTTTGCTGCTTCAGGACCTGGAACAATTGCTGTGGTAAATTGAACCACGATTATGCTGTCTACCAAAAAATCCTGAAGGAGACTCCCATCCAATCATGATCTCAAGTTGAAGCACATTAGGTTATACAGCAACAATGTTCCAATGATCCAAAACACACCAGCAAATCCACTCTGAATGGTTTAAGAAAAACGAATAAGACTTTAGAGAAGCCTAGTCAAAGTCTTGAACTTAATTGATTGAGATGCTGGCAGACCTTAAAAGTTGGTTCATGCTTGGAAACCCTCCAATGTGGCTGAATTACAACAATTCGCAAGATCAGTAGGCAAATCCTCCAGAGTGATGTAAAAGACTCATTGCCAGCTATTGCAAATGCTTCATTTCAGTTGTTTCTGCCAACCAGTTATTAGGTGAGGGGCAGTCACTTTTTCACCACAGAGTTCTGTAGGTTTGGATTTCTTGTTCCCTTAATAATAAAGACCTTCATTTAAAAACTGCATTTTGTGATTACTTGTGTTATTTTGTCTAAAATTAAAATTTGTTTGGTGATCTGAAACATTTATGACATGCCCACCAGGGCCGTGGGGTACTAGGAACCGGGTCGGACAGTTCTTTGGAGATCACAGGGCTGTGACCCGACTCCATGGCCCTGGCTGTGCCATAAATGGGGGACATGTATATGGGATTTAACGTGATGCCACCTGTGGTGTTTGGCAATGGATGGCTGATGCTGCTAAAGGAGGTTGATGGTGAAACAGCTGGGATGGTTCTGCTCCCCACAGGTGGAGCGGGGCCCCAGAGCCACCGTACAGTTTTTGTAAGGGATCGTGGACGTTGGGGTGCAGGACTGAGGGTGCGAGAAATGACTGGAGGACACAAGGGCTGTAGTTTCCTCTACCTTTACTTGATGGTTGAAGGTGCAGACTGGGACACTGGTAACAGATGGTAATGGAGATCCGGGGAGCCTGAAAGCAATTTTGGATACACCTGGCCTTTTCAGTACGGAGCCCTTCCTTCTGCGCTGTCCTCCCTTTTTTTCCCTCGCTACCTCACAGCTCACCCTCCTGCTGCTAACTGTCTCTCTCTTTTTTTTAAAAAAACCAACCCTTGTCCGCATGGCAGGCAGCTTGAGCATATCACAGGTGCTGCTCCTTTGTGTCGGCTCCAGGCTCTGGTATGCTGCTGTGCCGCCGGATATTAGATCGGCCCAGGAGACCTGCAGTCCCCTGCCCTCCGGATTTAGCTGCCGGGACTTCAGTACCCGAGCAACCACAGACTCCGGTATCCGGTCCCTAGTGCTCAGCTCTGGGGCGAGTTTAATCACAGCTCCACTCAGCAGGTTCTGCTCGACTTCTCTCCTACTGAAACCTGGTAAGGGGACCCCTCCTTGCTTCCAGGCATGACATTCCTCCCTGTGAGGGAGGCAATGTCACTGTGGCAACCGGACTCCTGGGGTACCAAATTTAAGTATGACAAACATGCAAAGGATAGGAAATCAGGAAGGGGGCAAACACTTTTTCACACAACTGTATATGCTAGGTATGTGTCACAGGTGTGTCGCCACGAAGATCGTCGCGATTACACAACCTGACTTCTCACAGCTGAGTTTTTGGTGCTTGGTGTTTGTCGGCAGTGAGGGAGTTAATTCTCCCTCTCTCTGTGCTAGATGAGGCCCAGCCTCGCCCAGCTGCAGTTAATGCTGCACTAATGAGATTCCTTCAAATACCTGCCAGTCTGCTAGGGAAGTGTCGGTGAAAGCATTCATGCAGACCAGCAGAGCGGATTGTGGTATTGTGAAGTATGAAGTGAAGAGTACCTGGTGTGGTTTTCTCCCCTCCTCGCTTTATTATTTATCTCCTTACCCGTTGGTGTTCCCTCTGTAGTTGTATAGTGAGTTTTGTATGCAAGGTGGTCTTTTATTTTACCCCTTGTACTGTCTCGTTCATCTTATACTGTGTGTAGGCATTTACCTTCCCGTTCCCTGTGGTGGTGATCAGGGTCCTTCTCAGGACTAGATTACAGAGGGTCAGGGATTCACAGGAGATAGGGTTACGCTGGCGGCCTGGATCTCTGTACCATCAACAGTACCTCCAGGTAGAGGGATTAGTCAGAGCCCCAGCTTAGGGTCAGCATAGACCCCCGGACCTCCTGTATACAGTGACAGCGTGACATTTTCACCGACCATACTAAAGATTCTCTCCAGCCACCATGGATCCAGTAGCCAGTCTAGCTCGGCAGTTGCAGAGTTTGTCCATGGAGCTGGCGGACGTTAAGTCCAAGGTTTTGTACCCCCTGGAGCAAGCCGGACCTGAACCTAAAGTAGCTCTCCCTGACAGGTTCACTGGTGGGCGGGACAAATTTTTTGCTTTCCGGGAGGCATGTAAATTGTACTTTCGGCTGCGACCTCGGTCATCGGGCAGTGAAGATCAAAGGGTGGGAATTGTCATCTCGCTCCTACAAGGGACCCCCAATCATGGGCGTTCTCGCTTCCCCCGGGCTCCCCGGCTCTCCAGTCAGTGGATAGGTTTTTCGCAGCTCTGGGTCTTGTATATGATGACCCGGATCGGGTCTCCCTTGCTGAATCTAAGTTACGTAAGATACAGCAGGGAGATCGTCCGGCGGAGGAATTCTGTTCGGAGTTCCGTAGGTGGGCCACGGACACCCAGTGGAATGACCTGGCTCTTAGGAGCCAGTTTTGTCAAGGTTTATCTGACAAATTAAAGGATGTGTTGGCACAGTATGACCCTCCCACGTCACTGGAAGCCGCTATGGCCCTTGCTATTCGCATTGACAGAAGGCTTCGGGAGAGGTGCGGGGTAACTCCGCCCCCTGTGATGACCCCACCTTCTACTAGGGCCCCTTATATGGAGGTTCCCCTGGTCAGTCCAGAGGAGCCTATGCAGTTAGGAGGGACATCATTCCGAGGGAGGGGATCGGCAGTGCGCCGCAAGACAGGAAGGTGTTTCTTCTGCGGGAGAAAGGGACATTTTATTGGGGGTGTCCATCCCGTCCTTTGCAGAGTGAGAAGTCGCCGGAAAACTATTGATCCCAGGTTGTGTGGTGGACGACAATCTGGGAGTATGTATTTCGTCCCCAGGTCCGTCTCAATTTCTCTACCGGCGGAGGTGGTGGTGGCGTACGAGAACTGAGAGGATATCTGTTCTTCTGGATAGTGGGGCCGGGGCTAATCTGGTGGATGCTCGGTTTGCCCGGGTTCAAGGTATGCGACTGAGTGTATTGGCTAAACCCATTCCCATATTCTCGATCGACGCCAGGCCTCTCGGTCAAGGTATTTTTTTGCAAGCCGTGCATAACATAGATCTTCGAGTGGGGGCGATACATAAAGAACTGTTGTCTTGTTACGTGTTGGAGGGTCTTCCCACTCCTATAGTGTTGGACCTTCCTTGGTTAACTAAGCATAACCCGGTTATTAATTGGCAATCCAGAGAGATAAGCCAGTGGAGTGAATTCTGTAATAAAAACTGCATGAACACGGTCATCGGTGCGGTCGTGCCTAGGGCCTTACCTCCATTTCTGGTGGACTTTGAGGATGTATTTTCGGAGAAAGGGTGTCAAGAACTACCTCCTCATCGCGCGTATGACTGTTCTGTAAAATTGCTCCCTGAAGCCAAGTTACCGAAATCTAGGTTGTATAACCTTTCTGGTCCTGAGAGGCAGGCCATGAAGGATTATATTTCGGAGAGTCTGGCTAAGGGGCATATTAGACCTTCATCTTCCCCGGTGGCCGCGGGGTTCTTCTTTGTGAAGAAGAAAGATGGAGGCCTACGCCCTTGCCTGGATTTCCGTGAGCTTAATCGGATTACGGTCCGAGATCCGTATCCGCTCCCACTTATTCCAGATCTCTTCAATCAGATCGTGGGCGCCAAATGGTTCTCTAAGTTGGATCTCAGGGGGGCGTATAATCTGATTAGGATGAAGGAGGGGATGAGTGGAAGACGGCGTTTAACACTCCGGAGGGGCATTATGAGAACCTTGTCATGCCATTTGGTCTGACTAATGCCCCGGCGGTGTTTCAACATTTTGTTAATGACATCTTTTGCCACCTAGTGGGACAGTTTGTTGTCATATATCTGGATGACATCTTAATTTACTCGCCGGATCTTGTGTCTCATCAGGAGCATGTTAGGCAGGTGTTGCAGATCTTGCGGGATAATAAACTGTACGCCAAATGGGAGAAGTGTGTGTTCGCCGTACAGGAACTTCAGTTTTTAGGATTCCTGGTGTCAGCATCCGGTTTTCGTATGGACCATGGGAAAGTGCGGGCAGTTCTTGAGTGGGATCTGCCAGAGGATCTTAAGGCATTACAACGTTTCCTGGGGTTTGCTAACTACTACCGGAAATTTATTCGTAATTTCTCGTCCATAGTTAAACCTCTCACAGACATGACTAAAAAAGGGACGGATTTTTCAAGGTGGTCTGACAAGTAGTGTTGAGCATTCCGATACTGCAAATATCGGGTATCGGCCGATATTCGCTGTATCGGAATTCCGATTCCGAGTACCGATATTTTCGTCATATCGGATACCGAATCGTAATTGTCCCGTCACGGTCAGTGTCCGTCGGTCGGGTCTGTCAGGAGTCAGCGGCACTTACCTGGCAGAAGATCTCCGGCGGTCACGTCCTGGACTGCTTGATGGCCGCCATCATCTTCTCCTTGGCGGTCACATGCAGTTTCTCGCGATAACTGCAGTGACTGCCGGGTAATCGCGGCCGTAAAGCAGTCCGATGACATCACCGCCGGGGAAGCAGGTAATCAGCTGTGCTGCGTCGGGATGTTAGGCCCTGCCTGACATTCCGATGTAGCAGAGCTGGATCGTCTTGGGACACTGCTGTCGGACAGGTGGTATACTGTTGGTTTGTTTTTTTTCTTTTTTTACAGGAGATCGATGGCGTCGCAAGAATGAGAGAGTAATAAAAGAAATGAAAACTGTGTTGTCTCTTTTATTTCATTAAAATACTTTTTTCTTGCTGTGTCTTTTTTTTAACATTTAAAAACTTTGGGATTAATAATGGATCGTGTCTTATTGACGCCTCTCCATTATTAACCGGGCTTATTGTCACCGTGCAATCAACGGTGACATTAACCCCTTATTACCCACGCTTTCCACCGCTACAGGGCAAGTGGGAAGAGCTGGGTAAAGTGCCACAATTGGCACATCTTTTGATGCGCCAAATGTGGGGCTGCTGTAACCTGGTATTATCAGGCTGTTGAGGGCCAAAATCCATGGGCCTTGACAGTCTTTTAATACCAGGCCGCAGCAGTCTGCATTTTACTTGGCTGGTTAACAAAAATAGGGGGGATCCCCACGCCATTTTTTTTTCGAGGGGATCCCCTATTTTTGTTAACCAGCCAAGCTAAGCAGACTGCTGTGGCCTGGTATTATCAGGCTTGCAAGGTCCATGGATATTGGATCCTTACCAGCCTGAAAATCCAGGCCTCAGCAGTCTGCTTCATCTGGCTGGTTAACAAAAATAGGGGGGACCCCACGCCAATTTTTTTCGAGGGGATCCCCTAGTTTTGTTAACCAGCCAAGATATGCAGACTGCTGTGGCCTGGTATTATCAGGCTGGCAAGGTTCATGGATCTTGGCTCCTTAACAGCCTGAAAATCCTGGCCTCAGCAGTCTGCTTCATCTGGCTGGTTAACAAAAATAGGGGGGACCCCACGCCAATTTTTTTCGAGGGGATCCCCTAGTTTTGTTAACCAGCCAAGATATGCAGACTGCTGTGGCCTGGTATTATCAGGCTGGCAAGGTTCATGGATCTTGGCTCCTTAACAGCCTGAAAATCCAGGCCTCAGCAGTCTGCTTCATCTGGCTGGTTAACAAAAATAGGGGGGACCCCATGCCAATTTGGCACATCTTTTGATGCGCCAAATGTGGGGCTGCTGTAACCTGGTATTATCAGGCTGTTGAGGGCCAAAATCCATGGGCCTTGACAGTCTTTTAATACCAGGCCGCAGCAGTCTGCATTTTACTTGGCTGGTTAACAAAAATAGGGGGATCCCCACGCCATTTTTTTTTCGAGGGGATCCCCTATTTTTGTTAACCAACCAAGATAAGCAGACTGCTGTGGCCTGGTATTATCAGACTGGCAAGCAGGGTCGGACTGAGCCACCGGGACACCGGAGAAACCTCCGGTGGGCCCCAGCTCCTGCGTGGTGGGCCCTGATTTGAAAGGATAGGTCGCGGGGTAGAGGGGGCAGTGGCCCCAGGCCCCGCGCTCTGAGGGGGCCCATCCGGAGCTACGCTACAGTAACTGTATCGGCGTGCACAGCACACCGATACAGTTACATTCTGCGGCAGAGCAGGGAGAATCGCTCTCCCTGCTCTGCTGCCCGGCCACTATGGGGCCTGAGCAGGCGGTGGGGGGCCCGGTGCCAGCAGTGGGCCCCCCACCCGTCATCGGAGGGTAAGCTGTATCGGCATCCAGCCGATACAGCTGACTGCATAGAGAGAGAAGGAGCGAGCGCTCCTTCTCTCCCATAATCCCCCTCTCAGCATCTGACAGCGGGCACGATGACGTCACCTGCCGGCGCCCGCTGTCAGACGCTGAGAGGGAGAACAGTGAGCAGCACAGGAGCCGGGAGGTGAGTATTGTATTTTTTTTTTTTTTAATGGGGGTGCATTATACTACAGAGGCTGTATATGGGGGGTGCATTATACTACAGAGGCTGTATATGGGGCTGCATTATACTACAGAGGCTGTATATGGGTGCTGCATTATACTACAGAGGCTCCATATGGGGGTGCATTATACTACAGAGACTCCCTATGGGGATGCATTATACTACAGAGGCTGCCTATGGGGCTGCATTATACTACAGAGGCTGTATATGGAGCTGCATTATAATATAGCGGCTGCCTATGGTGGTGCATTATATTATAGACTCTGCCTATGGGGGTTTATTATAATATAGAAGCTGCCTATGGGGGTGCATTATACTATATTGAGGACTATCTGGTGTATTATGCTGTATGGATGCTATCTAGGGGCCATCATACAGTGTTGGACCCATTAAATAGTTTGGGGACATTAAGGGGTCAGTATATATCCAGTGAGGGGCATTATTCTGTGTATAGGGGAGATGTACAGGGGGAGACTTGGGACATTATTAAATGTAAAGTGGACACTTATTGTTATAGGGGAACTCAGGTTACTGTGACTGTCAAAGGGGCACACAGGGCATTATTGCATTATTACAGTCTAGGGGACAAAATGTGGGCACTGTTTTCTAGGGCACTTGCACCCGGCATTACTATATTCTAGAGGGGTGCTTTAGAATTTAGAGGTCACACAGAACCACACAGCAGGTGCAGTAATAGGGACACATACGGCAGCAGCAGCTCAGTATTGGGGTATCAGGTGCAGTAATAGGGACACATACGGCAGCAGCGGCTCAGTATTGGGGTATCAGGTGCAGAAATAGGGATACATAGCAGCAGCGGCTCAGTATTGGGGTATCAGCAGGATGAGGAGTTTGTGCAGGTTGAGAATAGTCCAATTGGTGACCGTGACAGTGCTAAAAATATGAGAAGTGAAATGTGTCTTTGTTGTAATCTCTGCAGTCGAGTCCTGGCTGGAGAAGTCGTCATGTCGGTCTGGGCCAGATGGAAAAGACATGAAAAGTGAACAATCCATTAGAAAGAACATCAGCGGTAAGTCATTATCTATACCTGTGCTGTAATCTATTATATGTTCTGTAGGACTGGTATTATTTACCACAGACCATATGGCGGTGATATCAATATTGGTCTTTTTATATATAGATTATTTTTGGCAACAGCGCGGTCATTTGCTGAGGTTCTCTGGTTAGGGGCCCACTCAAAAGTTTCGCCCCCACTAAACCAAAACCCTAGCTACGCCTCTGGCTCTCTCTCTAGTCTTTCTTTCTCTTTCTAGTCTTTCTCGCTCTCTGTTCTTTCTTTCTCTCTCTGTTCTCTCTTTCTCTGTTCTTTCTTACTCGCTCTCTGTTCATTTTTCTCTCTGTTCTTTCTTTCTCTCTCTCTTTTCTTTCTTTCCTCTCTTTCTTTCTCTGTTTGTTCTTTCTCTCTCTCTCCTTTCTTTCTCTCTCGCTGCTCTTTCTTTCTTTTCCTCAGTACCAACCACTGTGCCCATAACGCCAGCCACTGTGCCCTCATTACCAGTCAGTGTGATCAGCAGTGCTAAATGGGTACGGTTGGGGCGAGGATATGGGTGTGATTAGTTGTGAAATGGGTGTGGTCGGGGCGTGGCCTAAAATTTGCGCGCCGCAGCCTTTAACCCTCTTTCCTGTCTTCAAAAGTTGGGAGGTATGCTGTATGACCTCCCTACAATTTCTGGGCATGCTCCTGATGAGCGCGAAGGATGGTCTCCTGAGGGATCTCCTCCCACACCTGGACTAAAGCATCCACCAACTCCTGGACAGTCTGTGGTGCAACGTGGCATGGCCTAAAATTTGCTGCAGCAGGCACAGCGTGCCACAGCCTTTGTCCCTCTTTCCCTTCTTCAAAGGTTGGGAAGTATGATGGTGGGCCCCAAGAATAATTTTTCTCTGGTGGGCCCAAGGTACTCCAGTCCGATGCTGCTGGCAAGGTCCATGGATATTGGCTCCTTAACAGCCTTAAATACCATGCCTCAGCAGTCTGCTTCATCAGGCTGGTTAACAAAAATAGGGGGGACCCCACGCCATTTTTTTTTCGAAGGGAACCCCTATTTTTGTTAATCAGTTCCCTCTGACGTCACTGATGGTGTCCCTGGCTGACCTGAAGTGAAAGTGGAAAGCAATCAATTAAGCTTTCCACTTCCTCTCCTGTCAGCCAGGAGAGGAGCTCATTCATTCGGGGGTTTACTGTGAGGCTGCAGCATTAGCTGCGGTCCCTGCAGTAAACATTAACCCTTTGGGCTCATACTCACTGGCTGGAAAAAAATCGGTCCATTTTCTGCAGGAAAAAAACGGTACATTTGTTTAAAGATGCATTTGATGCGATTTTAAATCGCACCATGCGTTTTCCATCAGTTTTCCATCAGTTTTCCATCTGTATGCAATGTCGATTTTAACATGAAGTTTTACATAGAGCATTATCTCTATGTAAAAAGTCATGTAAAAATCACATTGTAAAAAAAATGTACACAAAAAGCAAAATTAATAATATATATATATATATATATATAATTAGGTCATACACTTCTACATAGTATAATAGCCGCTAATTCATCCCTGGCTATACTGTAAAATCACACTGACAGCTTTAATAAAGAATAGAAACAATACATATACACACATAGAATATATATATATATATATATATATATATGTAATTGTGACATATATATATACATATATTTATAGTTCATACACTTCTACATAGTATAATAGCTGCTAATTCAATTGCCGGCTTTTGTGAAATCACAAAAGCCGACATGAAATGATACATTGTTTAGACACAGTTAACCATGTCATTTCATGTATTTTGATATATGGTTTTAACTTACAATTACATAAGTGTATGTGTGCAAAATTTCAGACATGTAGGGGTTAATTAAAGGTGTAAATTCGTTGAAAAAAAATGCGTGGGCTTCCGGTGTATTTTCTCCACCAGACAACAAGCAAGCGAGTGGGGGCAGATAATAATAGCCTAGGGAGGGTACATTTTTTTGTGCCCCCCCCTGGCTACTAACATCTGCCCCAGACACCCCAGAAAGGGCAAATCTCTAATTAGATTCGCCCTTTCTGGCACTTCCCATTCATTGCTCTGTAGCGGTGGGAATGGGTTAATAAGGGGTTAAAGCCACCTTGCTATTGAAAGGTCACTTTAAGCCAGGTTAATAATTGAGAGCTGTCAATTAGACAACTATCAATTATTAATCCTATTGAAGGAAATAAAAAAATCACACACACTTTAAGAATCAATAATTTTAATGAAATAAAATCACATTTTTTTGACCATCTTTTATTAAACTCTTAATCCCTGCAAAGCCCTTGATCTTCTATAATAAAGAAAAAATAATAAAACAACATTATTCTTACCTATCTGGCGATCTGTCACGTCCCACGATGTAATCCTTCACAAAGGGTTAACTAGCAATCAGCTAAGCAGCGCAAGTAATGCTGCATGCTCAGCTGAAAGCTCCTGAATGAATGAGCTTATCTCCTGCCGACAGGAGAGGATGTGATTAATGAATGAAGCTTAATTGATTGTGTCCCACTTTCACTTTAGGTCAGGTCACTGAAGTGAAAGTGGCAATAAATCAATTAAGCTCCATTCATTAATCTCTTCCTCTCCTTTCGCTGGGAGAGGAAGTTATTCATTCGGGGTGTTACAGCTAGGAGACAGCATTTAGCTCTCTGCTAACTGTAACCTGTTAACCCTTTCTGATGGATTACAGCGTGTGACCTGACTGTGCATCAGATTGGTAAGAATAATTTTGCTTTTTTATTTTATTTTTATTACAGGAAATGGTTTTAGCAGGAAAATAAAATATGGTCAAAAACTGTGTGATTATTTAATTAAACTTCTTTTTTATTAAACTGTGTGTGTTTGATTTTTCTATCATACAATAGGATTAATAATTGATAGTTGTCTAATTGACAGCTCTCAATTATTAACCTGGCTTAAGGATCACCTTTCAATAGCAAGGTGGCTTTAACCCCTTATTAACCCATTCGCCACCGCTACAGGGCAATGGGAATAGACGGGCAAAGTGCCAGAAGGCGAATCTAATTATAGATTTGTCTTTTCTGGGGTGTCTGGGGGCAGATGTTAGTAGCAGGGGGGGGCCAAAAATAATGGTCCCTCTCTGGGCTATTATTATCTGTCCCCACTCGCTGGCTTTGTCTGTCTGGTTGCGAAAATAGGGCGGGAGCCCACGCATTTTTTTTCAACAATTTTACACCTCATATATATATATATAAAATATATATATATATATATTATTATATATATATATACATGTCATTGAATTTGTGACACATATATATATATATATATATTTATATTTATAGTTCATACACTTCTACATAGTATAATAGCCGCTAATTCAATTGCCGGCTTTTGTGAAAATGCAGAACCTGACATGAAATGACACATGGTTTACATAGAGTTAACCATGTCATTTCAAGTTGTTTGATCTATTGTTTTCACTAACAATTACATGAGTGGCTGTGTGCAAAATTTCACACCTGTAGGGGTTAATTAAAGGTGTAAATTCGTAGCAAAAAAGTCCGTTTTTTTTACAGCGAATTTACACCTTTAATTAACCCCTACAGGTTTGAAATTTTGCACACATACACTCATGTAATTGTTTGTGCAAATCAGATATCAAACTACATGAAAAGACATGGTTAACCCTATGTACACCAAGTGTCATTTCATGTCGGGTGCTTCTGTATTTTCACAAAAGCCGGCATTACCCGGCAATTGAATCAGAGGCTATTTTACTATGTAGAAGTGTATAAACTATAAATATATGTATATATATATATATATGTCACAATGACATGTATATATATATATATATATATATATATATGTATTCTATGTGTGTATATTTAGTGTTTACAAGGAAAGAAAGAGGTTTTTTTAGTTACGATATTTCTGTCCCATAGACTTGCATTGGATTTCCGGTATCGGAATCGGGTATCGCCGATACTTTTGGGGTATCGGCGATACCCATTCCGATCCGATACTTCTTGATATCGGAAAGTATCGCTCAACCCTACTGACAAGGCTTGTCAAGCGTTTTCCTCCTTGAAAAAATGTTTTGCTTCGGCACCCATACTCATTCAACCTGATGCGTCACAGCCGTTCATTGTGGAGGTAGACGCTTCTGAGGTAGGGGTGGGAGCGGTATTATCTCAAGGTCCGTCCCCTGGTAATATGATGTCGCTAATAGGGGAACCTCTTGGCCATTAAGTTAGCTTTTGAGGAGTGGCGTCATTTTTTGGAGGGGGCAGTACACACGGTCACCGTCATTACCGATCACAAGAACCTGCTATATTTAGAGTCCGCAAAACGTCTGAATCCCAGACAAGCTAGGTGGTCGTTTTTTACCAGGTTTAATTTTGTCGTCACATATCGTCTTGGGTCAAAAAATATAAAGGCGGATGCCTTATCTCGCAGTTTCCCTGGGGCCGGGAAGACGGAGGACCCGGTTCCTATCCTTCAGGAGGGAGTGGTGGTGTCGGCAGTATGCTCTGAGCTTGAGGAGGAGGTATTGGAGGCTCAGGGGGACGCCCCTGTTGGACCTCCAGGGAGACTGTTTGTTCCAGATCAGTTGAGACAAAAGGTAATCGAGGCACACCATAATTCAGCTTTGGCAGGACACCCAGGGAGTAAAGCAACTGTGGATCTCCTCTCGCGCCGGTTTTGGTGGCCTAACTTACATAGGGAGGTGGTAACTTTTGTCGCGTCCTGTGGGGTTTGTGCGCGCTCTAAGACCCCACATACCCGTCCGTCTGGGGCCCTCTTGTCTTTGAAGATCCCGGAGCGTCCGTGGACTCATCTGTCTATGGACTTTATTACGGACCTCCCGCCGTCTTCAGGTAAAACAGTCATACTCGTTGTAGTGGACAGGTTCAGCAAGATGGCACATTTTATCGCTCTTCCTGCTCTTCCTAATGCTAAAACTCTTGCACAGGTGTTCATTGGGGAGATTGTGAGGCTTCACGGGGTACCCTCCGATGTGGTGTCAGATCGGGGGTCTCAGTTTGTGTCCAAATTCTGGAAGGCATTTTGTACACGGCGGGGGATGCAGTTGTCATTTTCATCGGCTTTTCATCCGCAGACCAATGGTCAGACAGAGCGTCTGAACCAGAGCTTGGAGACATATCTCTGGTGTTTTGTGTCAGAGAACCAGGAGGACTGGGCTTCTTTCTTGCCTCTGGCGGAATTCGCTCTTAACAATAGGCGGAGCGAGTCCACTGGTAAGTCCCCGTTTTTTGGGGCATATGGTTTTTACCCCCAGTTTTGTACTTTCAATAGGGGGGCTCTTCTGGGGTTCCTGAGGAGGAACAATTTTCGTCGTCACTTGCTTCAGTGTGGAGAGGAGTGCTGAATAATCTGAGTACTATGGGGAACCGATACAAACGTATGGCTGATAGGAGGAGAGTGTCTGGTCCGGACCTAAGTGTGAACGATCGGGTATGGTTGTCTACCAAGAATATAAAACTTAAGGTTCCCTCCTGGAAACTGGGTCCCAGGTTCATCGGGCCATACAGGATCAGTTCTATAATTAATCCGGTGGCATTCCGTCTTGACCTCCCCCCTACGTTTAAAATTCACAATGTGTTTCACAGATCGTTGCTTAAGAGGTATGTGGCGCCGGTGATACCATCACCTTTACCTCCTCCTCCTGTGGTGGTCAATGGTAACTTGGAGTTTCAGGTGTCGAAAATCATCGATTCACGTCTGAATCGCCGGTCCCTTCAGTACCTGGTTCATTGGAAGGGGTATGGTCCTGAGGAGAGGACGTGGGTTCCTGCGTCGGATATTAACACAGACCGATTAATTCGGGCCTTCCACACAACTCACACAGATAAACCTGGCCCTGAGGGTCCGGAGGCCCCTCGTAGAAGGGGGGGTACTGTCACGGGTGTGTCGCCACGAAGATCATCGCGATTACACAACCTGACTTCTCACAGCTGAGTTTTTGGTGCTTGGTGTTTGTCGGCAGTGAGGGAGTTAATTTTCCCTCTCTCTGTGCTAGATGAGGCCCAGCCTCGCCCAGCTGCAGTTAATGCTGCACTAATGAGATTCCTTCAAATACCTGCAGTCTGCTAGGGAAGTGTCGGTGAAAGCATTCATGCAGACCAGCAGAGCGGATTGTGGTATTGTGAAGTATGAAGTGAAGAGTACCTGGTGTGGTTTTCTCCCCTCCTCGCTTTATTTTTTATCTCCTTACCCGTTGGTGTTCCCTCTGTAGTTGTATAGTGAGTTTTGTATGCAAGGTGGTCTTTTATTTTACCCCTTGTACTGTCTCGTTCGTCTTATACTGTGTGTAGGCATTTACCTTCCCGTTCCCTGTGGTGGTGATCAGGGTCCTTCTCAGGACTAGATTACAGAGGGTCAGGGATTCACAGGAGATAGGGTTACGCTGGCGGCCTGGACCTCTGTACCATCAACAGTACCTCCAGGTAGAGGGATTAGTCAGAGCCCCAGCTTAGGGTCAGCATAGACCCCGGACCTCCTGTATACAGTGACAGCGTGACATTATGCCACTCTGTAGAAAAAATACTTCAAAAATCTCTACTTTCCTCAGTAAACATTTTTCTACATGTTATTATGTATACTTATATATATATATATATATATATATATATATATATATATATAATGTCACATCAGCTGTCAATACAAGAAGAAATATTCTAACCCTTGAATATTCTTAGAAATGTTCGACATCCGTCAACCATATGGATCAAAGTATGTGTTTACTGAACGCTAAATTCTAAGCATCACCTTTCATGCCTTCACAGCTTTCACACAGATTGAGAATTTACTTTGCACCTATTTTAGCTCAGCATTTGTTTGATGAACACCATTTATTGGCAACTTGTTTGCGGAAGGTGGGAAAAACTAACAAGGATTGCATACAGTTGATTTGTTAATAGAAACTCTAATCGTAAAGTCATTAAAATGTCAAATGAGAAGTTCTACATTCATTTACCCACTCCAAGTGTGAAGTCACACATACTAATGACATGATTGTGTTCTCTTCATCTGTGATTGACTTTCAACATAATGGAAGAATAATATACTGTTAGAGCATTAAAAATGGCATAAAATGAGGCATAAAATATGATGTAGTCTCCATTTATCCTTCTTATGTTCCATGTATGGTCAATCTATTATAAATGCAAATCTCTTTCCTGGTAGAATCTAGAATGACTTGATCTTTTGGGAAATACATCAACTGAACCCATAAATTGATACCTATATTTAATAATAGTATACTGCTTGCATTGGTCAGGCCCAACCTCGATCCCTGGCCACCCACTGTGCAGAGGAACTACAGCACAGCTCCATTCAAGTAAATAAGACTATGCTACAGGTCCATGTATAGTCAGTTGGCCATGAGAACAAGTGAAATACTTTACGACACTCCAGGAATGTCCAGAAGGCTCCCAGAGAAAAAAAGATTATCTCACAGACTTCTGGAATGGTCTGCAAATCCTCAGAGTCATGACAAAACCTTCCAGGAATCTATACATACTACAATGCTTCTCACCCGGATGCCAAAAGTCAGAAAGTATGACCAATGTGCTGGAAAAAATAATGCTGAATCAGTGCTGAAGCCCTTAAGGTACTGCCACACTAAACGTTCCCGCTAGCGATCACGATAACGACGCATACTAATGCGATCGCTAGCGGGATCGTTTCAATGTCACTAGTAGCTGCCAAAATTAGCGATCTCGTTAAGGACGCTATCGCGGTTAGCGATCTCCTTAACGACTTTAGGCGGTACAAAACACCGCACATCGCTCACAAAAAGGTGCCACACTCAGCGATATATGCTCACCAGCGGGACGCCAACGATAAAAATACGGTCCAGAACGATGTGAACGATGAACGAGATCACAGCAGGGGCACAGCAGGGGCCACGTCGTTGCTACATGCCACACACACCGGCGTCACTAACGAGATCGCTAAATAGTGACGTTTTTTAGCGATCTCGTTAGTGATCTTGTTTAGTGTGGCATACCCTTTAGAGGTTGAAACCTCAACAATCATAAAATGATGGCATATCCCAGCAGAGAAGAGAGTACCCCTTTAACCAGGCAATGTCAACATTGCCAATCCCTTCTCAGATCTCAGCTAGTCTGGCTGAGGGGGCTCCACGGACATAAAAATCTTCTTTATTGGTACATGTTAAAATTCCAAATAATATTCACAGAACAATAAAAAAACACTGAGACAAATCATTCCCAAGGCACCAGAGAGATGAGTCTAAAAATCTGCCATTTTGTTTATGCTTTAAAAAGGCCGCTTGCTGGACGAAACATTGCTTTTATAATGCATTTTGGATGAATAAAGGAAGAGAATCAGAATCAGGTCTCTGGTGCTTTGGAAACAATTTGTCTCTGAATTTGCTGGTAACTCTGTGGGAGGTTGCCCCAAGGAAGCCCAGAGCCTGTGGAGTGGTGCAAAGAGAACTACCATTAAGATAAAGACACCAACGCTCTTCTGGTGCATCAAAAACCTTTAGTCATGGTCATGCTTGACGCACCAGAAATGCATCAATGTTTTTTAATTGTTCTAAGCCGATATGGATGTTATTTGGAATTTTAACATCTACCAATAAAGAAGATTTTTATTTTTAAAACATTTCTTGTCTAAAAAGTGGGCAGAGTTTAGCAAAAAAAAAGCATGACTGACAGCCGGCATAGGTTCAAATTTCCGGCTACTATAAAAAAAAACCTGAATAGGAAATTTTCTGTTAATAACTTTCTTTTAAGAAATATATTCCTACGGGCCATGAACATGTAAGAATAAAGTTACTGTATTTACTAAAGCCAAAAGTTTTAGAATGTTTTGCTTTTTTTTTGTGGCTATGTTATAGCAGCGAAACTGCAGTTTCTACGTAGTCGTTAATTCAATCACATAGAAGTTAATTCAATATTTGAACTATAGAATCCCTTAAAAATGTTCGCTTGGAAGAGAACAAATGAATATTATTACAAATAGTATGCTCCGCTGCTGTGACCTAGAGCTAACTTGTCAGGATGTGTTGTAGGTATATTCAGGTCACAGCAGCCACTCATCACTCAGCATTTAATGGCCTCTTTTTAAAGTATTGCCCACTACTCAGACAACCGCTTATCAATTTCTATCTTTTCCCCCAGTGAAATAATAATACCTATACTCATTTATGGCGCCAGCGCTGTTCCAGAGGTGTCGGCTCTGGTTCTCCCAGGGATTGCCTGACATTGCTATGTCGCGCAATTCCTGAGGTCAATCAGCACTGGCTTCACTCTTTCTGCCTTCTGACAAATCATGTACATCCATAGAAAGTGATATCTGCTGAAGAGGACAACTCTCATTCACATTAGATGGCTGTTGGCTGAACGATGCTCCATCTCAGCTGACTTTCCCATGCACAGGAGCTCTTGCTCGGCACAGCACTCCTGTGTTCTGTATGAGGAAGTCGCCGGCTGACATGTCAGCTGGTGGCTTATTTCTTGGAGAACAATGCCCTTGACAGTCCAAAATCGAACATGCATGTTTAATAACATCCCAATCATTTGGTAGACGCTCCTATAAGGTGTTTTGGGGCTGTAGACTCAATACCTCTACTGTAGTATCTCCAGTGTTACATCAGAATATCTATAGGGATCACATATTCCTGAAACAAGATAGAAGAGGGTGAAGCTTCCTAATGCACATGCTCATAGGCATCTGTCCTATGAGCTCCCAAGACAAAATGCATAGGATTTTCTAAGCTATTTGGGAATTTATTTGCAATCTTATTTTTTTTCTATTCCCAAAGAACCCTTTTAATGACAATTAAGTTAAGCTAAAATAAATGTTGAGAATAAAAAGACTACTAGGACTTATTCCTATCTGTGATCATTTAAATTTGCCAGAATTTTGATTTTTGCCGACACAATTTTGGGGAAAACAAAGGGAAAATTGGAGAATTACACCTATTACACATGCAAGTGCCGGTATGTTTAGAGATGGTCAAATAATCAAGTTAGTAAGCCTACAGAGCATGCACATTAAGAACTGGACCATAGTAGTTGTTTAAGATACAGTTGTAAACTAAATTATTCAACCTTTATTAATTTTGTTGCCCTCATATGTACTCGCTCTAGTTCCATTATATCATTCCGGAGCACCGTTAGTATATTCCAATCGTGACTGCTGCTCCTGTCGCTGTATTCAGACCAAATGGAGAGAGGACATAACAAGTGAAGGATCGAAGAATGCCGCTAACAGAGTTAATCCTGGCGGTAAGTATAAAAAAAACATCCAATTTATTGCAAGATGTTTCAGAGTAGAAACTACTCCTGCAAGGAATAACCACCTTCCATCAGGTTAAGCCTGAGGAAGGAATAGGTTCTACTTCAAAACATATTGCAATAAATTGGAAATTTTTTATACTTACCGCCTGAATAAACCTATGTTAGCAGCAGCGTCCGAGATCCACCACATTCCTCTTTTCTTCACTTGGTTTGAAAAGAAGTCCTGGAAGATTTCAGAGTAGCCAACATTAAGCTGCCAGAAGCAGCAGGTCATAACAACCAGAGGGACTATAGTAAGCATGCTTGTTATGATGAGGTTGAATAATTCTGAGACAGTTAACATGATATTTTGTGTTGAATTTGGAGAAGTCGCTTTTTATATTAGTTCTGTTAAGCTAATTAAATTATTTTTGTCTCACTGATTTATTACAAATGGCAGAAAGTTTGTAATTGTAGCTAATAAATCTAAATTGCAATGGGGGTTTCAGGACTGCTCTCCTGCTCATTCACCACTAGTGGCTGCTTTAGCACAGCTTGAAAAATTGAACTGCATTGTGTTAGGGATCAAGTTCCCGCTGCTGCACAAGGGGAATCTCAAACCAGTCCCGCTGCGGTCCCCCATCCATCTCCGGCCGCAGTGGAACCTGCTCAGCACAGACGTCGGTCCCAGCGTCTCACCTGGTATAGTACTGTGCAGAGACTTGCTGCTGCCGCTCCTGGATCCTCTGTTGTAACCAGTGTTGGAGCAGGCAGATTTGGGACTAAGTCCTCTGCTTCTCCATCTGAGCATGCCCAGGACAAGATCTTCCATTGGAGATCAGGGGTCACATGCTCTGATACAGCTGCGACTCCTATTGGTCCTCCAGGAAGGTCCTGAAGCTGTTGGTGTTCTGAAGCAGCTTCCTATTGGTCCTTTCTGGAAGATCTCATGCTCGTGGCTACAATAAAAAGGTGGCATAACCGCACGGGCGTGCGCTAGTATCAAATGTGTTACGTGCTTGCGCCAGTGTGGTTATGCATGTGTTTAGGGACCCGGCTGAAATAAGCCCCTAGAATACCGGCACCTCTGGTGAGGAGATGTGTGTATGGGTTCAGGGCTCTGGCTGAAATAACCCCCTAGTATACCGGCTTCTCCGGTGAGGAGTTTGCTGTGTGCATTGCTGACTACGTGATGTTGAAGCTGCGCAGTCCAGACGTAACCCGGTGGCGGCACGCGGACATCGCTATTAGCATTTAGCTTGCGACTCTGTGGAGCAACAGAGTTCTCTTATAACGCCATATAGCGCCACTTCCTTTTATTTAGCGGCTCTGTGGAGTAACAGAGTTTGCCCACTTCGCCATATAGTGCTACGGCGACCATATCTGCGACTTTGCGGGATAACAGAGTTCGCTCATACCACCTACTGTGCATCTTACCAGCAGCTGGTTCTGCCTGCACGGTGGACCCCGGGCTGCGAACGCACCTTCTATTTATATTTATTTGGTGCGTTTCCACATGCAATTCGGAGACATTGCCAAAGTATTGTCTGACCTTCTGAATAAATCCGGCCGACACATCCTGCAAACTGTCTACCTTAGACTGTTCCTACTCCTCACAGGATTACTCCTGTCGTTTCAAGCTACTACTCCCACAGACATTATCAACTATTTGATGAGTCTGGCTCATGCTATTCTCTATTCTCATGCACTTTACAGTGCTTTGTAAGGTGCTGCATTCCATCGCCCTGGTGCCAGACAAATAAATAGTGTCCCTGTCCATAAATGGTGTGCTGTGTGCAATGCAGTATACTCATGTTCAGGCCAGAGGTCTCTACTGTCTCCAGGCTTCCAGACCCAGGAACAGCCGTGCATAAATCAGGGGACACTCGAATCTTATCAGCTAGTTCAAGTTTACTTAACAGTAGTGTTGAGCATTCCGATACTGCAAATATCGGGTATCGGCCGATATTGGCTGTATCGGAATTCCGATTCCGAGTTCCGATATTTTCGTCTTATCGGATACCGGAATCGGGATGTCACTGTCACTGTCAGTGTCCGTCGGTCGGGTCTGTCAGGAGTCAGCGGCACTTACCTGGCAGAAGATCTCCGGCGGTCACGTCCTGGACTGCTTCATGGCCGCCATCCTCTTCTCCCCGGCGGTCACATGCAGTTTCTCGCGATAACTGCAGTGACTGCTGGGTAATCGCGGCCGTAAAGCAGTCAGTCCGATGACGTCACCGCCGGGGAAGCAGGTAATCAGCTGTGCTGCGTTGCGATGACAGGCTCTGCCTGTCATTGCGATGTAGCAGAGCTGGATCGTCGTGGGACTGTCGTTACTATGGACTGCGTCGGACAGGTGGTATACTGTTGGTTTGTTTTTTTTCTTTTTTTACAGGAGATCGATGGCGTCGCAGGAATGAGAGTATAATAAAAGAAATGAAAACTGTGTTGTCTCTTTTATTTCATTAAAATACTTTTTTCTTGCTGTGTCTTTTTTTTACACATTTAATAACTTTGGGATTAATAATGGATCGGTGTCTTATTGACGCCTCTCCATTATTAACCGGGCTTATTGTCACCGTGCAATCAACGGTGACAATAACCCCTTATTACCCCGCTTGCCACCGCTACAGGGCAAGTGGGAAGAGCCGGGTAAAGTGCCACAATTGGCACATCTTTTGATGCGCCAAATGTGGGACTGCTGTAGCCTGGTATTATCAGGCTGTTGAGGGCCAAAATCCATGGGCCTTGACAGTCTTTTAATACCAGGCCGCAGCAGTCTGCATTTTACTTGGCTGGTTAACAAAAATAGGGGGGATCCCCACGCCGTTTTTTTTTCGAGGGGATCCCCTATTTTTGTTAACCAGCCAAGCTAAGCAGACTGCTGTGGCCTGGTATTATCAGGCTTGCAAGGTCCATGGATATTGGATCCTTACCAGCCTGAAAAACCAGGCCTCAGCGGTCTGCTTCATCTGGCTGGTTAACAAAAATAAGGGGGACCCCACGCTAATTTTTTTCGAGGGGATCCCCTATTTTTGTTAATCAGCCAAGATATGCAGACTGCTGTGGCCTGGTATTATCAGGCTGGCAAGGTCCATGGATCTTGGCTCCTTAACAGCCTGAAAATCCAGGCCTCAGCGGTCTGCTTCATCTGGCTGGTTAACAAAAATAGGGGGGACCCCACGCCAATTTTTTTCGAGGGGATCCCCTATTTTTGTTAATCAGCCAAGATATGCAGACTGCTGTGGCCTGGTATTATCAGGCTGGCAAGGTCCATGGATCTTGGCTCCTTAACAGCCTGAAAATCCAGGCCTCAGCGGTCTGCTTCATCTGGCTGGTTAACAAAAATAGGGGGGACCCCACGCCATTTTTTTTTCGAAGGGAACCCCTATTTTTGTTAATCAGTTCCCTCTGACGTCACTGATTGTGTCCCTGGCTGACCTGAAGTGAAAGTGGAAAGCAATCAATTAAGCTTTCCACTTAAGGGCCCGTCTCACATAGCGATATCGCTACCGAGATCGCTGCTGAGTCACTAGTTTTGTGACGCAGCAGCGAGCTCACCAGCGATATCGCTGTGTGTGACATTCAGCGACGATCAGCCCCCCTGCCGGGTATCGCTGATCGTCGCTGAAATGTCAGGACCTTTGATCGCTGGTTTCCCGCCTGTCACACGCAGCGATGCGTGCCTGTCAGAGGGAAACCAGCGATCAAAAAAAGGTCCTGACATTTCTGCGACGATCAGCGATACCCGGCAGGGGGGCTGATCGTCGCTGAATGTCACACACAGCGATATCGCTGGTGAGCTCGCTGCTGCGTCACAAAACTAGTGACTCAGCAGCGATCTCGGTAGCGATATCGCTATGTGAGACGGGCCCTTAAGCGATGTTACCCGCAGTGTCGCTGTCCCAGATCGCTGCCTGAGCTGCCTGTTTGGCAGCTCAGCAGCGATCATGTAGCGATACACCAGCGATCCTGACAAGTGCATATCGTTGTCGGGATCGCTGGTGTATCGTTATGTGACACCCAGCCTTTACTCTCCTGTCAGGCAGGAGAGGAACTCATTCATTTGGGGTTTACTGTGAGGCTGCAGCATTAGCTGCGGTCCCTGCAGTAAACATTAACCCTTTCTGAAGGATTACACCGTGGGACCTGACTGTGCATGGGATAGGTAAGAATAATTTTGCTTTTTTATTTTATTTTTATTACAGGAAATGGTTTTTGCAGTAAAATAAAAGATGGTCAAAAACATGTGTCTTTATTTCATTAAAATGATTTTTAATTAAAGTGTGTGTGTTTTATTTTTATTTCATGCAATAGGATTAATAATTGATAGTTGTCTAATTGACAGCTCTCAATTATTAACCTGGCTTAAGGTCACCTTTCAATAGCAAGGTGGCTTTAACCCCATATTAACCCATTCGCCACCGCTACAGAGCAATGGGAATAGACGGGCAAAGTGCCAGAAAGGGCGAATCTAATTATAGATTTGTCTTTCCTGGGGTGTCTGGGGGCAGATGTTAGTAGCCGGGGGGGGGCAAAAATAATGGTCCCTCTCTGGGCTATTATTATCTGCCCCCACTCACTGGCTTTGTCTGTCTGGTTGCGAAAATAGGGCGGGAGCCCACGCATTTTTTTTCAGCAATTTTACACCTCATATATATATATACATGTCATTGAATTTGTGACACATATATATATATATTTATATTTGTAGTTCATACACTTCTACATAGTATAATAGCCGCTAATTCAATTGCCGGCTTTTGTGAAAATGCAGAACCCGACATGAAATGACACTTGGTGTACATAGGGTTAACCATGTCTTTTCATGTCCTTTGCTATCTAATTTGCACAAACAATTAAATCAGACTATGTGTGCAAAATTTCACACCTCTAGGGGTTAATTAAAGGTGTAAATTCGTAGCAAAAAAGTCCGTTTTTTTTACAACGAATTTACACCTTTAATTAACCCCTAGAGGTGTGAAATTTTGCACACATAGTCTGATTTAATTGTTTGTGCAAATTAGATAGCAAAGGACATGAAAAGAAATGTTTAACCCTATGTACACCAAGTGTCATTTCATGTCGGGTGACCCGACATGAAATGACACTTGGTGTACATAGGGTTAACCATGTCTTTTCATGTCCTTTGCTATCTAATTTGCACAAACAATTAAATCAGACTATGTGTGCAAAATTTCACACCTCTAGGGGTTAATTAAAGGTGTAAATTCGTAGCAAAAAAGTCCGTTTTTTTTTACAACGAATTTACACCTTTAATTAACCCCTACAGGTGTGAAATTTTGCACACATAGTCTGATTTAATTGTTTGTGCAAATTAGATAGCAAAGGACATGAATAGAAATGTTTAACCCTATATACACCAAGTGTCATTTCATGTCGGGTGCTTCTGTCTTTTCACTGAAGCCGGCTTTACCCGGCAATTGAGTCAAAGGATATTTTACTATGTAGAAGTGTATAAACTATACATATATGTATATATATATGTCACAATGACATGTATATATATATATATGTATTCTATGTGTGTATATTTAGTGTTTACAAGGAAAGAATGGGGTTTTTTTAGTTGCGATATTTTGTTCCCATAGACTTACATGGGACTTCCGGTATCGGTATCGGGTATCGCCGATTTTTTAGTGATATCGGCGATACCATTCCGATTCCGATACTTTAGCATATCGGAAAGTATCGCTCAACTCTACTTAACAGTCTAAGCTCAATTGATGACAAAGCACAGTATGTTTCCATGTTCTCCGTTTGTTCAGCCTACACTATACCTTTGCTTACTCACCCCTTCAGCCCCCAAGGATCTTTTGTTCACTTCTGCCAGACCCTCCCTGACTCCCTCACACATTTCGCCTTCCAGCTTCCACATAATAAGGCACTCGTCCCAGTGCCTAGTTTGGGCCGTAGGGCCAAATGTTACAGGAATGTCCGAAGAAGATTGCTGACATTCTTATACTGCCAGAACAATTCATACTTCTCATGCCTCCAGCCTTCTGGCCCTGAACTCTCACTCACGCTATCTCTATCTCCTCTATGTATGAAGTGCTCCTCATGCTTGGCTGGTCCCAAACAAATTAACTGTATCTTAACTTTTGCATTACTTCCTGTAACTAATAAGCCCACCACTGCATATTTCCACCTTCTTCCTTCAATCTCGTGAATGCAAGTCAAAGGCGCCATGAAAAGAAAGTGGAGATCCCACAATGGTCATCCACGTTCTGTCCATATTTTATTGCTTAGTTGGCAGGAGAAGCTAAGATTTTTTTTTTTTTTAATACGACAAAACAGCTGCTATGAGGATTGTAAAAACTGCAAACAATGGATCCAGTACACTGAAAAAAAACATACGTAATAGCTGCGTTTTCTCATTCAAATATAAGGGAAATTTATTGGAAGCAGATCGGAATTTATTTTTTTTTACATATAGACTTTGGCACAGAACCGCATCAAATTTTAATATATGAACATGGGTTTAAACATTAAATCAAGCTGTTGCATGCACAAAAACAAATCTATAAATCACTTTCTTTTGAAGGGCTGAATTTTTTTCCAACTTTTTGCATTACATTTCCCTGATCATTCTCCTAGAAACAAGGAATTTTCCTTGACATTGACAACTGTATTCTGTGGTGAGTGACATTGTCACTGACATAGTAGATCTTACTCCATGGTATTATCAAATTACATCCATTACAATATCATATTGCTGTCCATTATCACTTCAGGTTAGGACATTGATCTACGGTATTTCTGGTGGCGGATTTTAGACTGAGATTATTACATATATCACCAGTAGGATGATTCTACTAAATCTGTATTGTCATTAGCGTTAACTTTGGAATACTAATACATTTACCTACCTGTTATGAAATTCTTTACTATATTTCACTATATAATATTATCAAGATTGCATAAGATTAAAAAAAAAATTAACCCAGTTTTCTATTCCAGGATTGTGCAGCACTAAACTGCAATTCCAGACACAGTATATTGGCAAAAGTGTTTTTTTTTTTAAGAAAAACAAAATGATGGTTAATCTCATGCACCCAGTGGCGTAGCAACTGTTTGTGGCGCCCGGGGCGGCAAATTTTAGGCCACACCCCTAGCCACACCCATTTCACTGGTCACACCCATATCCATGCCCTGACCACACCCACTTAGCACTGCTGATCACACTGTTTCATAAACAATAATTATAAACACATACCTCTCAACCGTCCCGGTTTCAGCGGGACAGTCCCGATTTCGGGACCCTGTCCGCTGTCCCGACCAGGCGGTTTACTTTCCGCATTAGAATCGTACATACGGAAACCCCGGGGACCTCCCACACATTCTGGCAGCCACAAGTCACATTCCATCGCTGACCTCATTTCCCCAGGATGTGGGGATCTCACCAGCTATGCAGCGCTCCATTCAATACCCGGCTCTCACTGAGCGAGACAGGCAGGATCTGCGGATCTCTTCATCTGTTGAACAGATCCCATGTTGAGATCCCCACATCCTGCTTGTCTCGCTCAGTGAGAGTCGGGTATTGTATGCAGCGGTCCGTACAATACCCGGCTTTCACTCCAACAGATCCAGCGGCTCGATGCGTCGCCGTTCTGAAGACTCTCCCGAGAACGAGTTACAGTACCTGCTGCTGTAAGCTGACCGCTGGAAATGAGGTCACCGGTCATTTCCAGCGTTCAGCTGACTTACAGCACGTCACCTCCGGTGGAACATGACATGTGGCTGCCAGAACGTGTGGGAGGTCCCCGGGTTTCCGCATGTACGATTCTAATGCGGGAAAGTAAACCTCCCGGCCAGGACAGCGGGACAGGGACCCAGCCCTACACAGATAACAGCATTCGCTCCGTCCCCACGCAGACCCATGCACATAATGGCACCCCTCCTTCCCCCCTGCAGCCCCCAAGCACACAGATCCCGCAAGTAACAGGACCCTTGTACATGCGCGGCTCTGCTCTTTGTGGCCCTGTACACACACGGCTCCGCTCCACACACCTCACACGCACAAGGCTCCGCTCCGTACACCTCGTACACACACGGCTTCGCTCCGTACACCTTGTACACACACGGCTCCGCTCCGTACACCTCGTACACACACGGCTCCGCTCCGTACACATGGCTCCGCTCCGTACACCTCGTACACACACGGCTCCGCTCTGTACATGGCTCCGCACACCTTGTACACACACGGCTCCGCTCCGTACACCTCGTACACACACGGCTCCGCTCCGTACACCTCGTACACACACGGCTCCGCTCCGTACACCTTATACACACGGCTCCGCTCTGTAAACGGCTCCGCACACCTTGTACACACACGGCTCTGCTCCGTACACCTCGTACACACACGGCTCCGCTCCGTACACCCCGTACACAAACGGCTCCGCACACACACGGCTCCGCTCTGTACACGGCCCGCACACCTTGTACACACACGGCTCTGCTCCGTACACCTCGTACACACATGGCTCTGCTCAGGCGCCTCGTACACACACGGCTCTGCTACGTACACCTCGTACACACACGGCTCCGCTCCGTACACCTCATACACACGGCTCTGCTACATCCACACTGTAAACCCGAGTCCCGACCCCCACACACACACACAAACTTACCCTAATCCAGCACCATGACAACATCTCAGCAGAGTCTTGCACACAAGGACACTGATCATCTGACCCCTGACTCCTCCCCTCCTGTGACCTCATCACAGGTCCTGTGGGCACAGAAGACTACAGCAAGATCATCTGACCCCTGACTCTCCCCCCTGTGACCTCATCACAGGTCCTGTGGGCACAGAAGACTACAGCAATAGCAGCGTCATTGCTAGCTGCTGTAATGCTGTAGAGATGGAGGGCAAGGAAAGGGTGCCGCCCCCCCACACACTGCCGCCTGGGGCGGACCGCCCCCCCCGCCCCCCCCACGCTACGCCACTGCATGCACCTCTTTTTATTTGACGCCTCCGTCAGCATTGGCATCTGAACAGTAGACAGATGCGTCCATCAGAATGATTTGTACACTTATGTCATATATTTATACATAAATCAATGCTTTTTTTGCCTTTTTAATACAATTATTCCAGCTCCTTCCTCCTTTTATTCAGCCATTTCTATAACTTAGCATCAGATCGTTCCCTGGAGATTCTTCCCCGCAGTTGGCAGCGCTGGCTCCCTTGGTACGGTACACAACGTGTCGTATTATCTTGCAATTCACTCTTCCTTCCTGATAAAAACAACACATGTTTGGAGGATGGTGAATAGCTGCCACATTCACTCATTTCATTAAACAAAATATGAAATAAAGAAAGATATTAAAACATTAGAATAACTAACCGATGGTCTTTATCTCATCTCTCGCTCCTAGAAATCAAGTGTATCTTGCTTCACGGCATACGAGTAGGTTTGGCCCGTCCAAGATGATCTGGATATCACCGAAAGTGTCCATACTCATGCTCAATAAATAAATGCTATATCATAAATATATAGAAATATAAAATAATTGCTTAGAAATTATGTGCATAGAAACAATGTCTATAGCGATAAAGAACATTTGGGAGCTTATATCCCTGATAGAAAAACTAAATATAAGTGGGTAGAATCACAAATAAATCCTGAGCCTTATTTATAACAAAATCCAAAAAATTCTTTATTTATAGTCACATGAACAAGTTATATTAATATAAATTACTCCATACTTTACATAATACTTGTAAAAGCAGGCGGGCAACGATACAACCCTGGTGCAACAATGCAGGCGTATCAAAATTAAGCTACGGGACAGCCGTAGTATAAAAGTAACAAGATAAGAATCTTACATTTACGGAGTGCTTAAGCAAAGGTGGATAGAAGGAAAGATAGTAGATGGACCAACAGGGTACCTTATACTCCAATTACAATACAAAGTTCATCAAAGGCAATGGCAAGTATGATAATAAGTAACAAATTCTACTTTAGTAACACTATAGCACAACCTAATGCTGTAAGTATATGTACCTATAGGAGCATGGTCGGTGTTTTTACAGGGAGTAAATAAGTCCTCTTACCCATTTTTAAGATGTGTGTGTATTGCACCTAAACCCTGACGCGCGTTTCACTTTTGCTTCCTCGGGGGGCAGTGTTTCGCTTTTGCTTCCTCTGGGGTCAGTTATATGGACAGTTTTTCTTAGGCTGGTTTCACACTTGCATATGGCTGAGCTGCATAGGGCTGCGTACATTCTCCATGAAGCTCCACCCACTGCCACACCTCCTCCTGTCAGCTCCGCCTATGCCTGCAAGCGTCCTGCATGCGGCCTGCGTACCTATATTTAACATTAGGAACGCAGGCCGTGTAGATGTATGTGTTTGCCGCCGCATGCATCATTTTGACAGTGCGGCGAGCTGCGTCCAACCCAACATGTTGCATTTTTTTCCCGTCGCTGCACCATCAAAACGACTCATGCGGCGGCAAACGTATACATCTACACAGCCTGCGTACCTAATGTTAAATATAGGTACGCAGGCCGCATGCAGGACGCTAACTGGAGGAGGTGCGGCAGTAGGCGGAGCTTCACGGAGGAAGTCCGCAGCCCTACGCAGCTCAGCCATACGCTAGTGTGAAACTAGCCTTATCTACTATATAATCATCTAATTCTGTCTGTCTGTAACAGAAATCCCGCGTCACTGATTGGTCGCGCCCGGCCGGACGCGACCAATCAGTGACAGGCGCCCATCTCTCTGCTCAGCTGCCTCCGGATAGGATGTGGGTGTTGCTGGGTGAGTGGTGCCGGCAAGCCCCTTGGACACCCGACCGCGGCCTTAGCAATGTCACAGGGACTGTCACAGAACCTGTGTTAGAGAGCATTGCATTATTCTTAAATCCTCATAAATAAACTACATACATATTCTAGAATACCCGATGCATTAGAATCAGGTCTTCATCTAGTTAAGAAATATAGTTTCTATATTAATCCAAAATTCTAGCTATGTATTCATATATACAATGTCTGTAGACACATAGGTATAAGAGTGTCCATAAAGCACAATGGAATATGATGGTGCTATATAAGTAAAATAAAGTAAATATCACTAAGAATCAAGCGCCATATTACAAGTTCTTTCATAATGGAGTTGCCTAGTTTAGAAATACTATTTCCATGTACTCTGTAAGGGATTAAATAAGTATGGACCTTACGTTCAAGATCCTCATCTCATGGCCAGAATGGGAGTAAAGGCAAAAAATGAACAAGTCAGCTCACCCACCAGAATATCCAAAGCACGGGAACTTTTAGAGTCACAAGGAATAATGCAGAGAAAGAAAAAACCCAGCTTCAAGATCTTCAACTAAAACCATGAGTTTATTGGGGAAAATAAGAATAAAGAGCTGCATCTACCATACAAGGATAAACCAGTGAAAGGATAAACTAGTTTCAGACAAAGTCTTTAGTCATTGCATAACGATACAAGGGAAAAGTCCATGTACTTTAATATAGTATTGCATATTATTAGATAAATCAGCTCGCAATGCAAAAAACAAGACCTTACTCAGCTCCATTGAAAGAAGAATGTAACAGAAATTACAGGTCTCAGAAAATGGTGACATAATAAAAAAAAATATTATTATTTTTTTTAGTAATTTCAAATTTTTTTCACCGCTTCAATTAAAAAAATTAGACAAATAAATAAATGAAATAAAATAGGACCATAATGGGGCAACCAGGAAATCTATAAACTTCTTGCTGCCATATAGAATTCTAACCCACCTACGCATGGACTCAACAAAATCTTAGAATGTGTCATGTGTATCTATAAGTAAGGCCCATAGGGGATGTTCAAGAATATTTTGGTCAGTGGTATGTGTAACAACTAAATGATTGTACGAATCCAGGTTTCTTTCTACCAATTTCAGCTGACTTGTTTTTTTTCTCATAGTGTTCTCAAGTGCCATCTCTTCCCCATACAAGCCTTGAACATGCACATGGCTGTTTACATGGCGCAAATTAAAGTATGATTCATTAGCCAAGGCTAGTTTATTCTATTGCTTCCTGGCCCAATTGCACATTCGAGGTGCTTTCAGTAGTGTAAAGGGGTCAGCAGGTGTACTGTAGATGCCCCCATACACTGCTGTAAAATGGGGATGTGTTCCGGCACCTTCATATGATAACCAGCAAAATATCTTTCAAAAGGGAGGAGTTTATTGTGATTTGAAATAGGTATTTCCTGCCACCTCGGAGCATCTCGGAATGGATTTTGGTCAGGCTTGACAAAGTTTGCAGACTATGAGAAAATAGGGGACATCACTGGCATAAGTACAAATACAGAATAGCAAATGAATGCTGTTATGGAGCTATGTTGTCTTGTCATAGCACCAAACATTTTCACTGCACTTCACCTGAAAAGCTGAGTATCTTCTAAAGATGCAAATAAAAGATATTATTTTTGAGATATTTGCAAATGCGGTAACCACAGATAAAGAATTATTATTCGGAAAACAGAATTCGGTCCTAAATGACCTTTCTCATTGATGTTTTTCAATGAATAATTTGCGGAAGCACCAGTCTTGTCATATTAAGCGGTGCATGGCGGCATTAGTACTGTACACCTTCAAGGTTTCTGTAATGATAAATGGTTCTATTGCAGCTGTGCTAGTTAGCATGCACAGTGTCAAAATCCCTGAAGTCACAATATTCCCGCACCATATATCAATGATTGCAGTGTGGTACGGAAAACATAATAGACTTCATTCATATAAACTGCACAATTGGGAAGAATTCACATTTTATTTAGAGATGAGGGTAGCTTTATTATTTTAGATGGGATTAGAAATTCACCAGCTTCTCGGTCAATAAATAGACTGATTTGTATGGAGTCAATAGAAATGCTAAACTAGGCGCTTAAAGGCTTTTTAGGATTTATGTGTAAATAAAAGGAAGGGAGAGAATCTAGCTGGTCGGATTTAGCTTTTCTTGGGAATATATATTTAACCCTCCATGTGGCAAACATATCCCTAATATCAAGTGACTCTTTGTGGCTCTATGTGATGAATTTTCCAAATAGTAAATATATAGAAGCACAAAATAAATTAAGATACTGTATCTTCAATAATTTTCTAGTTTATAAGTTATGATACCATAAAGATTATAATGAGCAGGGTGTGGCCTGTTGGAGATTACAGTTAAACAGCAGCAGGCTTATGCGGTGGAGGGACTTTGAACAGACAGCAGATGGAGCTGTGTTAATTGTTAGAGCATGATACTGCTCAATTGATTGACATGTTTGGTTTATTTGTGTCACTTCTCTTCATGTAATTCTCTATGTTGTGAAGATAAAGATAATGGTTGCTTTGTGTTCTAAGTAAAACAGTTAAAGGGGATATTAGGAACTTTCCAAAAAACAAAGAATGTATCTAAATGTATCTAAGCACTAAAAGGCAGGTAATTGCAACTTACCTGCCTGTTGTGCTTGGGGACCATTCTTCTCCAGCAGAAAGCAGTCACAGACCGCTCCTGCTGGAGATTTCGCTGCCTCTGCTGACCCGTTGGGGCGGGACTTCTGAGATCATTTTGATTGACAGCCAACTACCCCAGTTAGGGAACAGGGATCCAGCTGTCAATGAGAAGGACCTCAGAAGTCCCTCCTATCAACAGAGCTGACTGGAAAAGAAGTCTCCGCTCAGTAGATGTGATGTTAGCAGGGGCTTCTGAAGAACGGCGCTGGGCACAACAGGCAGGTAAGTTGCAATTACCTGTCTGTTAGCACTTAGATAATTTTTTAGTTTTTTTGTAAAGTCCTGGATATCCTTTTTAATTCTCCCTTAATGTCTGAGTGATGATGATGATGATTCCGTCGAAAGCTGAAATCTGATATGCAGTTGTAGAAAGTGATCAATCTATACCACAACACCCTACCTGCACAACCCTAAACGTTACATACAATCCGGAGGAACAATTTTACCTTCAACCAATATAATTAAATTATAAAATTCTGGTCACCTATCAGTTAAATTGTCAGTGAAAAAAACAGCTGAACGTGGTATAAAAAATAGAAAAATATATAATACTTACCCTTTTCCTCTCGTGTTCCAGTTCTGATGCACCAATGGTCTCCCATTCCTTTTTTTTTTCTTTATAAACAGTTAGTAACTAGATCCTCAGTGGAGAATCAACACGGGTTACCAGTGGAAATTATAGCTTTTGTTAAGATTGATAATTCATTTACAGGCCTCCAGAAGTCAGATTTTTAACTGAGCTCTGTGAAAGCTGTATCAATCTATCCTCAGTAAGCGCCCCCTAGTGGACAATCAGAATTTAATTGCTTCATTTTATGGCTGTGTCAATGTCAGCAGGAGTATTGAAGGTGATTAAAGCACATAAAGTTTGTAAATTTTAATATTTTGGATTCCACACAGATCATGTTTTAGGTGTAACAAGTATCCCAATATTAAAGAGAACCTGTCAACACAATTTTGCAATGTAAAGAAAAGACATGGCTGTAATGGCGCTGTAAACAGATTACATTGATACTTTTGATGAAGAAATCTGTTTTGAGGTTTTTCTGTAAACAGAATTTGACGTTTTTCTAATTAGATTTCGGTGCACTGGGGCCGGACTGTGCACTAGGTCTTCTTCTCCTGCCTGTCTGCAATTCCCAGTCACTCTGCCTGCCTCTGGTCTTTGCTTGACAGGTTTTACTGCTGAAAATTCAAAAAGAGCAGGCAGATCATTCACAGGCTGGAGGCGAGCAAAGGAGCGGGGGAAGCACAGACAGGGAGGAGAAGACCCAGTGCACAGTCCGGCCCCGGTGCACCGAAATATAATTAGAAGAAAACTTCAAATGGTGATTAAAGAAGAACCACAAAGCAGATTTCTTCACCAAAAGTATCAATTTAACCTGTACTACAGCACAATTACAGCCATGTCTTTACTTTACATTAAAAATAGTGATGACAGGTTTTCTTTAACAGAGAAAATCATGATGTAAGGATTTTCTCAATTTAACATGTGAATTATGGCTGTAAAGATATTACCTTGAGTATTATTTATTTTTTCTGCGTTCTTTTTCTTTAAGGGAAAAACTACAATCCTGGCTATTCTATCACCATATCATGAATTGCCATTCCTTCTGGACTAAAAAAGGGTGTTAGGCCTCATACTCACTGGCTGGAAAAAAATCGGTCCGTTTTCTGCATGAAAAAAATGGTACATTTGTTGTAAAATGTCATGCGATTTTGATGCGATTTTAAATCGCACCATGCGTTTTCCATCAGTTTTCCATCTGTATGCAATGCGATTTTAACATGAAGTTTTACATAGAGCAGTTATCTCTATGTAAAAAGTCATGTAAAAATCACATTGTAACCAAAAAATTTTCACAAAAAGCAAATAATTATATATATAATATATATATATATATATACATCTAATATATATATATTATATATATATATATAGGTCATACACTTCTACATAGTATAATAGCCGCTAATTCATCCCTGGCATTACTGTAAAATCACACTGACAGCTTTAATAAAGAATAGAAACAATACATATACACACATAGAATACATATATATATAATATATATATATATATATATATATATATATATGTAATTGTGACATATATATATATACATATATTTATAGTTCCTAGACTTCTACATACTGTAATAGCCGCTAATTCAATTGCCGGCTTTTGTGAAATCACAGAAGCCGACATGAAATGATACATTGTTTCCACACAGTTAACCATGTGATTTCCTGTATTTTGATATATGGTTTGAACTTACAATTACATGAGTGTATTTGTGCAAAATTTCAGACATGTAGGGGTTAATTAAAGGTGTAAATTTGTTGAAAAAAAATGCGTGGGCTCCCGCTGTATTTTCTCTACCAGACAGACAAAGCAAGCGAGTGGGGGCAGATAATAATAGCCTAGGGAGGGTACATTTTTTTTGTGCCCCCCCTGGCTTCTAACATCTGCCCCCAGACACCCCAGAAAGGGCAAATCTCTAATTAGATTAGCCCTTTCTGGCACTTTGCCCGTCTATTCCCATTGCCCTGTAGCGGTGGCGAATGGGTTAATAAGGCGTTAATGTCACCTTAGTATTGAAAGGTGACCTTAAGGCAGGTTAATAATTGAGAGCTGTCAATTAGACAACTATCAATTATTAATCCTATTGTATGATACAAAAATCAAACACACACAGTTTAATAAAAAATAAGTTTAATGAAATAATCACACCGTTTTTGACCATATTTTATTTTCCTGCTAAAACCATTTCCTGTAATAAAAATAAAATAAAAAAGCAAAATTATTCTTACCAATCTGATGTACAGTCAGGTCCCACGGTGTAATCCATCAGAAAGGGTTAACAGGTTACAGCTTGCAGAGAGCTAATGCAGTCTCCAAGTTGTAACCCCATGAATGAATCAGTTACTCTCCCAGTGAAAGGAGAGGAATAGATTCATGAATGGAGCTTAATTGATTTATTGCCACTTTCACTTCAGTGACCTGACCTAAGGTGAAAGTGGATACAATCAATTAAGCTTCATTCATTAATCACATCCTCTCCTGTCGGCAGGAGATAAGCTCATTCATTCAGGAGCTATCAGATGAGCACGCAGGATTACTTGCGCTGCTTATCTGATTGCTAGTTAACCCTTTGTGAAGGATTACATCGTGGGACGTGACAGATCGCCAGATAGGTAAGAATAATGTTGTTTTATTATTTTATATTTATTTTAGAAGAACAAGGGCTTCGAACGGATTAAGAGTGAAATAAGAGATGGTCAAAAATATGTGTTTTGATTTCATTAAAATTAATTATTCTTAAAGTGTGTTTGTGTTTTTTTATTTACTTCAATAGGATTAATAATTGATAGTTGTCTAATTGACAGCTCTCAATTATTAACCTGCCTTAAGGTCACCTTTCAATACTAAGGTGACATTAACGCCTTATTAACCCATTCGCCACCGCTACAGGGCAATGGGAATAGACGGGCAAAGTGCCAGAAAGGGCGAATCTAATTATAGATTTGCCCTTACTGGGGTGTCTGGGGGCAGATGTTAGTAGCCAGGGGGGCACAAAAAAAATGTACCCTCCCTAGGCTATTATTATCTGCCCCCACTCGCTTGCTTTGTCTGTCTGGTGGAGAAAATACAGCGGGAGCCCACGCATTTTTTTTCAACGAATTTACACCTTTAATTAACCCCTACATGTCTGAAATTTTGTACAAATACACTCATGTAATTGTAAGTTCAAACCATATATCAAAATACAGGAAATGACATGGTTAACTGTGTGGAAACAATGTATCATTTCATGTCGGCTTCTGTGATTTCACAAAAGCCGGCAATTGAATTAGCGGCTATTACAGTATGTAGAAGTGTGAGGCTAAGTGCACACGATCAGAATAATTGCGTTTTTTCGCGTTTTCGCGGTTTTCGCGTAAAAACGCGATAAAAACGCAAGCATTAAGCATCTATACATGTTAATGATTCCGCATGTTTTGGCACATGTTGCGTTTTTTCCGCGAAAAAAACGCTTTGCGAAAAAATAGCAACATGTTCATTAATTTGCGAATGTAAGCGGTTCATGTGCGGTGGTACCCAGGTCTGGAGGAGAGGAGACTCTCCTCCAGCCCTGGGTACCATATCCTGGTAAAACAATAATTAAAATAAAAAATAATGATATTCTCACCTTCCGGCGGCCCCGCAGCCTTCCCGCGGCCCCCGCAGCCTTCCCGCGGCCCCGCAGCCTTCCCGCCTTCAGCGACGCTCCCGGCAACTTCCGGTCCCAAGAGTCCTTTGCAAGAATCACCCAGATGGCATAGCGCTCGCGAGATGCTACGTCATCGGTGTGATTGCGCAAAGCATCCTTGGGACCGAGTTGCGGGAGCGTCGCTGAAGGCGGAAGGCTGCGGGGCCGCGGAAGGTGAGAATATCATTATTTATTATTTTACATTTGATCTTTTACTATTGATGCGACATAGGCGCATCAATAGTAAAAGTTGTAATCGTGTCAAACACTATGTTTGACTCGTGTGACAACCTTCAATCAGTTTTCCAAGCGATGCTACAGATCGCTAGGAAAACGCTAGCATTCTGCAAGCAATTACGCTTGCAAAACGCTATTATTCTGGCGGGAATCAGCACACAAAAAACGTGCGTATTTCCTGCGGGAGAAGTGCGGGATTGCCGCGGAAATTTCCGCGCAATTCGCAACGTGTGAACTTAGCTAAGAACTATAAATATATATATATGTAGGTACAATGACATGTATATATAATATGTATTCTATGTGTATGTATCTAGTGTTTTGTGACTGTCAGTGTGATTTTACAGTAGCCGGGATGAATTACCGGCTTTCAAAGTAGACTGTGCGTATAAATCGGACAGCACGTGCATGGTGCGAGTGCTGTTCGTTTTTAATCGCACCCATTGACTTGCATTGCGATTTTCATCCCAAATCGCATCAAATCGCAGCAAGCTGCGATTTTTTCTCACACCAATATCTGATGAGAAAAAAATGGGTAATGAGAACTCACCCATTGACTAACATTGGTCAGATTTGCATCCGATTTTTTATCGTCTGATTTTCATCCGTTTTCGGCACCAGTGAGTATGAGGCCTAACAGTATATTTCAAGCCCCAGTCATTTCTATTCTAATCCTAGCAGTCACAAGTTTATGCCTCTAACAAATAAAAGTTTGTGTTAGGAAGTCATGATGGACAGATGGTCGTGAACATGACTGCAGTATCAGGTCACACAGTAAGTATGGAGACACGTAGACCTGCACGGAAGCTGTAGATGCAAAATTAACTGCTGCATAGATATACAGATTCATTAAATTAATGTCAGTAACATTGTCATCCTCATTAATAAGGGAAGAGACTAGGTCTGTCATAATATTTAATAAAAAGTTCATATACAGTATGACTTTCCCAGATACAGAATTTGTTCTTTTCATAAAAGCTGTGAAAAACATGGCTCAATGTTCATTCAAAGGTAACTTCCAGCTGATAATTCTGCTGAACAAGATCAGCTGTTTTGATAACGTGCACTATTAAAAATTTAGAGCTATTTCGGTTGCTACAAATGAAGGGAAAATTGTGAGAATCGATGCAGAAAAAATGAATAACAATAAAATTGAATAACTTTTCATTATCAAATGAAAAATGTTATTATTCTTTAATTAGAGTAACATTATTATGAATGCAATTAATATATTTGATACTGTTTTACTATCTTGGCATTTTTTGTTAATCCTTTTTCCAATCAAATGGTTTGTATACTAACTTTTAATTTTTTTTTTCAGCTGACAAGTTTTCATTTAGAATTAGTTATATTCATCCACACTCGGTTCTAATGAGCATGTGTAAGGTGCCTGAACAAGGCAGTCGTAGGCGAGCAGCTGCTCCTGCTCGCTCTGGCACCCTACAGGAAAATCTTGCTCCAGTCCCGGTGTGCTGCTGTGTGTGGGGGTGCATCGCACTTACTTGTGACCCATGGGTCTCCACTGGCTCCAGGCTTTCATCTTCCAGAACCTTCGCAGCACACAGTTCAGTGGACACTGCATATTTCATAACAGTCAAACTAAGGCTGGTTTCACATTTGCATATCTGTGCTCAGCGTTTGATCCGCATAGATCCACATGCGTCATGCGTATATATCTTTAACATGGTGTACGCAGGGACATACGTTTGCATGAGTCGTTTCGCGATGTCCGGCGGTGTCCAACGAAGGCAACGTTGCATTTTTTGAAACATCAAAAATCCGTCAAATATGCGCAGTCACGCGCATGCGGATGAGTGCATCAAAACAACGCATTACTGTCTTTGGGGACGCATTGGTACGCAAGGACATGCGCATGGATGCGTTCGATGTGCATGCGGACTTCAGACTGCACATGTCCAGGAACTGATTACAGCACCTGGAAATATCGAACGCATGCACAGAAATAATGCAAATGAATGCACACGCAGCGTTTTTTTGCGTCAAGTGTTAGCTGCATTTGCGCATGCAGATGATACGCTGCGCACACAAACGCTAATTTGAACCTAGCCTTACCATGCAGTTTACGGCCATTACAATGAAGCACATAGGATAGGACACAACAGGTTGTAGTCATTCCCACAGGTACAGAAATAACTTCAGCCTTAGTTCTCGGTCTGAGTAGAGCACCCCTCTTGCTAATTCCTCTAGCACTAGGATTTCTTCTCCCTTGAAGTCAGTGCACCCGGATTCCATCACCTCCCCCTCTGAGAGTTTGAGTTCATTTTTCCTTACAGCACTGCAGGCTTAGTGTGCCCAAAGGCCCCAATATCCATCACGAGGTCCCCAGGCTGATAGATGGATTTGCAAGGAAGAGTTCTAGAGCAATCCATCACCTCAAGTAACAGGCTTTTGATGGCGCTAGCAGTCCACTGCTAATACTTCACCACACTTCCTCCAACAGAACTTGACACTTCCTTAACTTGGCTCTAGCTCTGAGTTCCCCCTCTCCAATCTGGGTCAGCCATTACAGTTAACCCTGCTTAGGCTATACTGCAGCCCCAGGGAGTTTTGCTTTCAGATAACATACATTACTATCAAATACATTTAGCCACTAGGGGTGTCAAGAGTGGAACACCATCTCCATCACTCCTACACATGCATGTGTTCTAAATAATAAAACGCCTCTGGATGTAGTATATCTCCCCAAGTAAAAAAAAGATCTAGTCTGCAATTCATCTGCCTGAGCCAACATCTGATAGTCGGGAGGCCCCCAAACACAATAGATGTTCAATGATTCCTGCTGAAATTGGAAGGATCAGCCAACAAACTATCCCCATCATGTCTGAATATTTTCCCAGACGTGTACATTGGGATAATTTCCCCAAACTAATATCTAACAGAAGGCTAAGACATATGCATGCCATTGTGTAGCTATTTGCCCCAATGTTAAAGCTCTACTCCAGAGGTTTTTTCTCAGTGCTGGAATGGTATTTCTAATCTAAGGTCCGTGCCCGTAGTCTTATACTTACCACCAACATCTTAACCTTTTATCGGCGCCGCTCCTGTCCCACGGCACCATCTTGTGATGGCAACTTCTGATTGGCCAGAAGTGAGAAATAACAGACACAAGTGCTCAATGTAAGTCTTTTAGAGCCAGAACGAGGCTCTCATAGAATTGCATGGAAAAGTGACCTCCGGATCACCAAGCAAACATTGGAGCGATGCGGCAGGTCATAACCTGCTGGAGACCAATCGGGATGGTGCTGTTTTTATTTTTTTTTGCAGTGGCCTACTGTATAGGAAAGCAATGTGCTGCATTTTCTTGTACAGCACACCTGAAAGATGTGAGTACAATTGATTGCTGAGAGCCGTTATGCTAAAGCTTCTCTGAGCCGGCTGTCAGCTGGAATGGCTGAATCCCTCTTTAGAGCCTGCAAAATGCAGCATCAGGCGCCCTGATAGTGCCCTCCATGCTGACTGCGCATGGCGCAAGTGTCCCGCTTACCCCCCAAAGAGATACCCCTGCAGAAGAGAAAGTCTTACCCAGTGAGATGGAAATGGCTCTGCTGTTCAAACCACTGGTGATCTCTCATGGCCACCAAAGTACAAGATATGACAATCTGCTAGACCTTATAGGTGCAGGACTTTAGGGAGAGGCCTTCACAATGATGCAAAAAGACATTTGCTGATGCTTTTTTTGCAAACCGCAAATCGAATCTCCTATTCTTCGAACTCGCGTATAACCGTGAATCAATCCTCCATGAATTGATCTGCTCATCTCTAGTTTGCATATATGTGGTGCAACTTTACAAATGTAAATGTTGCCTCTTTCTGCAGCACCACAACCCAAACACCAATGCTAATAATTCGTACCTCAATCCAAAGGGCACCCCCAAAAGTGAGAAACTGATCTTGCCTTATGGTAAGTGCGACTCCTGTGCCCAAGTGTCTTTATACAACCAGGACAGAATCACCTTATAACTTGCGTAGTCTAACTACACAAAGTTGTCCGACAGGGCATTGGCATACGTGATCAAATATTACTTGTCGCCTCAGCAAATTTCGGAATCTTTTCCATGAAATATAAACCCTCCTTTACAATAGACTAGTGACAACAATACGCCTGACAGAAGACAATGGCCTACAGCCCACCATAAAGGCGACGTCCAATTTCCATAAAGCGATCACTTATAATGAGCCTAACAATAAAATGAGAATCATTGCAGGCTTTATGATTAAAGGGGAAAAAAATAAATAGGACGTGAGAGTATAGCTGCTATTGTATGGAGGTTTGAACATGACAGGAGCACAAAGCCTGAAAGGTATATCAGAGCGGCAGTCATTCTGGAGATCTCATTACAATGATAGAATATAATGCAGATCCCGTTGTGCTTAGCTGCAGTGCACTCTTCTCCAACAAATGTGCAGAAACTGACAGTCTGCCTCGCTGAAAGTGAGATGGACCCAAAGACGTTGCTGAGTTTTGGGTGGTGCATCTGTCGCCTAAGGGGTTAAACATACAAAATTCAGAGGCTTAATTGAGCGAAAAAGCAATCTACATCATCACGAGTAAACATATGGCCAGAAGACCTTTGCTAGATTCACTTGTCAATCTCCTTGGTGTATGAAAGGACACAAATAACAGCTTGGCTTATTTCTCCACCAGATGAGACATGTGCAGTTTGAAGGAAATCTTTCACTGCCCAGTTGGTAGAAATGAAATCTTTTCTTAGCAGTTGAACTTCTGCACCTCTCCGCTATTAACAACTGTTCCTACCCTCTGCAATGCTCGCTGCTAATGAAAATAATTCAATCTCTTCTGAATTACAAGCCGTCTGAATAAAATTACTTCTAAACGGTTGGATTATCGGACCATTGATGAGTGATGCTGAGCATTAGGTTTTGAGCGGTGTGCCTGCTTTAGTGGAGAGCACAGGGATACAGGTGCATAGCTGGAGAAGATGAGCTGAGCCTGGAGCCTGGTGACTTGGGGGACCCAAAAATTCACGTGCCACACAGACACCGGTCAATTATGTGCTACTGAAAGCCATCCTCCCATGATGTGGGTTTTTTTAGTAAATCTGTATATATATAATGTAGTGTGTGTTAATATACTTACCTTCTACCAGGGATGCCAACCGTTCAGGAATTCCGGGACAGTCTGTAAAAATCGTGCACTTTTTGCCCTATCTGTAAAAAAAAAAATTTAAGGTGCCCATAATTTTTTTAAGCTGAAAACACTTATACAGATTATGTTGACTGTAATTATCATCATTTTACAGTTTATAGTGACTGTGTATCGACCCGCCACCACAATTGTGGATTACCAGGGCTATGGGGTACTCAGAGCCGAGCCCATGGAAGTCTATGGGGTTGTCACAGGTAGCGGTGGCTCGGCCTGTGGCCCTGGCGGTCTGGCGTATGTTGGGGGAAATATTTACAGGGGATAGATATATTTACAGTTCGTGACGCCACCTGTAGTCTCTGGTAATTTGTACCAGCGCTGCTGTAGATCTCTGAGGGGATGGTGAGGCAGCTAGATGTCGGGTCCCCTACAGGTGGGACTCTTCCCTCAGGTCGGTAGTTAAAGCAGGGTTGTGCAGGCATGCAATTAAATAACTCAGTCTCACACGGTCAGCGTCTTTCCATACCTTTACTTGCAAGATGGTAAGGCAGGTCCCAGGGAGGCTGATCCAAGGAGAATGTATTTCAAGATAGCAGCTGGACAAGTTAGGGGCCTCCTTTACTTTCACAACGATGAGTACAACCAGCATGAAGCGTAGTTCCCTCTATAACTCCAGCTATTCCAAAGCTGTACTGCCCGGTCAGTTTTGTGGTCGGAGCCTTCCTGTGAGAGAGCTGAATTCCTATCTTGTCCTGCAGAGACTCAAGGTCCTCACTCCCCCTGACCCCAGTTACGTACCGACTCTTCAGGGCTGCTTGCCGCGACCTAAGGTCCGGTAAGCCTCTGGTTTTCCTACCACTATGCGTGAAGCTATAGTGATCCTTCGGTCCCCAGTGACCGGTAACAATGTGCAGGACTTCTCCAATCCAAAAGCACTTTAAAATATTCCTTCCACTGTGCCTTTCGCCTTGTCCGCGCTTGTAGCATAAACACTCACACTTGCTAAAAGTCATATAATCACTCCCTTCTTCTCTTCCTTCAGAGTTTGTTGTCAGAATCTCAGTAATCCACTAGGCAGGAGCACGTCTCTGAACCTTTCACTGTCCTTGGGACAGGAGACTGAAGTATCTGTACTAAACTCTTCTTTCTTTATCAATGTCTTCAAGTGAGGTACAGCTCTGACCAGGCTGAGGTGATCTATATCTCGCCCTTACTGGCCTCCACTTGTTGAACTGCTGACAGAACCAGGCTGGACTGCTTCCTCCCTCCAAGTCCAGGCTAGACTGTGTAACACGTCTGCTCTGTCCGAAGACAGGAAACTGACTACTAAATCACTCAACGAATATACACTGACCACCCCCTCACAAGTGACTACACTACCCTAAGGGTGTGTCTAGTGTATGTTGAGTGAATGGGTATAGAGCATTGAACTGCTATCTCTCCACACATTCTCCAGGGTACTGCGTGTGCCTTCACACCAGGGCTACACAACTGCAGATGATGTCTTTGTATCAGAATTATGGGCTGTAGACATGGATCACTGATAATAATCATAATGATTTGTTATGGTTTTCCAATCAGTCCATAAAAAAATATTATCTATCTGTGATTTTTTGATAAGCTCAGCTGTCCAGAAAAAATAAAAAGTCAAGTTGGCAACCCTGACTACCGCTGCCTTCTCTGGTGTCCAGCGCTGTTCTCCTCCACTTCTCAGTGATGTCACCACTGTTCAGAATCTTCGGCTCGTTCTATGGTCTGTCCATGAGGCACAAGTCACCTGTAGGGCGTCCAATTTTCAACTACAAGTGCTATCTGTGTTTTTCATGGATAATACTTGCACCTGTGATAGTCTGTAGGGCCTCAGATGTCCATAAAATGAAGGAGACGTCCAGTTTTGACATCAAAATCGGCCATGCAGGCCAATGAGTCCATGAAAAAATTGTACAGCACTCGGATGACATCCAAGTGTGGTCTGAGTTTCAGGAACTGTCATAATGAAGAAGGTGGTGAATGTTTATTCCTTATTTCTCCACATACAAGAAAAATTGATGGCACTCGGTCCAGACTTTGATCAAACTGTGATCAAAGTGCAGACCGAGTGTACAGAGAGTCTGCAGAGTGGTAATGTCACTGAGAAGAGGAGCGGTACGGTGTTCGATACCAGAGGAGGTGGCGGCACGTGACAGTATTAGAACACACACTACATGTACATTTACACAGATTTAGAAAAAAACTTTATGGAAGGGCTTTTTTAGCCGACATGGCCAATTTTCGTTTTTGCGCATTCATTTTTTCCTCCCCTTCTTCCAAGAGGCATCATTTTGTTATCTTTGTGATCACATAGACATATGAGGGCTTGCTTTTTGCTGGACAAGTTGTTCTACTGAATGACACCAAGCCATTTTTCCCCCTAAATAATCTTTTATTAATTACATGTCCCCTAATTTGCGCACACACTATACTAATTGTATTGGTCACTGATATCTATATATCTACCTATTCTGCATCTATTTAGTGTATGTAATCCATGTTTTCTATACTGTTGGATTCTGCACTGATTTTACAGAAACCGACAAATGAATTACTGGCTATTCTTCTATGTATCTCTCTATACAATATAAATACATATATACAGTGCCTTGCGAAAGTATTCGGCTCGCTGGAATTTTTCAACCTTTTCCTACATATCATGCTTCAAACATAAAGATACCAAATGTTAATTTTTGGTGAAGAATCAACAACAAGTGGGACACAATTGTGAAATTTATTGGTTATTTTAAATTTTGTGGAAATACAAAAACTGAAAAGTGGGGCGTGCAATATTATTCGGCCCCTTTACTTTCAGTGCCACAAACTCACTCCAGAAGTTCATTGTGGATCTCTGAATGATCCAATGTTGTCCGGTTTGCGTTTAGTTGGACCATCATTTTTTTTTCAACAGGACAATGACCCCAAACACACCTCCAGGCTGTGTAAGGGCTGTTTGACCAAGAAGGAGAGTGATGGGGTGCTACGCCAGATGACCTGGCCTCCACAGTCACTAGACCTGAACCCAATCAAGATGGTTTGGGGTGAGCTGGACTGCAGAGTGAAGGCAAAAGGGCCAACAAGTGCTAAGCATCTCTGGGAACTCCTTCAAGACTGTTGGAAGACCATTTCCGGAGACTACCTCTTGAAGCTGATAAAGAGAATGCCAAGAGTGTGCAAAGCAGTAAATAAAGCAAAAGGTGGCTACTTTGAAGAACCTAGAATATAAGACATATTTTCAGTTGTTTTACATTTTTTTGTTAAGTGTATAATTCCACATGTGTTAATTCATAGTTTTGATGCCTTCAGTGTGAATGTACAATTTTCGTAGTCATGAAAATACAGAACAATCTTTAAATGAGAAGGTGTGTCCAAACTTTTGGTCTGTATTGTATATATATATATATATATATATATATATATATATATACAGGTCCTTCTCAAAAAATTAGCATATAGTGCTAAATTTCATTATTTTCCATAATGTAATGATTAAAATTAAACTTTCATATATTTTAGATTCATTACACACCAACTGAAATTTTTCAGGTCTTTTATTGTTTTAATGCTGATGATTTTGGCATACAGCTCATGAAAACCCAAAAATCCTGTCTCAAAAAATTAGCATATCAAGAAAAGGTTCTCTAAACGAGCTATTACCCTAATCTTCTGAATCAACTAATTAACTCTAAACACATGCAAAAGATTCCTGAGGCTTTTAAAAACTCCCTGCCTGGTTCATTACTCAAAACTGCCATCATGGGTAAGACTGCCGACCTGACTGATGTCCAGAAGGCCATCATTGACACCCTCAAGCAAGAGGGTAAGACCCAGAAAGAAATTTCTGAACAATTAGGCTGTTCCCAGAGTGCTGTATCAAGGCACCTCAATGGGAAGTCTGTTGGAAGGAAACAATGTGGCAGAAAATGCTGTACAACGAGAAGAGGTGACCGGACCCTGAGGAAGATTGTGGAGAAGGACCGATTCCAGACCTTTGGGGGACCTGCGGAAGCAGTGGACTGAGTCTGGAGTAGAAACATCCAGAGCCACCGTGCACAGGCGTGTGCAGGAAATGGGCTACAGGTGCCGCATTCCCCAGGTAAAGCCACTTTTGAACCAGAAACAGAGAAGCAGCACTGGGCTACAGAGAAGCAGCACTGGACTGTTGCTAAGTGGTCCCAAGTACTTTTTTCTGATGAAAGCAAATTTTGCATGTCATTCGGAAATCAAGGTGCCAGAGTCTGGAGGAAGACTGGGGAGAAGGAAATGCCAAAATGCCTGAAGTCCAGTGTCAAGTACCAACAGTCAGTGATGGTGTGGGGTGCCATGTCAGCTGCTGGTGTTGGTCAACTGTGTTTCATCAAGGGCAGGGTTAATGCAGCTAGCTATCAGGAGATTTTGGAGCACTTCATGCTTCCATCGGCTGAAATGCTTTATGGAGATGAAGATTTAATTTTTCAGCACGACCTGTGCCAAAACCACTGGTAAATGGTTTACTGACCATGGTATTACTGTGCTCAATTGGCCTGCCAACTCTCCTGACCTGAACCCCATAGAGAATCTGTGGGATATTGTGAAGAGAAAGTTGAGAGACGCAAGACCCAACACTCTGGATGAGCTTAAGGCCGCTATCGAAGCATCCTGGGCCTCCATAACACTTCAGCAGTGCCACAGGCTGATTGCCTCCATGCCACGCCGCATTGAAGCAGTCATTTCTGCAAAAGGATTCCCGACCAAGTATTGAGTACATAACTGAACATTATTATTTGATGGTTTTTTTTTAATTTTGTTTTAAACACTTTTATTTTATTGGACGGATGAAATATGCTAATTTTTTGAGACAGGATTTTTGGGTTTTCATGAGCTGTATGCCAAAATCATCAGTATTAAAACAATAAAAGACCTGAAAAATTTCAGTTGGTGTGTAATGAATCTAAAATATATGAAAGTTTAATTTTAATCATTACATTATGGAAAATAATGAAATTTAGCACTATATGCTAATTTTTTGAGAAGGACCTGTATATACACTACTCAAAAAATAAAGGGAACACTCAAATAACACATCCTAGACCTGAATGAATGAAATGTTCTCATTGAATACTTTGTTCTGTACAAAGTTGAATGTGCTGACAACAAAATCACACTAAAATCATCAATGGAACTCAAATTTATTAACCAAAGGAGGCCTGGATTTGGAGTCACACACAAAATTAAAGTGGAATTTAATGTCTTTAAAACAAGTCAAAATGATGCTCAGTAGAATGTGTGGCCTCCACGTGCCTGTATGACCTCCCGGTGCCTGTATGACCTCCCTACAATGCCTGGGCATGCTCCTGATGAGGCGGTGGATGGTCTCCTGAGGGATCTCCTCCCAGACCAGGACTAAAGCATCCGCCAACTCCTGGACAGTCTGTGGTGCAACGTGACGTTAGTGGATGGAGCGAGACATGATGTCCCAGATGTGCTCAATTGGATTCAAGTCTGGGGAATGGGCGGGCCAGTCCATAGCTTCAATGCCTTCATCTTGCAGGAACTGCTGACACACTCCAGCCACATGAGGTCTGGCATTGTCCTGCATTAGGAGGAACCCAGGGCAAACTGCACCAGCATATGGTCTCACAAGGGGTCTGAGTATCTCATCTTGTACCTAATGGCAGTCAGGCTACCTCTGGAGAGCACATGGAGGGCTGTGCGGCCCTCCAAAGAAATGCCACCCGGTCATGCTGAAGGATGTTCCAGGCAGCAGATCGCTCTCCATGGCGTCTCTAGACTGTCATGTCTGTCACATGTGCTCAGTGTGAACCTGCTTTCATCTGTGAAGAGCACAGGGCGCCAGTGGCAAAGTTGCCAATCCTGGTGTTCTGTGGCAAATGCCAAGCGTCCTACATGGTGTTGAGCTGTGAGCACAACCCTCATCTGTGTACATCGGGCACTCAGACCATCTTCATGGAGTCGATTTCTAACCGTTTGTGTAGACACATGCACATTTGTGGCCTGCTGGCGGTCATTTTGCAGGGTTCTGGCAGTGCTCCTCCTGTTCCTCCTTGCACAAAGGCGGAGGTAGCGGTCCTGCTGCTGGGTTGTTGCCCTCCTACGGCCCCCCTCCACATCTCCTGGTGTACTGGCCTGTCTCCTGGTAGAGCCTCCAGCCTCTGGACACTACACTGACAGACACAGCAAACCTTCTTGCCACAGCTCGCATTGATGTGCCATCCTGGATGAGCTGCACTACCTCAGCCACTTGTGTGGGTACCCTGAGTTTTATGTGCAAATTTTCCCCATAGACTTTATTAGAAAATCTACAGGTTAAAAAAACACACATACATTTTAAGCGTGTTTCTGCTCCGTAAACGTGGGGAAAACGCATGTGGTCAGCACCTGATGGTATCAATAAGGAACATATCAAAACAGCTTTATTTAAACTATGACACACTAACAAGAGACAAAAACCGCAGCGTCAAAAGTGCAATAAAAACGTATGTAAAAAACACAAGTAACTTAATTTATTTAATAGGTGCAGAAAATCTGCAACATTAAAAACTCACCAAATACTCATTGTGGAAACATAGCCTTAAGATGAGTTCACACACTGCAGCTATGAAACGGACAAAAATCCCAGCAGACCAGAGTCCACTGCAATCTTGTAAATGTTCCTTAATAAAATCACTTAATTTTGCAGGAAAACTATATCGTGTGTGAACTCAGTTTTATACTATGTTCCCACGATGAGTATTTGCTGAGTTTTTCACTACGCATATGTTCTTGCGCAAACAGTGCAGCATGTTACAGTAAAGTGAATGGGATTTCTAGAAATAGCGTAAACTGACGCTGACGCGCTCTGCGTGTTTGAAATCAGCAATTTCTCTTGCGATAAATATGCATTGGTCTATGTGGATGTTACCTATGCACAAAGAAGATGAGGATAATCTGCAGATAAAAAACATGAATATGTGTTTGTATTGAATTTCCACAGCGGATATGTACTAAAGCTAAATGACAGGAAGTTTCCATAACAAAGCAGCTTAAAGGGAACCTGTCAAGAATGATAACACTAGTAACCTGCATATATAGGGTTAATCTGCAAGTAAAAAGTGTTATGGTGCCCGGCCACAATAATGAACTTTATTTCTCCCGGGAGCTGCTGGTTTTCAGTAATGCAAGCGTGCCCAAAGCAATTATAGTCACCGCTAACATTTTCTCTAGGATCTCAAAGGGCTAAATGATAGCCAGCTCTGTAATGATGCACTGCTGAGCTTGCTGTCTGTCAATGCCGGGGCATCACTCAGTGATGTGAGTGGTGACTGTAATTGCTGCAGGCACGCCTGCGTGACTGAAAGTCGGCGGCTCCTGGGAGAAATAAACTTAATTTTCTCCCGCGTGCTGCATTTTCAGCATAGCTATTGGCAGGAGTGTAACGATTGTGACTATGACAGGGCCCAGCGGTTGAGTGTCCTCTGATGAGAGCAGAAACTTCAACTGGATGTGCGTCCTTCGTCCGGCAATACACACTGCCGGCTAATCAGAGGGCAGGAGCTCACATCTGCTGCCGATTTCAGAAGAGGACATTGTGCAAAGGGGGAGTGAAGGGAAGGTGAATATAACTGGGTTATTTTTTTCTATGCATGAAAGAATAGCGGCAGAAAAGTGGACACATACAGTATGGGCCCCAGTATAAAAGACATATACCAAGATAAGGGACATATACTAGGTTGAGGGACAGATATACCAGGACTATTGACATATACCAGGATAAGGGACATATTACCAGGGTAGGGCCCAGTATAAGGAATATATACCAGGATAAGGGATATATTACCACAATGAAGCCCAGGATAAAAGACATATTACAAGGCTGGGGACCAAGACAAGGGACATATACCAGGATAAGGAACATATTACTATGATGGGGCCAGGATAAGGGACAAATTACAAGGATGGGGCCCAGGGTAAGGGACATATTACCACGATGGGCCCAGGATAAGGAACATATACCAGGAAAAGAGACATATTACCTTGATTGGGCCCAGAATAAGGGACATATTGCTGAATAAGGGACATATTACTAGGATAGGGCCCAGGATAAGGGACATATTACCAGGATGGGGCCCAGGCCAGGATAAGGGACATAACCAGAATGACGGATTACTTATATATCAATATGGGGCCCAGGATGAGGGATATATAAATACCATGATGGGGCCTAGGATAAGGGAAGTTCAACTCCGAAAGGAAAACAACAATTAAGAAAATATTTTTTACCTTTGTTGACAACATCTGCATCAAAATCATGCACATCTTCATGAATCAGGAGCATCTGACTTTAGCATTCCTATACCCCCTCATCAAGACCAGCATGACCGACGCCGGTCTTGCTGAATCGTAATCTCAAAACAAAACATTTTGGGCAATCAAGTGGATTGAACTGGGTCTGTGTTCACATAAGTCACTCATCTGGTCCATTTTCTTATAATTAAAGATTTTCTAATCCTATGCCTACCTATCTCTATCTGATTTATTTCTATCAAAGGTCAAGTTGACAAAGTGATCGTAGATCAGCTGTCATTTGACATCATCTTCGAACTGTATGTGCACATGAAGGTTTTTTTTTATTGGATATTGGAGCATACTCTGCTCTATGATCCACATGACAAACCACTTCAATTGCTCTTTGAATAAGCTTTCTACTTGCTCAGTGATTAGCACTGCAGCCTTGCAGCGCTGGGGTCCTGGGTTCAAATCCTACCAAGGACAACATCTGCAAGGAGTTTTTACGTTCTCCCTGTGTTTGTGTTGGTTTCCTCCCACACTCCAAAGACATAACAATAGGAAATCTAGTTTTTGAGTTCCAATGAGGACAGTGCTGATAATGTCTGTAAACTGCTGTGTAATTAATGGTGCTATATAAGTGATCAAAATAAATAAAAAGTGCAAAAAATCAGTAAAACACTTTTATTTCATGTAGATTTTGTAAATGGATTTTTCAAGCTGAAAAACCGTCGTTACAAAGATCAGTGTAAGGGTTTGTGCACACAACATATTTTTGGCCAGAACTCAACCTGAAAAAAACTCTTAGGGAATGCTAAAAGGCATGAACATATGTAGTTTAATGCTAAAACAATTAGCTGTTCACTCAAAATGGCATACAAGATGCATAGAAGTATATTCCAACAGTATATTCCTAAAGAGTCTTGTGCTTGAAAAACTCAATGGGTATGCCGGTGTCTAAAAGACTTTGTGTGTACATACCCTAAGAGTCAGTTCACACTGAATCTTTTTGCTAAGGTGCTGAGTGGATACTTGCAGTTTTTGAGAAGAATTTTTTTAGGAGAGTTTCCACTCAATTTCTGCTGCAAAACTTTGTAAAAAAAAATCTCAGTTTGAAGATACCAATATTGAGTTCTCATTGACTTTGCTGTTGATACTTTTAGTATAATTATCAATATCAGTGGCGTAACTATTGCTGGCCAGGAGGTGGAGATGGTTGAGAGCTACAAATATTTGGGGTTCACCTTGACAGTAAACTTGATTGGAGGTGTCATACAGAGAAGGTTCACAAGAAGGGAATGAGCAGACTGTACTTTCTGCGGAAGCTCAGGTCGTTCAATGTGTGCAGTAAAATGCTGGAGATGTTCTACCAGTCCATTGTAGCAAGCGCCATCTTTTTTGCTATCATTTGCTGGGGCAGTAGTGTGCGAGTAGCTGACGCTAATAAGCTCAACAAACTTATCAAGAAGGCAAGTGCAGCTGTTGGCCTCCATCTTGACTCTTTTGAGGAGGTATTGGAGGATAGAATTCAGAAGAAGTGTAGGGCTATAATGAACAATAACACACACCCACTATACAAGCTGTTCTTGAAGCAGAAGATCACATTCAGCAGCCGTCTAATCCTACTAAGGTGCAAGAAGGAGAAATTCATTAAATCGTTTGTACCTACTGCTATGGGGATGTGTAATAATTTCCTAAGGGTGGTAGAAAATAATGACTGATGGCTGGTGTACTAATGTCAATTAACATTGTCTTATATACACCTGAACTACACACTTTTATTTATTATGTAATGTTGGTATACCTGTGCAAGATTTGTGTCCTAATATTTTATGTACTGCTGTTTGTATTGCTGCTGTAATACTGTAATTTCCCCCCGGGATCAATAAAGTGTATCGTATCGTATCGTAACAAGAGTCCGATGGCCCCGGCTCAAAATTTGGACCTGTTCTCCCACCTACATGTTGGTCAAAGAAAATAATTGTACACAAAGGACCATTATGGAAAAAAATGTTATTGAACAATGCAAAGTACACATTATAAAAAACTGTTTAGAAAGTGGGAAACAAAAGAAATGGCAACACAGCACAACACAACGAACAAGTGTAGCAGGAGGTAAAATCAACAATCACATAAAACAATAGGTAACGTAATGTTAGTGTATGGTTTAAAGGGGGTAGAACGTCATGTAACTTCCATCGTATATAGCATATTGTAATAGTACTATACAGATTATGTCACATAGGAGACACATGTAAATAGAAGTAACTATATACAGCTCTGGCAAAAATTAAGAGACCACTGTAAAATTTTCAGTTTGATTTTTCTCTTTATAGGTAATTTTTGAATAAAATGTAAATTGTTCTTTTATTCTATAAACTACTGACAACATGTCTCTGAATTTCCAAGCAATAAATTTTGTATTTATTTTCAGAAAATGTGAAATGGTCAAAATAACAAAAAAATGCAGTGCTTGCAGACCTCAAATAATGCTAAGAAAACAAGTTCATAATCATTTAGAAACATCGATACTAATGTTTAACTCCGCACGTGTTCATAAATCAATATTTTGTGGAATATCCATAATTTTAAATTACAGTTTCATGCGTCTTGGCGTGCTTTACACTAGTCTTTCACACTGCTTTTACTCCTGGTACAAAAATTTAAACAGATCTTCCTTGCTTGATGGCTTGTGACTATCCATCTTCCTCTTGATTACATTCCAGAGGCTTTCTATGGGGTTCAGGTCTGGAGACTGGGCTGGCCATGACAGGGATTTGATGTGGTGGTCCTTCATCCACACATTGATTGACCTAGCTGTGTGGCATGGCGCATTGTCCTGCTGAAAAAAACAGTCAGAGTTGGGGAACATTGCCTGAGCAGAAGGAATTAACTGTTTTTCCAGGATAACCTTGTATGTGGCTTGATTCATATGTCCTTCGCAAAGATTAACCTGCCCAAATTCCAGCCTCGCTGAAGCATCCCCAGATCATCACCGATCCTCCACCAAATTTCACAATGGGTGCAAGACACTGTGGCTTGTACGCCTCTCCAGGTCTCCGTCTAACCATTAGACTACCGAGTGTTGGGTAAAGCTGAAAATTAGACTCATCAGAGATGATTACCTTACTCCAGTCCTCTATGGTCCAATCCTTATGGTCTTTGGCAAACTTCAGCCTGGCTCTCCTTTGCTTCTCATTGATGTAAGGCTTTTTTCTAGCTTTACATGACTTGAGCCCTGACTCTAGGAGCCTGATACAAACTGTTCTTGCTGTGCACTTCACCCCATCTGACATTTGCCATTACTTTTGTTGGTCACTTGATGTCATCCTGCGGTTGCTGAGTGACATTTGAATAAGATGACTGTCATCCCGGTCAGTGGAGAGTCGTATTTGCCCTCTGCTGGTCTGTAGCTTTGTTAGCCCCAATGTCTGCTGCTTGACCTTGTGTAATGGTCTGCCGTCTTAGAAATTTTAAGGATGGAGGCAACTTGACGCTCACTGTATCCCTCTGCTATTAAAGCCAGAATTGAGCCCTTCTTTCACTCACTCAAGACTTTTCTTTTCAACTCCTTTGGCATGGTTAAAAGTTATTTTTTCATTCCTATTACTTTTGGGATATTACTAGCTCTTGGTTTGCCATCCAGCTTGTCCTATTGCAAGAGCATTGTGAACACCACAAGCAGTGTTTTTTATTCTTTCCTTCGTTAAATAAGGTTTGGTTCAGGTGATCACCTAATCAGAAGCACATTAAGTAGAATGAGGAGTACTCTGGTTGGAATTCAACTGACACTGGAATGGAATGGCTGTCAGACATGTAGAGAAGCTGATTTTTATTAAACTGTGCAGTGGTCTCTTAACTTTTGCAAGAGCGGTATATTTGTCACATAACACACCATCTGTATGGATACTATTGATGACCGAACGTGCTTGGATAACGTGTTATCCGAGCATGCTCGGGTGTTATTCGAGTATCTTGGGCGTGCTTGGGTAATATATTCGAGTCCCTACGGCTGCATGTTTTGCAGCTGTAGACAGCAGCAACACACACTAGAATTGCCTAACAAACAGGCAATCACTGCATGTGTTGCAGCTGTCTACTGCAAAACATGCAGCCGCAGGGACTTGAAAGTATTTTCCGAGCCTGCAAAAGATACTCGGATAACACCTGAGAACATTCGCTCATCACTAATGGATATATGTTGGCACCCAATTAATCTTTGATACAAAGAAGTGTAAGGGAATGGAAAATGTTATTGTTTTATCTTTTGCCTTGTTCTCATATTTTACCGGTACTGCTACACATTCATGTGTATTAACATTATGTGTGTCACATAGGTACTGCTACACTATTCTGTGTATTACCTTAAGCGATAAAAGTGTAATGTATTTTCATGTGCCGTTATGAACAAAGTTAGGGAAAGTGAAGTTTGTAGTATTGGCCACTAGATGGGGGGCATTTTAGTGCCCATAGTTCTAAGATAGTGTATAGTGTAAGTACATGGTTAATAGTAGGAGGGGCTGCTGTATGGTAAGTTAGTGTAGGTGTTAGATTTAGTCAGAAGGCGAGGGACGCCCGAACCGTCCACAAGGGCTATAGGCCTAGGATGCCGCAGAAGCCACGCAACTTGCAGTGAAGTGAAGCACAGCCGTCCACAGCACCAGATCAGTACAGCAACGGGCCAGTGCAGTTTGGAAGGCCAGAATGTTGCAACTCATTCTTTGGGCAAATACCCTTAGAACCGGGCGAAATGGCCAAAGGATCCCGCAGATGCAGTGAGTACGGACAGTAAAGACGTGGTGCAAACATACAGTAGAGGACAGTACAGAAGGGCAATACTCTCTTTCAGCGGCTTCTTACTCTGGGAATTAATGATCTTGTGCCTGGGGTGAAACAGACTGAGGGATGCATATCCGAAACAGAGCTGTACAGAGAGAATGCTGAGGAGTCGTCAGGGACAGTGCTTTGTGATCACGCAGGGAAATAAAAGGAACACTGTTTTGTGAAGCCTGTTGTAAAAGATGTGAAGCCTTTGGATGTGCTGTGTAATGAATCCAGTAAAGATGTTCTTGTTGAAATGGAAATGGACGGTGTCTCAGTTTATCCTAACCTACCTGGAGAGGATCTCCCACAGCATTAAGGAGAACCAGAAGGAGCTGGACCTGAAGGCACAGGTATGCTGACTAATGGTGAATATGTTTCTGTGAGGGAAGGCAAGGACACAGAAGCCCAGGTGTCCTCAGTCATGACAGACCTGGTCCTGGCCGACCCTTACAGAAGCATCACGAAAAAGACCAAAAAGTATGGTCACCTCCTACAGAATGTTGTGGAGCCTTCTTCTGGGGTGGCACCACACCAGCAGGAGCATGTTTTATACACTGCTCAAAAAAATAAAGGGAACACTTAAACAACAGAATATAACTCCAAGTAAATAAAACTTCTGTGAAATCAAACTGTCCACTTAGGAAGCAACACTGATTGACAATCAATTTCACATGCTGTTGTGCAAATGGAATAGACAACAGATGGAAAGTATTGGCAATTATCAAGACACACTCAATAAAGGAGTGGTTCTGCAGGTGGGGACCACAGACCACATATCAGTACCAATGCTTTCTGGCTGATGTTTTGGTCACTTTTGAATGTTGGTTGTGCTTTCACACTCATGGCAGCATGAGATGGACTCTACAACCCACACAAGTGGCACAGGGAGTGCAGCTCACTCAGGATGGCACATCAATGTGAGCTGTGGCAAGAAGGTTTGCTGTGTCTGTCAGCATAGTGTCCAGGTGCTGGAGGTGCTTCCAGGAGACAGGTCAGTACACCAGGAGACGTGGAGGGGGGCTGTAGGAGGGCAACAATACAGCAGCAGGACCGCTACCTCCGCCTTTGTGCAAGGAGGAACATTAGGAGCACTGCCAGAGACCTGCAAAATTACCTCAAGAAGGCCATAAATGTGCATGTGTCTGCACAAACGGTTAGAAACCAACTCCATGAGGATGGTCTGAGTGCCCGACGTCCACAGATGGAGGTTGTGCTCACAGCCCAACACCATGCAGGACGCTTGGCATTTGCCACAGAACACCAGGATTGGCAAATTCGCCACTGGCGCCCTGTGCTCTTCACAGATGAACGCAAGTTCACACTCAGCACATGTGAAAGATGTGACATAGTCTGGAGATGCTGTGGAGAGCGATCTGCTGCCTGCAGTATCCTTCAGCATGACCAGTTTGGCAGTGGGTCAGTAATGGTGTGGTGTGGCATTTCTATGGAGGGCCGCACAGCCCTCCATGTGCTATCCAGAGGTAGCCTGACTGCCATTATGCACCTAAATGAGATCCTCAGACCCCTTGTGAGACCATATGCTGGTGCGGTGGGCCCTGGGTTCCTCCTAATGCAGGACAATGCCAGACGTCATATGGCTGGAGTGTGTCAGCAGTTCCTGCAAGATGAAGACATTGAAGCTATGGACTGGCCCGCCCATTACCCAGACCTGAATCCAATTGAGCAAATCTGGGACATCATGTCTCGCTCCATCCACCAATGTTACGCTGCACCACAGACTGTCCAGGAGTTGGCGGATGCTTTACTCCAGGTCTGGGAGGAGATCACTCAGGAGACCATCCGTCGCCTCATCAGGTGCATGCCCAGGTGTTGTAGGGAGGTCATACAGGCACAGGGAGGTCAGACAGGCATGTGGAGGCCACACATACTACTGAGCATCATTTTTACTTGTTTCAAGGACATTACAGTCATGGCCAAAAATTTTGAGAATGACACAAATATTAATTTTTACAAAGTCTACTGCTTCACTTTTTCTAATGGCAATTTGCATATACTCCAGAATGTTATAAAGAGTGATCAGCTTAACAGCAATTACTTGCAAAGTCAATATTTGGCTATAAAATGAACTTTATCCCCCAAAAACACATTTCAACATCATTGCAGCCCTGCCTTAAAAGGACCAGCTAACCTCTTTTCAGTAATTGCTCCATTAACACAGGTGTCGGTGTTGATGAGGACATGGCTGGAGATCAATCTGTCATGATTAAGTAAGAATGACACCACTGGACACTTTAAAAGGAGGCTAGTGCTTGGCATCATTGTTTCTCTTCTGTTAACCATGGTTATCTCTAAAGAAACACGTGCAGTCATCATTGCAATGCACAAAAATGGCCTAACAGGGAAGAGTATCGCAGCTAGAAAGATTGCACCTCAGTCAACAATCTATCGCATCATCAAGAACTTCAAGGAGAGAGGTTCCATTGTTGCCAAAAAGGCTCCAGGGCGCCCAAGAAAGACCAGCAAGCGCCAGGACCGTCTCTTAAAAGTGTTTCATCTGCGGGATTGGGCTACCAGCAGTGCAGAGCTTGCTCAGGAATGGCAGCAGGCAGGTGTGAGTGCATCTGCACGCACTGTGAGGCGGAGACTCTTGGAGCAAGGCCTGGTCTCAAGGAGGGCAGCAAAGAAGCCACTTCTCTCCAGAAAAAACATCATGGACAGACTGATATTCTGCAAAAGGTACAGGCAGTGGACTGCTGAGGACTGGGGTAAAGTTATTTTCTCTGATGAATCCCCTTTTCGATTGTTTGGGACATCAGGAAAACGCCTCATTCGGAGAAGACAAGGTGAGCGCTACCACCAGTCTTGTCTCATGCCAACTGTTAAGCATCCTGAAACCATTCATGTGTGGGGTTGCTTCTCAGCCAAGGGAATCGGCTCTCTCACAGTCTTGCCTAAAAACACAGCCATGAATAAAGAATGGTACCAGAATGTCCTCCAAGAGCAACTTCTCCCAACCCTCCAAGAGCAGTTTGGCGATCAACAATGCCTTTTCCAGCATGATGGAGCACCTTGCCATAAAGCAAAGGTGATAACTAAATGGCTCAGGGAACAAAACATAGAGATTTTGGGTCCATGGCCTGGAAACTCCCCAGATCTTAATCCCATTGAAAACTTGTGGTCAATCATCAAGAGACGGGTGGACAAACAAAAACCTAAAAATTCTGACAAAATGAAAGCATTGATTGTGCAAGAATGGACTGCTATCAGTCAGGATTTGGTCCAGAAGTTGATTGAGAGCATGCCAGGGAGAATTGCAGAGGTCCTGAAGAAGAAGGGTCAACACTGCAAATATTGACTTGCTGCATTAACTCATTCTAACTGTCAATATAAGCTTTTGTTACTCATATGTTTACAATTATATTTCTGTCTGTGATAAAAACATCTGTCAAACACACACATAAAAACCAGAGGGCAGCAGATCATGTGAAAATATAATATTTGTGTCATTCTCAAAACTTTTGGCCATGACTGTACATCCCACTTTAATTTTGTGTGTGACTCCAAATCCAGGCCTCCATTGGTTAATAAATTTGATTTTTATTGATGATTTTTGTGTGATTTTGCTGTCAGCACATTCAACTTTGTACAGAACCAAGTATTCAATGAGAATATTTCATTCATTCAGATCTAGGAGTGTTATTTGCCTGTTCCCTTTATTTTTTTGAGCAGTATATATATATATATATATATATATTATATATATATATATTATACAGTACAGACCAAAAGTTTGGACACACCTCATTCAAAGATTTTTGTGTATTTTCATGGCTATGAAAATTGTAGAATCACACTGAGAACATCAAAACTGTGAATTAACACATGTGGAATTATACATTACACTTTACAAAAAAGTGTGAAACAACTGAAAATATGTCTTTTATTCTACGTAGGTTCTTCAAAGTAGCCACCTTTTGCTTTGATTACTGCTTTGTACGCAGAAAAAGGTGAACGGATGGATTCTACATGCCTGGTTCCCACCGTGAAGCATGGAGGAGGAGGTGTGATGGTGTGGGGGTGCTTTGCTGGTGACACTGTTGGGGATTTATTCAAAATTGAAGGCATAGTGAACCAGAATGGCTACTACAGCATCTTGCAGCAGCATGCTATTCCATCCAGTTTGCGTTTAGTTGGACTATCATTTATTTTTCAACAGGACAATGACTACAAACACACCTCCAGGCTGTGTAAGGGCTATTTGACCAAGAAGGAGAGAGTTGGGGTGCTACCCCAGATGACCTGGCCTCCACAGTCACCAGACCTGAACCCAATCGAGATGGTTTGGGTGAGCTGGACCGCTCACCTGCTTCAATTTTGAATTAATCCCCAACAGTGTCACCAGCAAAGCACCCCCACACCATCACACCACCTCCTCCATGCTTCACGGTGGGAACTAGGCATGTAGAGTCCAGCCGTTCACCTTTTCTGCGTGCAAAGCAGTAATCAAAGCAAAAGGTGGCTACTTTGAAGAACCTAGAATTTAAGACATATTTTCAGTTGTTTCACACTTTTTTGTAAAGTGTAATGTATAATTCCACATACCGTATTTTTCGGACTATAAGACGCACCGGACCATAAGATGCACCCCAAATTTTCAGAAGGAAAATTGGGAAAAAAAAATAATGTGTCAAATGGGGGTCCGTCTTACAGTCCGAATTTAGCTTACCACTGTGTGGGGTGGTTGGGCACTGTGGGGTGGTTGGGCACTGTGGGGTGGCTGTGTTATGTGGGTGGCTGTGTTCTGTGGGGTGGCCAGGGTGGCTATATACTCACAAATCCGGTGGCGGCGCTCCCAATGCAGCTTTGCTGCGATGCGGTGGTGGTGTCCGGGCAGCAGCAGGCCTCTGGCTGCGTGGGGGGCTCCGCCGGCATCTTGTCCCAGCCGGAAAGCCCCCCCGCAGCTGCGACGCGGTGCCGGGCTGAAGGCCGCCAGGGGCCTCTGGTGGCGGTCCCGATCCAAAGTGTGGTGCGGTGGTGGTGTTCGGGCAGCAAGCGGGCCTCTGGGCTGCGTGGGGGCTCCGCCGGCATCTCGTCCCAGCCGGAAAGCACCCCCGCAGCTGTGACGCGGTGCCGGGCTGAAGGCCGCCAGGGGCCTCTGGTGGTGGTCCCGATTCAAAGTGTGGTGCAGTGGTGGTGTTCGGGCAGCAAGCGGGCCTCTGGGCTACGTGGGGGGCTCCGCCGGCATCTCGTCCCAGCCGAAAGCCCCCCCGCAGCTGTGACGCGGTGCCGGCATGAGGAATGGCTGCCTGGGGCCTACGTCAAGATGGCCGCTGCATACTCTCGTTCAAATCTCAGGATAAGATCTCGTTGCCGAGATTTGAACGAGAGTATGCGGCGGCCATCTTGCCGGAGGCCCCAGGCGGCCATTCCTCATGCCGGCACCGCGTCGCAGCTGCGGGGGGGCTTTCCGGCAGGGACGAGATGCCGGCGGAGCCCCCCACGCAGCCCAGAGGCCCGCTTGCTGCCCGAACACCACCACCGCACCACACTTTGGATCGGGACCGCCACCGGAGGCCCCTGGCGGCCTTCAGCCCGGCACCGCGCCGCAGCTGCTGGGGGCTTTCCGGCTGGGACAAGATGCCGGCGGAGCCCCCCACGCAGCCCAGAGGCCCGCTGCTGCCCGGACACCACCACCGCATCGCAGCGAAGCTGCATTGGGAGCGCCGCCGCCACTGAACTTTCCGGTATGTTGCGACCATAAGACGCACCCCCATTTTCCCCCAAAATTTTGGGGGAAAAAAGTGCGTCTTATGGTCCAAAAAATACGGTATGTTAATTCATAGTTTTGATGCCTTCAGTGTGATTCTACAATTTTCATAGTCATGAAAATACAGAAAAATCTTTGAATGAGAAGGTGTGTCCAAACTTTTGGTCTGTACTGTATATAATACAGTTGTGTGAATAAGTGTTTTTGCCCTTCCTGATTTCCAATTCTTTTGCATGTTTGTCACACTTAAATGTTTCAGATCACTAAACAAATTTATATGTTAGACAAAGATAACAGAACTAAACAAAAAATGCAGTTTTTAAATGAAGTTCTTTATTATTAAGGGAAAAAGAAATCCAAACCTATAGGGCTCTGTGTGAAAAAGTGATTGCTCCCTTAACCTAATAACTGGTTAGGCCACACTTAGCAGCAACAACTGCAATCAAGCATTTGTGATAAATGAGCAATTAAGGGCCCGTCTCACACAACGATCTCGCTAGCGAGATCGCTGCGAGTCACTAGTTTTGTGACGCAGCAGCGAGCTCACCAGCGATATCGCTGTGTGACATTCAGCGACGATCAGCCCCCCTGCCGGGTATCGCTGATCGTCGCTGAATTGTCAGGACATTTTTTTGATTGCTGGTCTCCCGCTGACAGGCACGCATCGCTGCGTGTGACAGGCGGGACACCAGCGATCCGCTGGTAACCAAGGTACACAGCGGGTTTCCAGGCACCGCCCAGCGCCTGGAAACCCGATGTGTACATTGGTTACCAGCTCCCTGCATCAGGGCACTGGTATCCAAGGTACACTGCGGGTAGCTAAGCGATGCTTACCCGCAGTGTCGCTTGTACTGATCGCTGCCTGAGCTGCCTGTTTGGCAGCTCAGCAGCGATAATGTAGCGATACACCAGCGATCCTGATCGTTGTCAGGATCGCTGGTGTATTGCTATGTGAGACCCAGCCTTTAGTCTTTTACAACACTCTGAAGGAAATTCGGCCCACTCATCTTTGTAGAATTGTTGTGCCACATCTTTTCAATCGGATTTAGATCAGGACTTTGACTAGGCCACTTCAAAGTCCTAATTTTGTGTTTCCTAAGTCATTCAGAGGTAGACTTGCTGGTTTGTTTTAGATCATCATCCTGCTGCATAACCCAAGTGTGCTTTAGTTTTGTTCACAAACAGATTGCTGGACATTCTCCTTCAGGATTTTTAGCAGACAGCAGAATTCATGGTTCCATCTACTACAACAAGTGTTCCAGGTGTCATGAAAATATATATGTATTCCATATATTCAAAGTATATTCATATATATATGCATTCACAGTTAGATAGATCTCACTTGCTAAAAATCCTGTGCGCACACATATCTATGAAAAAAGCTGATGCCAGCTATAATCAGTCGTTAAAGACGACCCTGGCCTTCATAAGGAACAAGTACATAGAGTCTTAGTAGATATCTATTGTTTACTTTACTAGTCATGCAAGAATGCTGGGGCAAAGAGCAGTAAACAATAAATCTGCAACTTCAGCCCTTTTATCATAATTATCATACTTACACTAGAACAGCCAATAATCTAGCAGCTTTTAATTGTATGTTAATTGACTAACCAGCCCCTTTTTGTAAACGTATAAAACCTTGAATGAATAATAAATGAGAGGTCTTGACGAACTGTTATACTGACACTTCCGTTGTGGACAGTCCTCATTTCGTTCTGAGCGCTCAAAAAGACATTTAATAGAGAATTGGGAACGGCACCAGCAAACACTGAAGGATAAATTTATCCTAATTAAATTTCCATAACACAGGTACTGAAGCTGCAAAACAGACCCAAACCATCACACTATCACCATCATATTTTACTGTTGGTATGATGTTTCTTTTCTGAAATGATATGCTACTTCTACATCAGATTTAATGGGACATACACCTTCCAAAAAGTTCAACTTTTTTCTCATCAGTCAACAGAGTATTCTCCCAAAAGTCTTGGGGATCATCAAAATGTCTTCTGGCAAAA
>JARQOD010000001.1:61786478-61830405 GCA_033576555.1 Oophaga sylvatica | reverse complement strand
TCGCGAGCATACACCCAGCAGTGGACTCATTGAGCCCTTACAGACATTGTCACTCCCAGGCATGCCAGAATTTCAGTTTTTAATTTTCCATACTCTTTGGCATCCTGGAGGGCTAAGTCGTAATATGCCTTTTTGGGGTTCACCAGTCAAATAGGGGACCAGCACCTCTGCCCACTGCTCTTGCGGTAGCCTCTCACGCTCCGCTACCCACTCGAACACAGTCAAAAAGGCTTCAAGATCATCTTCCAAGGTCATTTTCTGTATGGCTCATCTTACTGTTTTCCGGATGTATGCATCATCACCTGGAGACGGAGAGGAGACTGCTGGCCTTAGACGAACTGCCTCTGCGAGGAGCTCCATTTGCCGTGTTAGCACCTCCTGCTGCTGTCGCTGCTGCTATTGCTGAAACTGCTGTGCTAACAGCTTATTCGTCTCCTGTTGCGCCAAATTCTGTTGTTGACTGGATAGCTGATGTTGCTGCTGTACCTTGACGAGATGTTTCACAAGCTCCTCCATGCTACCGGACGACTCGCTCTGAATGGCGGATTTCACCCAGGACATACAGTTTTACTCAGCATCTATGTGTGTTCCTGGAATGCTGCCTGCACTCAAAACACCACAGTTGAGAGTTTGAGTCACTCAGCTGCTTCACCAGGTAGACACAAGAACAGTTCTGATAGTAGTTCACATGCTGGTTTATTATAGACAGCATAAACCTTAGCAGGGTTTAGCAAAATAAAAAGAGCCTTCCAGACATAAAGGTAAAACAAAACAAAGATAAAGTCCATCAGAGTCCTTGCCCTGCAGGCTTCACTGCAGCATTGCGTTAACACAGTCTAATAATAATGACAAAAAAAATGTCCAAAATACATGAACAATAAATACAACTCCCATTGGATGAATGGAGAGACAGGACAATATAAAGTAGAATAATTAAAAGATAATCTTTTATTGGGTATACAAAAAATGATATTAAAAAATCACATCAAGAAAACAGAACCACAAAAAAGGACACAGTCCAGGGGACACAAAGTATATACCAATGGCTAAATACACTCTCAAGGTATTGGTACAATGACTATATATGACCCACAGAAAAATTTCTATAGATGTTAATATAAAGTGCATATCTAGGGTAAAATATAACATATCTGGGGTAAGAAGATGATGACAGTGATAATGAAACTAAATGACTATCCAAAATGAGCGCTATGTAATACTGTGAAACCAGCACAATTCAGGATAGAAATCACAAAATAATATCTGCAAAAAGTGCAAAGTGCATAATGTAAGTCCCGAATAGGCTGCCAGTATGTCATAGATATACTAATCCTAAGACTGAAAATGCCAATGTGCCATGGATGTCAAAGAAAATAGCACAAATACCTGGAGCGTGGTGATGTGCCTGTCCCACTGGTGTGCGTCCTCACCCCGACAGCGCCGTTTCGCAAATGCTTCCTCAATGGGGAATGTTCCTTGCCTGGTTGTCTCACTACGCTGCCTACCGCCTCTCTTGACCTGCGTCTTCACACACAGTGTCTTGAGCCAGTAGACTCAGATCTTGTCGGGCGACGTTGGTCAGACCCCTGGATCCTATATGCCTGCCTTTTCAGCGAATGTGTTGGATGTGGCTGCAGTACATGCAGATACTGCAGCCTCCGGTTTTCTAGCTGAGTCCTTAGCTTCTCCACTCGTTTTGGGGCTGGTCCCCTTACTGCGACCTGTTCCCACCACCGACCACGCCGGTGAATACGGGCCTCACGGATGGATTCCTCACTATCTGTGCCCCTAGGACCCCTTCTGTCTTCCTGGGAGCTTCCATCTGTCTCTCCCTCTCAATTCACTCTCTTGCTTTCTCTTTCATTCCTTCTCCTCCGTCTCCTCAGACCAACTCACTTCTTCCTGATTCTTAAGCTCCTCCCCCTTTTTTCTACCTTCCTCACTCACTCCCCAACACCCTTTCCTACCCAGCCTGGGATGAGGCCATCCTCCCAAAGGGTACACCCAGATGCCCCGACTGAACTTGTGTGAGCTCGGTGTGAGTGTTAGAGTCCTGGATAGTGTCCCCTCCTTACCTGAGAGCGGAGGTACCACACCACTGGATGAGGTGCAGTACCTCTGTGGCGACTGGACCCCAGGGGTGCCACACTCCTGTCCTAACAAGGACAGTCCCCAAGTGTAGGCTGCTAGAGGTTACCCACCATTGAAGTAAACAGGTTAATCTCCTATGCATTTCCTCCCAAATAGAGGGGATTCATCAGGGGAGCAGAAATAGAAAATTCTTCCTGCCTGATAATACTAATGGGTTGTGACGAATGGTCATACCTGAGACACTGGTTCCCTGCCACGGCAGGGTCCATGTATACACTCTTTCCTCACTAGGAATTTACTATTTCTGTTCCCCTGATGAATCTCCTTATTTGGGAGGAAAGGCATAGGGAGATTAGCCTGTTTACATTAATCGTGGGTAACCTGTAGCAGCCTACACTTGGGTACTGTTCTTGTGAGGACAGAAGCAATGCAGGGGCACGACAGGGAATAAGAGAGATAAAATGCCCCCTTACCCACTTATCCATTGTTCCTGCTTTTCACTGCAGGAAACGCACATAGCGTCCTTCGCTCCAATGGGTGCCATGTGAGTTCCACCTCTCCCCAATACACCACACAGACTGACTCTCATGTCCAGATATTTAACACCCCACGTGATGATCACATGACCTTGAAATCACACAGGTCCTGTCAGGACTCTGCAGGTGGAGATGCGGTGGACCCCCTCCCACCCGCTCTATGGAGGTCCGCTAAAACCATCCCATAATAAAACGTAACCCTCTCATCACATAGCGTACTGGAGGAAAACTATTCTGGTTTCATATCACTGCGGCTAATAGGTGCAGTGACACATAACTCTCTTCATACACTGTGCCAGTGAACCTATTTCCTCACTGGTCTGCATATTGAATGAATGAATGACTGACTTCCCACAAGAGCAATGACCTTTTTATTGTTCGCCAGGTACAAATTTTTAAATGTCGTAGAGGCTGAACATGGTACTGTAGCTTAGTAATATTCAAGTGAAGTGAATGAGACTCAGCTGTAGTACCAGGCACAACCACAAGAGTGGCATTAGATAATTAGGAAAAAGAGAAAACTGAAATGGCTCCCTTATTATTCTGCTGTTGGGTTATGTGCACACGGCGTCTTTAACATGCGGATTTTGCCTGAAATTCGATTGAAATATTGCTGCAAAACCTGCACAAAGAGATGAACATTGTGCACAGCAATATAAAAGTAAAACTGCTGTGCACATAATCAAATCATGCACATGTCTTGTCTCATTTTTTTCTGTGTCATGGTTCGGAAGTCGCTCTCCACTTTATGTAAAATGTAGAGAAAAGACAGCAGCAGAGTCATCATAAAAAAAGGTGGTGGAGCTTAAAGAGGAGCCATTTCATAGAAAAGGCTGCCAAAGTTTTCCTGAAGCAGCTTTACTTAGAAAAACTAGTTTGTTCCGCTGGCGCCCTAAAGTCGCAGTGTGTATATACCCTTAAAGGGAACCTGACAGCAATCCACAGGCAGCATTTATCAGGCATTGGCTATCTGATCTCACCCAGGTATGTTCAACTTTAAAATGCTTCAGCACTTCAGAAAAAAAAATACTTTCAAAGCCACCGTCGACTGAGCTGCACCGGAGACTTGTCGGACAGGCGATCCCTGGTGGCTTCTTCCCATCTGCTGCCCATGAGTGCCACGTCTCTCCCTTTGTAACACCTGTCACTCAAGGGGAGCAGGCGGGGAAAAGCCATCGAGGATCCGACTTTCTGACTAGTCAGTCTTCAGTACAGCTTGGTCCCCGGCAACTTTTAAAGTATTTTTTACTCTGAAATGCCGCAGCATACATAACTGAGATCCTAGAGCCAGTGCCTTATACAAGCTGCCCGTATCAGTTTCCATTTAACGGTCCCTATAGATTGGATACCTCAATCTTTAAGTCCCAGAAAACCCCTTTAACTCTTAGGCCGGCGTCACACTGCCGAGTTTGATGCGAGTTAGTCGCACGACTTTCTCGCATCAACACCCGGCACGGCCGCCCGCTCTTGGAACCGAGTGTGCGGCTGCATGTATTTCTATGCCGCCGCGCACTCGGGTCCGAGAGCGGGCGGCCGTGCCGGGTGTTGATGCGAGAAAGTCGTGCGACTAACTAGCATCAAACTCGGCAGTGTGACGCCGGCCTTATACATATGGATGATGCTGAGGTGGTCAACACCTAAGCATGTGCAATTGGCAGTAGCATCATTGAACCCAAAATGCAGTGGTCTGTGCTCCCCAATTCCTCAAGCACATATAATTGCTCCCAATCAATATAGGACGGTATTTCCTATGTCTTAATCCCACATAGCCTCCTAGGTCCCGCACGTGCCAGGTGCCTTTACAGAGAGGAATTTCCAGAACTGCTGAATGAGAGACTTGTCAGATGCTGGTGAAAAAGACATTCATTAACAGCACAGATAGCAAACAGGCATGTTCCATAGCATCCATTTTACAGAAAGGTTATTCAAGAAAAAGGAGGCAGCTGCATTAAATCCATCTATCAGCTCGTGACATCTATGACCCATTCCAGTCAAATTTCAGGAAAAGCCACAGCGTGGGATGACTCCGGTTCATACATGCTCAGTGACCTTCTGATGGCAATGGCCAAGGTGACTGTTCAGTCTTAATATTCCTTGACCTCTCTTCAGCATCTCCTGCCGTGGACTGTAGTATATTAATAAAAAGGATTACTATGTGCACGGGGTGCAGGGTGTCGCAGGGTGACAGCGTAATGACAGCTAATGGCAAATGAAGTGTTTTGTGCCCCTGGTCGGAAATCATATCCGTGCACCTTATATGTGGGGTATAGTCAGTTCTTAGAAAATCTCCAGCATTTACACTGGTAAATTTAAAGCGATGTTATTGCTTTGAAATCTTGTATGTGGATGTCATGGATCCCTGTCACGTGTAGGTGTACTAATTATACAAGATAGCAAAACAGGTGCCTCACTCACCATTTTATGAGAACAATTGCTGTTTTAGTGTTATTTAGCAGATTTTAAATAGCCCTTGCTTATGAAGACGAGCCAGGACCCCCGTTCTGTGATCAAACACTGCCCCCTACAGGTGTAAAATGGAAAAAAGATGTCATTTTTGCTGAATTAATTCTGAAACTTCAAAAAAAGTGATGCAAAACAACCGGTCACATACCAAACATATGTCTTTTATCTGTTCTTTTATGGTTTTGTCAGAGCACAGTAATGCGTAGCTGCTAATTGCTGTGTGCTTTCCCCGTGTCATAGAATGTGCTTTTATGGAAAAGTTATAACTTTCGAGGGCTATTCAGGGTTCTCTTTTGCTTTGTTTTGTTATATAGAAAAAATAAAAACTCATTTAGACATCCTTGAAACACGATTCCCATACATGCGACAATGTTGGACTGGCCTTGGGTCCCTCAATCTGAATGTGACAGTCATTTACACACTCTGCCTTATCTGACATTCTGAACCTCATTTACATCCACAGTTATAAATTTCCACTTATATGATGAATAAGAATTTTGGATGATATATATTTTCCTGCTCCATTTACCCAGAATTTTTTTTATATTTTTTGGCAATTTCTGGCAGAAGCAGCCAAGTATTTTGAAAAGCCTGCTAGTTTCACTAGGGGATGCTTGCTGCATATGTATTTACATTGCTGTCATTGACTGTAAGGGACCATCAATGGTGAGGTTTGCTTCTCAGTCCCAAAGCACCTGGTTACGGAACTCCCAATTTGTGTAAGCAATATGGGGATTTGCTGTTGACCCCTATTCAGGCCAAAAGTGACCTTGAAAGCATGAGACGATTCAGGGAGATCAGAGTCCAATGTAAAAAGGTAAAAACAGCTTTACTAGAATTCCTTAAGTAGAACTGTAACAAACTAAACCAGGCACGATACTTTTGGTAAATTTCTTCTCTAACATACATCACTGTCAAAGTACTTGACAAGCTTCCCAGTCATGTTCTTACTTTCTTTATCCTCCACTGCAATGATGTACCACGTGTCCCCTCCTGGTCGTAATTAGAATCCTCTAGACCAGGGTTCCCCAACTCCAGTCCTCAATGCCCACCAACAGGTCATTTTTTCAGGATTTCCTTTGTATTGGACAGGTGACGCAATTATCAACTGAGCAATATTAAGGAAATCCTGAAAACATGACCTGTTGGTGGGCCTTGAGGACTGGAGTTGGGAAACCTTGCTCTAGACTTCCATAATTTTTCTAACACTGTGCCTTCTTGTAGCCCACTCCTTCTCCCTGCCTGTTGGAATTCTGCCTCCTTCAGCTCCCTTTCGGTACAGGTATACTCACTACTAATGTAAAGGAACCTTCTTATTACTTTTCTTTAATCTCTGCACTCTGGCCGTATATAACTCAGTCTCTGTAGAACTTTTTCTGGAACGTCATATCCTTGGAATCTTCTGTCGCTAAACACACTATCCAACTTGTGGCCATGTAATCAGCAATCCTTCCTATCTTATCAGATGCTGCTCTTCACTTCTCTGTCTCCTTATAACTGAAGCCATGAACTGACTTCCCTACTTACCCTGTAAGTCCACTCTCCATATGGGCTGGCACAGATGTTAACCATGTCATCTCAAAATAACCAGGATACTGCAGTACACGGGAGTTGGAAGTTTCGCCCCACAGTCAGTTATCCCCAGCAGTTTGGCCCCAGCATTTCGCCCCCAGCAGTTCGCCCCCAGGTACACGTCGCCCCCGAACATTTTGCCCCCAGCATTTCACCCCCAGGATGTTTCGCCCCCGCACATTTCGCCCCCAGGATGTTTCGCCCCCGAACATTTCGCCCCCGGCAGTTCGCCCCCGAACATTTTGCCCCCGCAGTTCGCCCCAGAACATTTCGCCCCCGGCAGTTCACCCCCGAACATTTTGCCCCAGGCAGTTCGCTCCTGAACATTTCGCCCCCAGCATTTCGCCCCCAGGATGTTTCGCCCCTGAACATTTTGCCCCTAGCAGTTCGCCCCCGGATGTTTCGCCCCCAGATTTTTGCCCCCAGATGTTTCGGCCCCAAATTAGGCAAGGAATTTCAGCCTTGTGTTTTAGCCCTAAGACCTCTTTCACAGTAGGCACTTTCCCAAGTGCTAAGCACTGGACAATCGCTAAGAAGATTGCCAATGTTGAACATATGTCAATGGCTGGCAAAGCGAGGTGTTATTCGGCAGCTCTTTTTATTTTATTACAGGAGCTATTTTTGAGCACTTAGCGTTCATCAATAGCCTGTATCTTATGGGTCATTACCGAGAGCGCTCACAAAAGTGCTCTCAAAAATGCTAGTAAACACGTGCTTTGGAGTTCTAAAACAGTGGCAGCATAAGGGTGCTTTCACACTTCCGCTACATATGCACCACAGGCCGCCCGTTCGCTTCTGTAAAGCCGCCATTCCGCTAACCTGCAGCAGAACGAAAAGAAGAAAATGCTTTTCTTTTTGTTCTGACACTGATAGCGGAATGCGGTATTACGAAAGCGAACGTGCGGCTGCAGATCGCGGAACCCAGCGTTCACATTTATGGGAAATGCAAGCAGAATGCCAGCATTCCCCAGCATTGCCCCGGGGTCAGCTGGATGTCAGATCCAGAGCGGATCGACCTCTGGTGGCCCAAACACAAGTGTGAAAGCAATTTTAAAATTACAGTGTGCAAGAGGCCTAAAATCAAAACAATTTTGAACTTTTACCTGACCCAGCACTGACCAGCTTTGTTGCAAGTTTTGTTGCAGATGTAACAAGTAGCAGGTCAGATGTCCTGCAAGTTACATTACTACTTTTATTCCATCTGTACATCAGGATATAGCAGTATCTGAAATCTCCACAAAGAGAGAAGTGTACTGCCACAAAAAATCAGTCAGCTTCCACAGCAATTCACTTTCTACAACTATGAATTCAGTTCTGTCCAAACGTGGAAGGAGGAAGTTGGTCCATGAGAATCACATTTACTTATGATGTCCATTCCATCTGGGTATGTGAAAAACGGTCGACTTGCAAGGGACGTGTTTGGACCAATGAAGAATCTGGCGAAGTTGTGAAAGTAGTCAATCTTCACAGTCATGCAGCACAAGCTGCAAGACCTGAAGCAATCCGACTTGTTAATGAGGCAGTCACCAGGGCAAGGACAACACAGGAGACACCACAACAGATTCTCACAGACGTCGTTTCAGGAGCCCATTCTAATGTTGTAGCACTTCTCCCAAGGAAAGCATCACTGAAGAGAACAATACGATTAGCAAGGCAACTTGGCAATATCCAAAGGTTACCTCAAACCCTTGATCAACTTGTTATCCCGCAGGAGTTTCAGGAGATCAGTATTGATGGTGTCCAGCAGCAGTTCCTTCTGAATGACTCTGGTAAGCTACTTAACTATTTAACATTGTATTAAAACAATTCCATTATGCATAATTTTTTTAAACAAAAATATATCCTTTTTCCACTGGGACAATATATGTTGTAAAAAAGTATTGGTTGGCCCCTTTACACTAGATTTTGCTTCAGTTTTTTTATTATGAAATCAGAAAATCTGGAGCAAAATGTGAGTTTTTAATGTGAGATATGAACAGAGGCTTCTGATTAGGATATTTTTTTTTTGTGAATTCATCCCAAAATTATCTGTCTGATGCTTGTTACACTTTATCTGTTATTTCCTCTACTAATACTTTAATTTTAAATTAGGAAATGGACACAGCCGTATGTTGATATTTGGAACAAGAGACAATCTCCATCTACTGGCACAAAGTAAAGAGTGGTTTGCTGATGGCATGTTTTTCATTACACCAGCCTTGTTTAAGCAACTTTGCACAATCCATGTAGTCCATAGCGGCCTTGTTGTTCCGGTAGTGTACACCTTGCTTACAGAGAAGAGCCGTTCTACATACCAGAGGTTGCTGCAAGAGCTGAAGAGCTTGCAGCCTGGACTGCAGCCAGACAACATGATGTTGGATTTTGAACTAGCTGCAATACAAGCATTTGAAAGTGAATTCCCCAACCTTGAGAAGACTGGTTGCTTTTTCCACCTATCACAGTCAGTTTGGCGTAAAGTTCAAAATGAAGGACTCAAGATGCAATACCAAGGTGACCATGAATTTGCCCGTTGGATACGCATGATATCTGCCCTGGCCTTTATACCACCACAGAATGTTGTGCAATCATTTGAAGAATTGGTGGAAGATCCTGACTTTCCACAAGAAGTAATACCTATTGCCAACTATTTTGAAGACAGCTATATCGGTCGAATGAATCTCAGAGGGCGTCAAGCACCTTTGTTTCCAGTTCAACTCTGGAATGTGTATGAACAAACAATGAATGATCAACAGCGAACAAATAATGATGTCGAAGGATGGCACCGTAGCTTTCGAGAAACATGTGGTACTCTTTTCCAAAATATATACCGGTTCATTAACTGTCTGAAACATCAGCAAGAGCTCCATAGTTTTGAAATTATTCAGATAATAGCAGGAAATCCCATCGCTGCAAGAAACAAAAAGTATGCTGCAATTTCAGCAAGGGTTAAACGTATCGTGCAAGATTTCAAGAATAGAAGCTTGATAGATTATCTGAGAGGCATTGCCTACAGCTTTGAATTTTAGTTCATGGTCACATATTGTATGTTTTGAGAGCAGTGTTTTTAGCTGTAAAATCATTCAAGCATTATAACCTGTAATTCGTCTTTTCTCTTTTTCTCTAATCCTTCCCCTCTATACCTTTTTATATTTCTTGTTACAACAGTTTTGATATATACAGTTAAAGCATAACTCTACAAAAAACATAAGTTATGTTATAGTACCTGTGCCCATGATATTCATTTCCAAAGGAGACCTTCCAGCAGCTTCACTTCTGTGTGAAAAGTCTCATCCAAGTTAAAGCTCCATGTGCTGCAGGATTTCAGTGGTTGCTAAGGAGGTTGTTTCTCCTTAGTAGCAGTACTTGTGGATGGATTCTAGAGGCCGTGGCTGCACAGGAGCATGTAACTACCATAACAATATATTCTCTATGATGTATAAAGGGCTGCTGGTTTACAGCCTTCTGCAAAGCCCCCCCCTATGTGTTCCGTCCTGTAACAGATTTACACAGGTGGGGGGAGCCCTCCTCTTGTCCAGGACAGAGCACATGAGCGGAGAGTGAAGGGGAGCTTTGCAGAGGGCTGTGAACAAGCAGCCCTGAATGTATCACAGGGAGCCAGGATCCGTTCTGCTACCAAGGGGGCACGACGTCCTTAGTAACCAATGAAATCCTACTATTTTCCTGTCTGTTTGTAAAATTACTTATCTAGAAAACAATGTTTTAGAATTAAAAAACTCATTTGATCAGAATTGTATATCTTAGACTCATATGGTGTATTATTAATGATAAGCGAACGTTCAGTTCAGGCAGGTCTTTAATTGCTAGAGGCAAAACATCCTGGGGGCGAAACGCTGGGGGCGAAATGTTCGGGGGCGAACTGCCGGGGGCGAAATGTTCGAGAGCGAACTGCCGGGGGCGAAATGTTCGGGGGCGAGCTGCTGGGGGCGAAATGTTCAGGGGCGAACTGCCAGGGGCGAAATGTTTGGGGGCGAACTGCTGGGGGATAACTGCTGGGGGCGAAACTTCCTAGAACCGCAGTCCACATAGAAATAATCAGACACAAATAAAATAGGTCAAAGCATTACCTTAATGCAAATGTTTCTCAGAAAGAATGATAACAGATCTTCCACTCCTTTGAAACTATATGAATATGTAAAATGGCTGTAACAGTTGCAGGGGTACTCGTCTCTCATGCCCCAGAACGCTGCATGAAGATGGAAATCCTGGCTGGGTGTGTGGACTTTAGTTACAGGAGTGTCACACCCTTGCAGGCCGCATGATGCCGGTGACTTTGGCTGGCCGGGACCAGGTCATACAAAGATCAAAGAGGGAGACCACCTCTCAAAAAGGAACTGTCTTTTACTGAACAATAACTTGGTGGGAATTATGCACAATAGTGATGAGCGAGTATACTCGTTGCTCAGGTTTTCCCTGAGCAGCTCGGGTGGTGTCCAAGTATTGGGAAATGCTCGAAGATTCAGTTTCTTTTGCCGCAGCAGCATGATGTATGGCTGCTGGACAGCCTGAATACATGTGAGGAATGCCTGCTTAATAAGGAATCCCCACATGTATTCAGGCTGTCAAATAGCCACAAATCATGCAGCTACGACAACAGAAACTAAATCTCCGAGCACTTCTAAATACTCGGAGACAACCCAAGCTGCTCGGGGAAAACCCGAGCAACGAGTATACTCGCTCATCACTAATGTACAACTGTTCTGTCTTCATACATGTTGACACGGTGTGCAATCTGACATGCAGCATAAACCACTTCTATCTTCCAAATAAGCAGACCTTTCTCTGTAGTCGAACTTGTTTATTGGTGAACAGGTAGAGAATATGTGGTTAAACTATAAGAATACAAACAACATAGTTAAGTAATGGGCAAATAATCACACAGCTGACACTTTACAATTAACAGGAAAATATACAGTGTGAAGCAACATGCAAATACACAGATCTCTAATAATCATATCTCCTTTGTTCTGGCTGCTATACAGTTAATCACATTTCTGTACAATACTGCATTGCAAAAACAGAGATATTAATCTTACCAGATTTGCTTTACCAACATGGCAAACCCAAATTGGAGCAGTTACAGGAGGGCAAATAAACATGTATGTCCCAGGAAGTACAATATACAAAATTAATTCAGCTCACCCCTTCCAAGGAAACTGTGGTGGATTCCATGGACCTTGAGCAAGGATTCGTGTCTCTGCTGGACATCTTGAGATGTACTTAAAGAATGAAGGAATCCTGCTCCAAGGAGTAAAATCGATTTTTTTTATTCAGTTTCAATAGTAAAAATACAAGAGGTCATGCATCATGCTAATACCGGACATACCGGTGAGAGAGTGCCTGGCTGAAACTGTACGCGTTTCGAACACACACGTGTTCTTAGACTCAGACTGAGTCGACCCTAGACAAGTTCTGTTTTTGGGTAAGCCTTGCCTCTGGGGTTTAAATGGTAGAGGTGCCATCCAACTTTATGACTCTTCTTTGCTATCTCTCAATCCATGATGTCCAAAAACAGTCTTTCTTCTATGGACATTGCTACCTTGTTGTAGGTAGCAAACACAAGAAGAACATACAAACTCCTTGCAGATGTTGTCCTTGGTGGGATTTGAACCCAGGACTCCAGCGCTGCAAGGCTGCAGTACTAACCACTGTGCCACCGTGCTGCCCATCTGTGCATATGGGGCGTTCTGTAGGCCATTAATCTGTTCTCTAGCTTTATGGACTCATAGTATGTCTCTTCCGAGAAGTAAGACAATTGGAGCTTCTTGGTCCAGTTCTGGTATCAGGTGGGTTATATGCTTCAGATAGGAATGGTGAGCTGCTACCTCTGACGTAGGTATCTCGGACCTATTGTCAGGAATCTGGTTGCACTCCAGTATTGATGCATGGCTAAGCAAGTTTGACCATCTATAGACTCTACCTTTAATCTTGTTGCTTTTCTCCCCGCCATCTTGACAGTACCTGCACATGTCTTCAAGAAGTAAGGAGAACTGGGGCCAGCAATGTTGAAGGTGTCGAAGAGAAAGAACTTGACTAGAGATCTGTTGCTCTGATTGTCCAAGATTGCATATACCTTGATTGCCTTATACCATTGGCTCGCTGGGTAGACTCTGACAAGGCAGATCTTCGAGCAGGATCTTCCTGCTACAAGTTCTTTACAGATCTCTGTACATTGAGAAGTGACAACTGGGGTGTTTATGTAGCTGTCCATTGGCCTTTCGCCACACTCTTCTACTAGCAACGATACCCCTGAGGGTGTAAGGCTGTGTTTTGCTCCATGCTACCACATTCTGCGCACTTCACACTGGTTTCACAGTTCTTGGCGAAGTGCGAGTTTGCTGCACAGCATCTGAAATATATTGTGTATTCTTTGAGGAAACCTTTGCGGTCTTCTAGAGACTTCTCTCTGATGGCTCTACATTTTAGCAGAGGATGTGTTTTCTTGTGTAGAGGGCAGTGTTTGCTGAGATTTTGAGGTTTGTCTTCCTCTGGAGACGACTTACTTGCCCTGTAAGGAAACCCTGTGGAGGTAACAGTAGGTTTGTGGACTGTTAATGGTGTTTTACAGGGTTTGACACCAGGGGCAGTGATATATGAAATCAAAACTGGGGTCATTCCTAATTCTTGCCTGTTGAGCGCAAATTCTACAAACACTCTGAAAGGAGGAAATGATGCCTTATGAGTCTGTTTGCAATGGGACCCGTGACTGACCCACTTCTCTTGTAGGTTGTAAGGGATCTATTGAACAATTGGGTTGACACCTCTGGCAGTGTCCAGGAATGCCCACCCTGGCAGGTCTCCTTCTGCATGAGCAACCTGTACCTCCATTAACAAGTCACTCAGTTCTCTGAGCTTTTGATAACCCTTATTCACTATTTTGGGAAATTCATCAATTCTTTTATGCAAAGCATTTTCTATAGCTTCTATTGACCCATAACATTCATCAAGTCTCTCCCACACCATACTAAGGCCTGTGTGTGGGTACTTTATGTTAATGTTTCTGATTATTTTGGTGTGTTCAGCATACTCATTCCCAAGTCACTTTACTATTAGATCTAACTCTTCGCTACTGGAAAGATCCAAGTCTCAGATGGCATTCTGGAAGGATCTCGCCATGCTTTATAGCTCTCAGCTCGATCGGTGAATTTTACAAGTCCTTTGGTCATCAGCTCCTGGCGAGCAAAGAACTTTGCAAAGTTCATAGTGGCTGGGTCAGCGCCAACATGAGCTGGTGTTCTGTTGTTATAAAGTGTGTGTGGTGCATCCTCATACCTGGTAGGAGCTTCTGGCTTAGGATAGTCTGTATAATAGCATTCTGATGCGAAGGGTGTCCCTTTCAGTCTGGGTGGAGGCTGTACCTTCAGTTCTGTAGGGCGGTAGTTGTGTTCGACATCATTTTGTAGCATACTTTCTTGCTTCCGGTATTATGGTTCAAGGAAGGATCTCTGGTAATCTGCATAGGCTGGTTGGTGTAATTGATCAAGGATGTCATCTATTCTGGGATGTTGGAAGAAAAACTCAAAGACGCATTGTGCTGGATTTTGTCGATTTATGTCTGGTCCAAGTACGTTGCTGCCTCTCCCAGATTCAGGAAACTCCATGGCTTCTAAGAATTCAACCTTGGCTATAGCGGCTGCTGCTTTTTTTTCTGTGGTAAGTCTTTCCAAAGTCACTTGCAGGTGTGCTCTTTCAGCTACTTGATCTGCTTGTAGGCGTGCTCGATCAGCTTCTTGATCCTGCAAAGGAAGATCTTACTTTTGGTGCCTCAGCTTCTGCACAGGCGAGAGCAGCAGAATTTTTTGATGAAGACTTCCTAGAGCAGCTTGTTTGGGACCTCGTCCTGAGTGAAAATGTCTGACTTGTGGACATCATGTTTCTGTTTGTAGACTGGCGGACGCTGCAGTCTCCACAGGCAGTGCGGTGTAGGTACAAGCGGCTCCGTAAGTCGTATTCGCGATCACAGGAATCTAGCATCTGTTTTACTGTTCTGTCTTCATACACGTTGACATGGTGTGCAATCTGACATACAACATAAACCACTTCTATCTTCCAAATAAGCAGACCATTCTCTGTAGTCTAACTTATTTATTGGTTAACAGGTATACAGTGGGTACGGAAAGTATTCATACCCCTTTAAATTTTTCACTCTTTGTTTCATTGCATCCATTTGGTAAATTCAAAAAAGTTCATTTTTTTCTCATTAATGTACACACTCTGCATCCCATCTTGACTGAAAAAAAACTGAAATGTATACATTTTTGCAAATTTATTAAAAAAGAAAAACAGAAATATCACATGGTCATAAGTATTCAGACCCTTTGCTCAGACACTCATATTTAAGTCACATGCTGTCCATTTCCTTGTGATCCCCTTGAGATGGTTCTACTCCTTCATTGGTGTCCAGCTGTGTTTAATTAAAAGGATAGGACTTGATTTGTAAAGGCACACACCTGTCTATATAAGACCTCACAGCTCACAGTGCATGTCAGACCAAATGAGAATCATGAGGTTAAAGGAACTGGCCAAGGAGCTCAGAGACAGAATTGTGGCAAGACACACATCTGGCCAAGGTTACAAAAGAATTTCTGCAGTACTTAAGGTTCCTAAGAGCACAGTGGCCTCCATAATCCTTAAATAAAAGAAGTTTGGGACCACCTGAAGTCTTCCTAGACCTGGTCATCCAGCCAAACTGAACAATCGTGGGAGTCTTGGTGAGAGAGGTAAAGAAGAACCCCAAGATCACTGTGGCTGAGTTCCACAGATGCAGTAGGGAGATGGGAGAAACTTCCACAAAGTCAACTATCAGTCCAGCCCTCCACCAGTCGGACCTTTATGGCAGAGTGGTCCAACGGAAGATTCTCCTCAGTGCCAGACACATGAAATCCCGCATAGAGTTTGCTAAAAAAAACACATGAAGGACTCCCAGACTATGAGAAATAAAATTCTCTGGCCTGATGAGATGAACATAGAACTTTTTGGTGATAATTCTAAGCGGTATGTGTTGAGAAAGCCAGGCACTGCTCATCACCTGCCCAATACAATCCCAACAGTGAAACATGGTGGTGGCAGCATCATGCTATGGGGGTGGTTTTCAGCTGCAGGGACAGGTCGACTGGTTGCAATTGAAGAAAATATGAATGCAGGCAAGTACAGAGATATCCTGGATGAAAACCTCTTCCAGAGTGCTCTGGACCTCAGACTTGGCAGAAGGTTCACCTTCCAACAAGACAGTGACCCTAAGCACACAGCTAAAAGAACAAAGGAGTGGCTTCAGGACAACTCTGTGACCATTTTTGTTACCTCTTGGACTTGCAAGCATGGTATTGCGTAGGTAGGCTTCCTGCCCCAGGTCTCGTCTCTGGATATTCGCTCACACCTTCTGTCACTTTATCATACCCCTTTTACTAGATTTCTGTTAACTTGGTCTCCACTCACTTCAGGACACCCTCGTTATGCAACTCTGCTTACTGATCAGACCATAGATCTGCTGCAGACTGGGCTTTATCTGATCTCCTGACAGGAAATTGTCTCTGTACCTTCACTCTCGCCATTCTTACTATGGGCTAGTCCCAATCATTAACCCTATCTCTCCCCAGTGTTGGTCAAACAACAACATTGTCATTATAAAGCTTGCCACAATACACAATAAACATTACAGCCATATGCTTGTCTTCAAGGGGAAACGTGAGCAATATGTTCATCTCCTTAAAAATACGTACTGTGTGCTGTACGCTTCCCACAGTGGCAACTGCTGGCTGCCAGAACTTTGTCATTTGTCTGACTGTGTGAAGATACAGAGCAGTAGCTTTCTTTCACCTGAGGTAAAAGTTCAGTTCATTCCCCTTCTCCTTCATTTAAACACCATGGTCAAGGAAAAGGTAAATGTGCTCGTTGACAAACACCATGCTTCCTTGGATCAAGCCCCAGCTGATCCCTTTAATTAATCATCTACGACTTTGTGAAGGACAATTGATGATGAGGCGGCAGTCTGCTGACAATACTTATACGCTGACACTTATATTTGGTGATGTGACAAGTCGGTGAGTAGCAATGTGCCCCTTTTAAATGATATTGTCGTCTGTTGAGGCCCTTGATTGTATAGTGGTTTCCGACTAAGATATGGTGGGAGGCATGCAGGTTCACACAGGAGATTGTCCAAGATCACTTTTATTAGTGGAGGAGTATGAACTTGGTGGTTAGAGATTCTTGCAGGAGGAGACATTGTGACTTGACAAGAGGTAGTTAGTTGGTATGTAAGGCAGTGTCCTGGTACAGTGTATGTGTCACTTTTAATTACACAATAATTGTGCATCAGTTTGTAATGCACGGGCTCCAGTCTCAGGAATGGCAGTGCTTCCAGTGGGGATGGAATAGTTTCCTTCACCTGGGTAAAACTACTGAAAGATTAGCTGTTTTGAGGCCAATTAGATCATGAATTGCGGCTGTACATGTACCCGTTCCCATTTAACATTTGCCATCTCTTGATAGAACATGATTGGCATGTGTCTTTCTCCACTGTGTTTACTGTGTAACTATGACTGCAGTTCAAGGTTTGCAAGTTAATTTCTAACATAACATAATATGGCACATAGTATATATTAACAAGATAATGACATTTGCACTGTAAGTACCTGCGTGGTATCATGTTCCAGCTTTGACAAAGATCGTTACAGATCGAAACGCGTCACTCATTTATCTGTGTTAATAATTTTGAGGAGCACTTTACAACATGTATCATTTTTAACATGGATTAATAAAGACAAGAAAATTTTTAAGGAGTTGGAACATGATCCTTTCCTGCATTTATCTGATGTTTGATCAAAACGGAGTTCCGTGTACCTGCAGTGGTTGTTGGTGAGCTGGCTTTGCCTCTGTTTCGTATACTAACTGCGTGGTATCTCTATCTGACCAATAATGACATCTCAGTCTTAAACCCATGGGCTCAGTTAACATCAGCCCTAAAAGTGGTTATACAGTTTATGCCATCTCATATTGATAGTTTAGGGGATAACTTATTGATCACTAGGGATCCAACCTTCGGGAAATCAAACAATCTCATGAACAGAGCTCTGAAGAGCCCTGCCTCAATGTAACATAAATCAAGCATGTGAATCTCTGCTCCATTTGTTCTCTGTGAACTGCTGGAAACTGTGAAGCCAATTACTTGGCTATTTATGGGTCATCTTTCTGGATTCTAACCCTTGATTCAGTGTTTTGTGTCCGGCATTTCTTTCTACTGAGCCACAACAGATACATCTTTTCTTTAGGTATTTAATTTCTGTTATCTTTGTTTCTGTCGATTTTGGGTAACAGGTGTTTTTCATTTACTCTGTTTTTCTGTCCTATCACCTTTCGGATGCAGCTTTAAATACCTTCCCCTACTGGTGTTCCTTGCTGCTGATACACTTTGTTGGATTCATTCACTTAGCTGTAGTTTGTGTTAGCTGCAGTTGTTTTGTGTGTAATTCTGTTATCCCTTAGGAAACTGCTGCTCTAGCAATCTTAGGAGTTGCTAAGGACATTCAGGGCCATCAAGTATGGGTGCCATTGCGTTATGTAAGGGTGCCAACTGTCAGACAGGAAAACACTAGGGTCAGAGAAGGGCTTTTCGTAATCGGATAGGGACATCTCAAGTTTAGATATTTGTCTATTTGGTTTGTATGTTAACTTTTTGAATGTGCTTTAGCAGTCACAACATTATAATAGTACCATAGAAAATGAAAGGAGCTGAGATGCATCTACTCCATTTTCTTCAGACAGGTTTCTGCAGAGTCCCATTGTTGGTATCAGTGGGAGTCCCAGCAGTTGGACCCCAAGCAAATAATGAGTTATTTCCTATTCCAAGGATGGATTATCATGAGATCAATCTAGGAGATCACCAGGGTTCAAGGCTCCAGGAGGCATATGGCCAATTTTCTCCCATTATAATTGAATTCCTTAAAATTAGCTCAGTGCCAAGCAGAGAGCCAAAGATACCTTCGTTCAGCTATGCTGACCACTATTAAAAAGAGATGGGGAACTGCAGGAATTCAATCTCAGCTTCTTGCCTACTTTTTCTCTATGAACTACATGGCATGATGATTTCTGCATTCATTTAGGATTCCAGGCCAATGCTGATCAGAGAAGGGCAGCCATGCATGATCATCAGAGGTCAGTGTTTTTTTGAGGGGATTTGGTGGGAAGACAGCACAATTGGAGGGAGCACAATGTTAGGGGGACAACAGGGAGGAGAGCACAATGAGGAAAAGAGCAAAAAAGAGTGGAGAACACATTGGGGAGGAGAGCACAGAGGAGGGAAGCACAGTTATGAGAGAGCTCTTGGGGTCTAATAAGAACTCACAGAACAGCGACTGTTAATACATTGGTTGGGTATAGGATCACAAAAGACTATGACCAGTTTGGAAATTGGCAGAAGAGGGGACACATGATAGTTTGTAATGAATTTTGAGGAAGATAAACAGTGGTTAATTAGTATTATTATTGTTTATTTTTATAACACTATTGATTCCATGGCACCAGTCGCATGAAATTTCAGGTGGCGGCCACCCAGCCTAAACTACCTGGAGCCATGGTTACGCACTCCTGCCCTATTTTAGCGAGATAAGAATACCTATGTACTTATCACAGCCACTTTGAGTATGGTGACCCCTTTTTCAACCCTCTCACAGACACTCTGGCCTTTATTGCAGCATCGTTGGGCAGGGTTTTACTTACCACATTCTAAATTTTCCTTTAACGTGTTTTTAAATGTATGCTAACTTACCATTATACATTACTGTCAGACATGTGATGATCTGTGAAACCCACCGCACAAAGAAAAGGAAACCAGGAAAAGAGGGGAGAACCCAGCATGTAAAGCCACTGAAAATAGGATGAATAAATACTAATAAATGCACAATTGCAAAAATATAAGTAATTTTTATTGATCAACGTTGTACAAAAAATGCATTTTAATGTGATAAAAATTGGTAAAAACCAGACACAACTGCCATGCACTAAGTAAATTACAAGCTCATATTAATAGACCAGGAGAACACAAATTAAATAATGTATAAAAAATAATATATATTAAGTGAAATTGTGTACATATGCACAAACTATGTATCAGGTAAGTAACCTATATATGTGTAAAAAATGTGCAAGTGCAACAACTAAACTCAAATGTAAACACAAGAACACTCGTAATGAAAGAATTGTGTTATAATGCAAAAGAAAATAAGCAACAAGTGTGGACCTGGATAGTGAGTCAACTGGGGTAAAGCAAATCACCGTGACTAGGTAATAATAGAACACACGTGAAGTAGAACCAAAACACAATATGTAATGAGACCACAATGAACAGGAATACTACCTGGGAGCAAGAAGTGACGCAGAGGGTCTGGCAGAACGCGCCCCAACGCGCGTTTCGGAATTAAATTCCTTCGTCAGGGGGATGAATACATTAGAGGCTGCAGCCTTTAAATAGTGCTTCTATGATTTTCCAGCTGGTGAGGTATCGGCGCATTCCAGCCAGCGAAGGACCGGAAGTCGTCATGACGACCGGCGTCACATGACCGCGCAACCCGGAAGTGCCGGGCCGCAAGGTCACGTGGAGACGCCGTCGCCATGCGACCACCAGATCCAGCCCCGCAGACATGCGCACATCACCGCTGAGAAATATAACAATGAAGACGCTGTATTATGAGACATAATGTGAATATTGCATAGAGGAGTCCCTGCAACCACGTCATGTACCACAATGTGAACATCTGCACTAGGACTACTCCACAATAATATGTAATAACACCGAGGGCATTTAAACAGTATTATATGAGAAAGACATTTGTTGTTAGCGTGAGTATGAAAACATAAACCATAAAGAATAATATAAATAATACAAAAAAAGAGAAAAACACAAAAGAGACCCCATGTACATAGAAAGGGGGGTTTGAAAATAACACTGATGACATTGTCAGTTCATAATAAGTCCTGGTTCAGAGCACGACTCACAACGATGTATGGCATCTGAATTTTGTAATATCAAGGACCGATGTATAATTCTTCCTATTAAATAAGCCACACATGTTGATATTAATTAGAACGGTATATAGCATCATACCGAGAAACATTGCTCAGTTGTTCTAATTCAATAAGCCACTCATTTAGATATTAATTCCATCGATGTATGGCATCCGAATGTTGTAATGTCGAGAAACGATGCATAGTTGTTCCAATACAGTAAGCCACTCATGTGGATATCAATTCAATCGATGTATAGCATCATACCAAGAAGCGATGCTCAATTGCTCCAATTCAATTAGCCACTCATGTAGATATTAATTCTATACAGCAAGATGTAAATACAACATATATTAGTCCAGACTACAACAATATATAAAACAATCACATGTAAAAACAAAGAATAAAATGATAAAATAGAACAATGAAACACATAAGGAATAAAAAAAAAAATTAATATGAATATAAAAAGAAAGAAAAAGCCAAGAGGCGTCGATATAATTATACAAGGGATGTATACATAAACTGCATATGATTATAGAAAGGGTATAAATGAGAGGCATTCATTAAGGCCAAATGGCGACACTGTGTTTAGTGTCCATATCCATTTAGCCTCAAGTTGGGCCAACCGTTTACTGACATTACCACCTCTGTTGTTAACCATCAATAAATCTATCCCAGAGACCTTTAGTTGTGAGAAATCACAATTATGATGTGACTTAAAATGTCTAGGGATAGTTTTAAGTGATGATATGTCCTCAATCTCAGCTGCCGCCTTAATGCCCAATACGTGTTCACGTATCCTGACCTTAAGTTGTCTAGTAGTCAGACCAACATACTTCAAATCGCAGGGGCATTCAGCCATATATATCACGGCAGAGGAGGTACAGGTGATATTGTGTTTGATGTCAAAATGATGGGAATTGTCAGCATTAGAAAAACCCTTTGTCCTCCTAACATTGGGGCACGCCACACAAGAACCACATGGTTTACAGCCATGAACGGGCAACGGTTTAGTTTGTAAACCTTTAGTGAAGTGGCTCTTGACCAAACTGTCTTTTAAATTGGGCGACCTCCTAAATGTGATGTGTGGTCTATCCCCTACATATTTTGACAGAATTGGGTCCGACATCAAAATTTGCCAATTCTGAGTGAGACATTGCCTCAACTGATCACTTTGCCCACTAAACTGTGCGATAAATCGTACCATGCTTGTGTCATTGCTTGATGGGTTTGTGTATAGCGCATCATGGCGGGTACTATGTTTGGCCCTGTTGTAAGCTCTCTTAATTGATCTCCTACTATACCCTCGTTCCAAAAATCTGCCCTTCAAAAGCTCGGCTTGGTGCAAAAAATCCTCATCTCTAGAGCATATTCGTCTGAGGCGCAAAAATTGTCCGATAGGGACAGAGTTAATTAGAGGTCTCGGATGAGATGAGGAGGCGTGAACCAGCGCGTTAACTGACGTCTTTTTCCTAAACAGATCTGTTTGAAGACAGCCATCTGTATCTTTGAAAATCCGGACATCCAAAAATTCAATCATGTTGGTATTATAGCAATGTGTAAAATGCATGTTGATATCGTTCGTATTCAGGTTAGCAATGAATTCTGCTAAATCTTCAATGGAATCTTGCCAAATAAAAAATACATCATCGATGTAGCGTGTCCAAAATGGGACACGCTCCATGGATGCAGAATTGAAGAGGTCTCTCTCCCATAGTCCAAGGAACAGGTTAGCATACGACGGGGCAAAAGAAGCCCCCATCGCTGTTCCTTGGACTTGTAGGAAGAAGGACCCCCCAAAAAGAAAAAAAATTTTTTGATAGAATGAACTCCAATAAATTTGTGAAAAACACAATAAAAGCTCTGGAAAATGACGAAAACTGTAAAAAATAAGAAACTGCGGCAAGGCCATCGGTATGTCTGATATTGGTGTATAATGACTCCACATCGCAAGTCACCAATACACAATCTTGTTCAACATGCATCCCATCAACTTTTTTCAAAAAGTCATTGGTGTCCCTCGTATGCGATGGAAGAGCTGATACAAAGGGTTGTACTACAGAATCGATGTACTTATTCACGTTTTCTAAATAATTTCCCCGTCCAGAAATAATGGGTCTGCCGGGTGGGTTCACTTGATTTTTATGAATCTTGGGGAGCAAATATAGGGTGGGAATGATAGGTTCCTTGACCTGTAAAGCCATGCGCAAATCATGAGTGATAGTGCCCTCATCATTGGCCTCCCTTAGTAAGTCATTGAGTTGAGTTTGAAATTTGGATAAAGGATTGAATGTCAATTTTTTATAGTATTCTCCATTATTTAATTGACGACATGCTTCCAACTCATAGAGTTCCTTAGGCCATATCACCACATTCCCACCCTTATCCGCTGGTTTCACCACCACATCTTGCAGACCCATTATTCTTTTCAGACATCTTTTTTCCTCCTCATTCAAATTATGTGAGGACGGAAAAGTCGGAATCCTAGTAAATTCTTTGCTTACAGTTTTAACAAAAACGTCAATAGCTGCACAGGATGATAATGGTGGAAATTTCGTGGATTTTTTCTTAATCGCGTCTGGCACCTCACCTTCAATAATCACATTCTGTTCCCTCGCCAATTGCTCAAGATTAGCTAGCGCCTCCTGTTCCGTCTCTGTGGGAAAAAGACCACAAACACTCTTGTCATGAAACATACGTTTGAATAATAATTTTCTGGCGAACAAGTGAAGGTCCTTGACTGCGGTGAAACAGTCAAAGGAGGCCGTAGGGCAAAAGCTTAGACCCTTAGTAAGGACCTCAATTTCCATAGAAGAAAAAATATAGGAACTAAGATTAATTACCTTCAATTGATTGTCAGAATCTGAGGAATAGTTGCGCTTGTTGGGAAGGAAGCGGAGATTCCTTTTCCTCTTAGGAGTGTTGGTGGACACCACAGAGACGGAAGAGGAGGCCAACGAAATGTCACTCATGGATACATGTGAGGATTTAGTAGGAGACCCCTCCGGGTTGGCTGATGGTGATTTTCTCCATCTGTAAACTCGCCCAGACATATGATCATTTTGATCTCTAGAGAGTTTAGTAGTCTGTCTCTTCTGGATATCTTTGACCAGTAGATCGAGATCCTTATCCAAGCTCTCATTAAGACTCTTAAATTGGTCTGGGGATAGGCTGGTCTTGGCTTGGACGAATAATTCATCCAAATTCTTATCCACTTCAATGATGGTTTTATCATTAAGCTCAACCAGGAGCTCCATAAGTTTCCATGAAGTGACATTACAAACATTCTCCCAATTATTGATGAATTGATCATCCTGTATAATAAAAGCTGGTGTAACTCTTATTCTGAGACCTCTTGGAATAAGTTTTTTATCAATATAATTTTGCAGGAATGCTTTTGTCCACCAAATGCGGGTCCGCTTAAAAAGCAGTTTTTTAATGGATTTAAAAAGTGAATCATTGTTCATACTAATATTGCTGTTATGACCAGTAACAACATTGCTAAACACATCCTTGACTTGTCCTAGCCAGGATGCTTCCCTGCTCCTGAGATCCATATCCAATGTGCAACGTAGCAAACCTGTGCGGGACACAGAAAAATTGAAATTGCAAGCAAGGAATGTGGATTAATAAATCACCAAAATGTGAAACTAATGTGATGCATATGCCACACACAGAGATGAATATAATACAGGTGACACCACAATACCTAAAATTGGATGGCAGACCACCCGGAAGATCAAACCCACCGCACAAAGAAAAGGAAACCAGGAAAAGAGGGGAGAACCCAGCATGTAAAGCCACTGAAAATAGGATGAATAAATACTAATAAATGCACAATTGCAAAAATATAAGTAATTTTTATTGATCAACGTTGTACAAAAAATGCATTTTAATGTGATAAAAATTGGTAAAAAACACAAATTAAATAATGTATAAAAAATAATATATATTAAGTGAAATTGTGTACATATGCACAAACTATGTATCAGGTAAGTAACCTATATATGTGTAAAAAATGTGCAAGTGCCGTGATATATATGGCTGAATGCCCCTGCGATTTGAAGTATGTTGGTCTGACTACTAGACAACTTAAGGTCAGGATACGTGAACACGTATTGGGCATTAAGGCGGCAGCTGAGATTGAGGACATATCATCACTTAAAACTATCCCTAGACATTTTAAGTCACATCATAATTGTGATTTCTCACAACTAAAGGTCTCTGGGATAGATTTATTGATGGTTAACAACAGAGGTGGTAATGTCAGTAAACGGTTGGCCCAACTTGAGGCTAAATGGATATGGACACTAAACACAGTGTCGCCATTTGGCCTTAATGAATGCCTCTCATTTATACCCTTTCTATAATCATATGCAGTTTATGTATACATCCCTTGTATAATTATATCGACGCCTCTTGGCTTTTTCTTTCTTTTTATATTCATATTAATTTTTTATTTTTATTCCTTATGTGTTTCATTGTTCTATTTTATCATTTTATTCTTTGTTTTTACATGTGATTGTTTTATATATATTGTTGTAGTCTGGACTAATATATGTTGTATTTACATCTTGCTGTATAGAATTAATATCTACATGAGTGGCTAATTGAATTGAAGCAATTGAGCATCGCTTCTTGGTATGATGCTATACATCGATTGAATTGATATCCACATGAGTGGCTTACTGTATTGGAACAACTATGCATCGTTTCTCGACATTACAACATTCGGATGCCATACATCGATGGAATTAATATCTAAATGAGTGGCTTATTGAATTGGAACAACTGAGCAATGTTTCTCAGTATGATGCTATATACCGTTCTAATTAATATCAACATGTGTGGCTTATTTAATAGGAAGAATTATACATCGGTCCTTGATATTACAAAATTCAGATGCCATACATCGTTGTGAGTCGTGCTCTGAACCAGGACTTATTATGAACTGACAATGTCATCAGTGTTATTTTCAAACCCCCCTTTCTATGTACATGGGGTCTCTTTTGTGTTTTTTCTCTTTTTTTGTATTATTTATATTATTCTTTATGGTTTATGTTTTCATACTCACGTTAACAACAAATGTCTTGCTCATATAATACTGTTTAAATGCCCTCGGTGTTATTACATATTATTGTGGAGTAGTCCTAGTGCAGATGTTCACATTGTGGTACATGACGTGGTTGCAGGGACTCCTCTATGCAATATTCACATTATGTCTCATAATACAGCGTCTTCATTGTTATATTTCTCAGCGGTGATGTGCGCATGTCTGCGGGGCTGGATCTGGTGGTCGCATGGCGACAGCGTCTCCACGTGACCTTGCGGCCCGGCACTTCCGGGTTGCGCGGTCATGTGACGCCGGTCGTCATGACGACTTCCGGTCCTTCGCTGGCTGCAATGCGCCGATACCTCACCAGCTGGAAAATCATAGAAGCACTATTTAAAGGCTGCAGCCTCTAATGTATTCATCCCCCTAACGAAGGAATTTAATTCCGAAACGCGCGTTGGGGCGCGTTCTGCCAGACCCTCTGCGTCACTTCTTGCTCCCAGGTAGTATTCCTGTTCATTGTGGTCTCATTACATATTGTGTTTTGGTTCTACTGCACGTGTGTTCTATTATTACCTAGTCACGGTGATTTGCTTTACCCAGTTGACTCACTATCCAGGTCCACACTTGTTGCTTATTTTCTTTTGCATTATAACACAATTCTTTCATTATGAGTGTTCTTGTGTTTACATTTGAGTTTAGTTGTTGCACTTGCACATTTTTTACACATATATAGGTTACTTACCTGATACATAGTTTGTGCATATGTACACAATTTCACTTAATATATATTATTTTTTATACATTATTTAATTTGTGTTCTCCTGGTCTATTAATATGAGCTTGTAATTTACTTAGTGCATGGCAGTTGTGTCTGGTTTTTACCAATTTTTATCACATTAAAATGCATTTTTTGTACAACGTTGATCAATAAAAATTACTTATATTTTTGCAATTGTGCATTTATTAGTATTTATTCATCCTATTTTCAGTGGCTTTACATGCTGGGTTCTCCCCTCTTTTCCTGGTTTCCTTTTCTTTGTGCGGTGGGTTTCATCTTCCGGGTGGTCTGCCATCCAATTTTAGGTATTGTGGTGTCACCTGTATTATATTCATCTCTGTGTGTGGCATATGCATCACATTAGTTTCACATTTTGGTGATTTATTAATCCACATTCCTTGCTTGCAATGTGATGATCTGTGAGTAGATTCGATTGGATTCATTGTATAATGTTGGCGCTGTATAAGAAGGGTAATAAAAATAATATACTACAAACTACAGTGTAGATGCACTGTACATTGAATGCAGACTACAGAAGTTCCAGCAGTCATACGCCATTCTAGCTGTTATGGGTTTAACAGATGGTAAAAGGACTTTAGTTCCTAATCTTCCTGGTTTGTAAAGGGCGCATAGAACAGCTTGTTCACTCTTTGAAACTTGTTGTGCGGCCAAACATAAATCTATGACCAGCCAGTTGGTAGAAAAGTATCTCTCCGCAGTTCAGCACTTGAACTTTTGCTCCCGGAGACTATTGAGATATGGTTGCATACTATTGAAAATGGATTCATGATGGCAATCTGACATGCTGCAGAAATTGAGATTTATTGATTAGTGGTAACACAGAAGAGGCTAATTAGTACTTGTGAAAGGGGTAATGTTATTCCATCCTGCCAATTAGCTTGTCTTCCCTCTGTTTATTGCTCGGAAAGAATCCTTTATCTGTTCATAGAATGATGCATCAACAAAATTTTACTCCAAGTAAATGAAGAGTAGAAGGACCTTAATGAGTAATTGCATAAGAAGAATGGTTTCAAGTGTCTCACAAAATAGAGAAATGAGATTTTTTTGCCAAATATTATGTTGTCTTTATATGTATAAATGTAAGAGAGTGTACAATGGAAGATGAGATTCCGCAGCGGAGTACACCATTTGTGATTAGAGACTGCCATCTATTGCTCCTACGGAACCCTGCAGAACGAGAAGAAAGAGGAAGTGTAGCAGGGAGGAAAGAGTCCAAAGAGAGCACCCGATCAGGTGACTTCTGTGACGCAGCTGTCTGATATAAAAGACCGGAGGGACAAGGCGGGAAGGAGTTTGGAACCAATAAGTGAGACCAGTACCAGTATGACATGTGCTGAGAGGGACCCCACAGATGAGTCATTAGTACATGCCCAGGGGCATCACGTACCACTGAACGGGAAGCAGTTGACGACGGTTAAGATCCACGAGCCAGTAAGCCTGTCAAGACCTGATGCCCAGTCCTTATCTGTCACTTTATGAGGTAATAACTCTGGAACACTTCAATGGATCCCAGTGATTCGGAGACTTTTTTCTTTTCTTTGACATATTGTACTTCATGTTATTGGTAGATTTAAGACAAAATTATTTGTGTTACATTTGGTGAAAATATTGGAAATTTGACAAAAATATAGAAAATTTCGCAATTTTCATTATTCTTTTGCCCTTAAACCAGAGAGTTATGTCACACAAAATAGTTAATAAATCACCACATGTCTACTTTACATCTGCATAATTTAAAAATGTGCTAGGAAATTAGAAGGGTTAAACGTTTATACGTTTATCAGTAATTTCTAATTTTTCCAACAAAATTTACAAAACCAATTTTTTAGGGACCACATTTGAAGTGATGATGAGGGGCTAATGTGACAGAAAACACCCAAAAGTGACACCCTTCTGAAAATTGCACCACTCAAACTGCCTAAAACCACTTTCAAGAAGTTTATTAACCTTTCAGGTGCTTCACAAAAATTAAAGCAATGTGGAAGGAAGGAAAAAATGGAAATTTTACTTTTTACCACAAAAATGTTACTTTAGCCCCAAATCTAGCATTTTCACAAGGGTAACAGGAGAAGATGCACCATACTATTTGTTGTTCAATTTCTCCTGAGTATGCCAATACCCCATTATGGTGAAAAACTACTGTTTGGGTGCACAGCATTGCTCAGAAGCGAAGGAGCTCCATTTGACATTTTTGAATTCAAAATTGGCTGCAGCTGTATTGTATTGTATGGGGCGTGTATAAAAGTATGTGCCCACGATCAGTAAATGCTGCGGGTTGGAAGCTGCATACATCCGCAGTGTCCAATCCGCAGTGTCCAACCCGCAGTGCCCAGCTGTTACAGCATAGTGGATGGGATTTCAAGTAATCTCATGACCACTATGCGTCCAAAGATGCCCACGGCTCACCTGCGGAGACGGCCATGCGGCTCGTCTTTCCAGACTGCAACATGTCAATTTCTCTTGTGGAGACGCTCAGTCTCCACAAGATAAATTTCACCCATACAATGTATTTGACACGGTGAATCCGAACGGTTCAGTGAACACGTGCGGATTCACCTGCATTCAATGGCGGCGCTTTGGACGCAGAGAATATGTGCTGTGTCTAAAGCGCTGCCAGTTCCAGAACACGGGCACATACCCTAAAGGTTACCATTTATTATTAAATAATAATAAGTAGAAAAAAAGTAGAGAATGGAGAAATAGAGAAAAAAAGGAAAAATTTAGAAGAAAAAAATCAGAAGTAAAAAAATACTTTGTATAAAAAAAATTAAATTGACGTTCACTACACCAATGCACTACCTATACGGTTACCCAGCTCTAATTATTCTTTTTTTTCTGCAAAACAAAAATGGAAGTCACTAACACTGCAACATACGCTCCCCTAATGCACTAGCTTTAAAGTTACTAGGCGCAAACAATTCTTTTTTTGTGCAAAAGAAAAACGGACGTCACTAACACTGGAACGTCATCTCCCCTTATGCGTTACCTATGAAGCTACTCAGCGGGATGAAGGTGAGCTGGAACAGGGATTTGGGAACTGCTGCTGCTGTGATCACAGACCGGTCACAGAGTTACATTGATTTTTATTTATTTTTTTACTTTGTTGTCACATGCTAGGTACGGCGCATATTCTGACCTGAAGAGAGGGAAATCTGGACAGGTCAGCCATATCTGATTTGAGGGATCTTTTTGTAATTGCCTTACATTTAATTTGACTCATAGTATCTACCTGAAAGGATAAGATGATGGAGTAAAGAAAGTGCGTACCACATTGCAAACTGCAACAAATCCTTGTAAAACAAAGAAATAAAAACAAAAAAAGCCCATGCACTTTTTTTTTTTCTGATACAGATTTGATCTGGTTTTTACCACAACTTGACAGGTGGAAGTCAGCTTAGAACAGGTGCACATGATGTCTTTTTCAAGCAGATTTTGCCTGAGATTTCGCAAAGCCTCCACATAAACTAAACAAAATGCACAGCAATGTAAAAACATTGTGCCCGTCTCAATTTCTTTATTCAGCAATGTAAAAATAACATTGCTGTGCAGATGTTCGGATTTTTTTTACTTTTTTTAACCACCTTAAGATTCTGAAATCATGAAGTGGTTAAAAAGAATTAAAATTGTACAAAAGTTCAATCTTCAGGAAATATCTGCAAGGAGCAGCTTGCTCCTCAAATGTTAAAGTATAGTAAAAGGAATGGAGGTGGTGGTAAAATCACCAAGAAAGCCGATACAGGGAAAAGAGTGCCAGATTTTTCCCATCTCCATGATCTTATCCCAATATGTAATAGATGTAATAATAATAATATTAGCAAATACCACCAATTAGAAATGTGGTATAGTTCTTCTGATTCGCTATGTCGCTTACCCCATGTGCAGGGCATTTAAGTTACTTAAGTATCCATAGTTATGACCACTAACAACTAACTAATTGTCACTTTGAGTGGCTGTAACCATGGATACCAAAGCTACTGCAATGCCCTGCACATGGGGTAAGCAACATAGCGAATCAGTAGAACTATATTACATCTATACTACATTTCTAATTGGAGGTATTTGCTAATATTATTATTATTACATCTATTACATATTGGGATAGGATCATAAGAAGCAGTTTTTCTTCCCAAATTCGGGAGGAAAATGATCTTATAGTCAGAATGCAAGCTTACCAGGGGGTTACAGCGGTGGTGGTGCAGGGTCCCTTCCTCAGGAGGCCGGCGGCAGCAGAAGTGTGGCGATGCTGCGAGCATGGTGTCAGCACTGAGCAGTGCAGAGTACATCATGGTTTTTACCGAAGCAATGGACCGGAGGAGGCGTGTGAGAAAATTGGGTTCTTGGCTGAATCTGCACATTCACCACCTCCAGGAACCATGCTCCGAAGGCTGTGGGCTTTAGGGAAATGGCCCCTGGAGACCACGTGTGTTCAGATTGTGATCTCGGCTGGGTCGACATCCCAATCTGCGCACACGTCGCCTCTGGTGGCCTATGGCTTCAGGAAAATGGCCACCGGGAAACCAATGATGCACGCCCACTCTGCTCACCACCAACACCATGCTGTAGCATCGCCACACTTCTGCCGATGTTGGCTCCATGAGTAAGGGACCCTGATCCACGCAGCACACTCTGCTCTGCCTCACCGTGGACATGGGGCCCACAGCATTGCACTGCTGGGATACCCCTCCTACCACCCAGGGCCCACAGCATTGCACCACTTATGCCGCTGCTGGCTTCCTGAGGAAGGAACCATGCCTCCTGTGACCCCGCTCCACTGCTGCCGACCCCCAAATAAGATATCTTAAATTCAGACTATGAGACGGACCCTCATCTTGTAAAATTTGGGGTGCGTCTTAAGGTCCAGTGCCACTTATAGTCCACAAAATACGGTATTTACTAATATTTACTAATATTATTAATATTATTACATCTACAACATATTGTTTTGGATCTTGGAGATGGGAGTACCCCTTTAAGTGGCTTTGCCTAGGAAAACCATGGCAGGTTCCCCAGCATCTTAAAGATGTTTTGCACTCATACCCTTAGAAAGGAAAATAAGAAGATGATGTTTGTGATTACAAGGCCTGCTGATTTTATAGACCCTAAGGTTAAAACAAAATTAGAAAATGTCCTGCAGTAAGTAAATAAATAAATAAATAAATAATACATGTAAATAACATAGGGTACTTACACACGTAGTTGGTCAAAATTGTTGGTACCCCTCGTTTAATGACAGAAAAACCCTCAATGGTTACAGAAGTAACTTGAATTTGACAAAAGTAATAAATCAAAAATCTATGAAAATGAACAAATGAAAGTCAGACATTGCTTTTCAACCACGCCTCTGTAAGGGGATTGAATAATGTCTATTATGATAAGAATAGTACTGCTACACTTAAATATGTATTACTATTGTTCTGCACTGGTATTGCTACACTTGAATTTGTATTACTATGTTTGTAAACTGTATATTTCTATTCGTGTAGATATGTGTATTATAACATGTTCTCTTTCATTGTAAAGTATATCTATGTATAGACTTAGGGTAAGCATAGTGGTTAGGTACGGCCACTAGATGGGGGCATTATAGACTGTTATATGGGTAATTAGAGCTTTGGATAAGGAATGGTTACACATAGGAGGGGCTGCTGTGTGGTAAGTTAGGAATGTTCTCGTAGAGTAGTTAGTTAGGGCGTAGTGCCCGAGTCGTCCAGATGGGCCATAGGCCCTGGACACCGCAGCAGCCACATAAGGTTCTAACAAGAAGAATTACAGCCATTCAGAGTTCCCTAGGGACAGAAGGACAGTGTGCAGCACCGGAGTATCAGCAGCTAGGAGTGGGAACAAGGAAACGGTCCAGAAAGTACAGGGCGCAGATTGTTCGAGATGTGGCAGATCATTGCATGGGCAGATGCACTCAGATCCGGAGCGAAACGGATGAGGGAATCCCCAGAAGTAGTGAGTCTGGAAAAGGAGAAAGCTGCGGTACCGCCTAAGGCGCTATTAAATTATAGACAAACATGTTAAAGGTAAAAGCTATAAGACCATCTCCAAGCAGCTTGATGTTCCTGTGACTACAGTAGCACATATTATTCAGAAATTTAAGCTCCATGGGACTGTAGCCAACCTCCCTGGACGTGGCCGCAGGAGAAAAATTGATGACAAATCAAAGAGACGGATAATACGAATGGTAACAAAAGAGAGCAGAAAAACTTCTAAACTGATTAAAGGTGAACTTCAAGCTCAAGGAACATAAGTGTCAGATCGCACCATCCATCGTTGTATGAGCCAAAGTGGACTTCATGGGAGATGACCAAGGAGGACACCATTGTTGAAAAAAAATCATAAAAAAGCCATACTGGAATTTGTCAAACTACATGTTGACAAGCCACAAAGCTTCTGGGAGGATGTCCTATGGACAAATGAGATAAAAATGGAACTTTTTGGCAAGGTACATCAGCTCTATGTTCACAGATGGAAAAATGAAGCATATCAAGAAAAGAACACTGTCCCTACTGTGAAACATGGAGGAGGCTCTGTTACGTTCTGGGGCTGCTTTGCTGCATCTGGCACAGGCAGTCTAGAATCTGTACAGGGTACAATGAAATCTCAAGACTATCAAGGGATTCTAGAGAGAAATGTGCTGCCCAGTGTCAGAAAGCTTGGTCTCACTTGCAGGTCATGGGTCTTGCAACAGGATAATGACCGAAAACACACAGCTAAAAACACCCAAGAATAGCTAAGAGGAAAACAATGAACTACTCTGAAGTGGCCTTCTATGTGCCCTGACCTAAATCCTTTTGAGCATCTTTGTAAAGAGCTGAAACATGCCGTCTGGAAAAGGCAACCTTCAAACACAAGACAACTGGAGCAGTTTGCTCTTTTGGACTGAGCCAAAATACTGTACCTGTCGAGAGGTGCAGAAGTCTCATTGACAGTTACAGGAATCGTTTGATTGCAGTAATTGCCTCAAAGCGTAGTGCAACAAAATATTAAGTTAAGGGTACGATCATTTCTGTCCAGGCCTATTTCATGAGTTTTATTTTTTAAAAATTCTGTGGAAGTTGACACTGTTTTGATCAAAAAAGGATAAAAGATGAGGGCAGAGTAGGACCCAGACCCAACTGTTCAGACACGTGGAAAGCCTTATAGACAAAATGCCCAGCTCACCCCTGGCAGGTGTGTAAGGGAGTGTCGGGGTCAAGTCATACCCTGCATTCCTTCATGGTAAAACGAGTACGTTTTAAGTGTAACATGGTTAATCATGTAATGACATGTGTAAAATATAGTTGTGTATTTTTATAAAACTAGGAATAGAGTTAGGAAATTGCAGAAAAAATGTAGGATTTAGTTTGAGCAGTAAGAACTGTTAGAATTTGGTTTAGTACAGTGGAGTTCATTGTAGCTTAGCTAAGTTCAGTATACAGTCATGGCCAAAAGTTTTGAGAATGACACAAATATTAATTTTTACAAAGTCTACTGCTTCACTTTTTCTAATGGCAATTTGCATATACTCCAGAATGTTATAAAGAGTGATCAGCTTAACAGCAATTACTTGCAAAGTCAATATTTGGCTAGAAAATGAACTTTATCCCCCAAAACACATTTCAACATCATTGCAGCCCTGTCTTAAAAGGACCAGCTAACCTCTTTTCAGTGATTGCTCCATTAACACAGGTGTGGGTGTTGATGAGGACATGGCAGGAGATCAATCTGTCATGATTAAGTAAGAATGACACCACTGGACACTTTAAAAGGAGGCTGGTGCTTGGCATCATTGTTTCTCTTCTGTTAACCATGGTTATCTCTAAAGAAACACGTGCAGTCATCATTGCAATGCACAAAAATGGCCTAACAGGGAAGAGTATTGCAGCTAGAAAGATTGCACCTCAGTCAACAATCTATCGCATCATCAAGAACTTCAAGGAGAGAGGTTCCATTGTTGCCAAAAAGGCTTCAGGGCGCCCAAGAAAGACCAGCAAGCGCCAGGACCGTCCCTTAAAAGGGTTTCAGCTGCGGGATCGGGCTACCAGCAGTGCAGAGCTTGCTCAGGAATGGCAGCAGGCAGGTGTGAGTGCATCTGCACGCACTGTGAGGCGGAGACTCTTGGAGCAAGGCCTGGTCTCAAGGACGGCAGCAAAGAAGCCACTTCTCTCCAGAAAAAACATCATGGACAGACTGATATTCTGCAAAAGGTACAGGCAGTGGACTGCTGAGGACTGGGGTAAAGTTATTTTCTCTGATGAATCCCCTTTTCGATTGTTTGGGACATCAGGAAAACGCCTCATTCGGAGAAGACAAGGTGAGCGCTACCACCAGTCTTGTCTCATGCCAACTGTTAAGCATCCTGAAACCATTCATGTGTGGGGTTGCTTCTCAGCCAAGGGAATCGGCTCTCTCACAGTCTTGCCTAAAAACACAGCCATGAATAAAGAATGGTACCAGAATGTCCTCCAAGAGCAACTTCTCCCAACCCTCCAAGAGCAGTTTGGCGATCAACAATGCCTTTTCCAGCATGATGGAGCACCTTGCCATAAAGCAAAGGTGATAACTAAATGGCTCAGGGAGCAAAACATAGAGATTTTGGGTCCATGGCCTGGAAACTCCCCAGATCTTAATCCCATTGAGAACTTGTGGTCAATCATCAAGAGACGGGTGGACAAACAAAAACCTAAAAATTCTGACAAAATGAAAGCATTGATTGTGCAAGAATGGACTGCTATCAGTCAGGATTTGGTCCAGAAGTTGATTGAGAGCATGCCAGGGAGAATTGCAGAGGTTCTGAAGAAGAAGGGTCAACACTGCAAATATTGACTTGCTGCATTAACTCATTCTAACTATCAATATAAGCTTTTGTTACTCATGTTTGCAATTATTATATTTCCGTCTGTGATAAAAACATCTGTGAAACACACATAAAAACCAGAGGGCAGCAGATCATGTGAAAATATAATATTTGTGTCATTCTCAAAACTTTTGGCCATGACTGTAGAAATAATTAAGGCTCCAGGGAATTTCCCAGTTGGGAGGAGTAGGTGTAGTTTGGACACTTCGTAGACATTTCCTACTGTGCCCGCCCCACTCACGGACCATCTGAGCCCCTGGGTCAGGCATATCTTCAGGTGATGTAACTTTTTATTGATCTTTGTATACCATCAGCACATCACCTTTACTTGAGCTGTAATGAACCGATATGTGGAATGTGCTATATATCCTATAATGGATATCATCTTGGTCCATATTGTCCTGTATATTTATAACATCCTTTCTTCTTTTATATGGCACAACCGTTTACCTGATGTTATTATTTTGTGATAAGATGCAATATATGCAACATAATTCCATCTTTTGATATGGGCTTCTCATGGTCTGATGTGTCCCTAACATGAAGTTTGTGTATTTGTTTTTACATGTATGTCCATACTAATCCTTGCCTGTCTACATTAATAAAGCAATTTTATATATTCTATTTGTCGGACCTTGTGGTTGTCTTTTGAGTTTCCTTTCCCAAATGCATACATTTGACAACCGGTCATACTGAAGTCCGCTGTATATGTTTGGGGATATATATTTATGATTTTTTTTTCCTTATTGTGGTGGTAATTTTGGTGTGTATATTTATACTCAATTGAAAACCCCAATGCTTGTTACCAATCTCTTCCAGTTCTGCTAACAGACAATATCTCTTCCTGATAATCTACATTTGAGCGTACATTTAGCCCGATAGGCTAGCAGGAGGCCCTCCACGTCACAGCAGATGCCTTGGGGGAATCCAACCCTGCATCCAACCATAGTTGTCCTTCCAAAGTGGAGTTCTTTATACAACCCCCTCCACCTCCCTTCTTCCATCTCTTTGGCCGAATTCAGAAAAATTGTCGGTTTTTCATCCATATTGTGATATGCATGCTATCTGTATGATATCTGTGTGTCATCCATTTGTCGGTATGGCATTTGTTTTAATACATCACAAGTTAAAAAAAATATTACAAGGCCAAACACAGTTTCCTATGTCAATAATTATAATGTATCCATAAAGAAATGGAATGATATATATATATATACATATATATATATATATATATATATATATATATATAATATAAAGGAGTTAAAGGTGTGCACACGGTATTAGATGGGGGATGAGGTGCTGGTATAGTGGACTAATAGTCCCTAACATATAGCATACAAATTATACCGCACACTAGTAGGAATTCCATGCAAATTATAACTTTATTTGTGGCGACAGGGAGCAAAATGTATATAGCGACAAAGAAAATCTGACGTTTCGACTCTTCCCGAGTCGTACTCATAGAGTCGCTGAAGGAAGAAAAAACAACATATCAGCATCATAAAGAATCATACTAGAATGAACAATCAACAATAAAGTAGCCAACATTGAAAATAAAAGATAAATTAAAAAATCACCATAGAATACAATAAGCACCAACTGAAATACACACAATTTAAACATAAAAAGTAAAATAAAGGAGAGTAAAGGTGCAGGCCCTGATCCAAATAACAAAATATACTGCCACCTAGAGGAAAGTATATGTACAGATAGTAAAATTACCTTAATTAAATGGTCAAAGAAATTGGTTTCCTATAGAAAATGAGAATTCTATGGAAGAGGTACAAGGTTAGAATAAGAAGAAAAGAATCGAAGTATTAATTGTAAGTAAGGAGTAATAAGTACCTTATGAAGAGGTAATGAAAGCTTTAGAATCCACCATAGGATATCCAATATATATTCAACAAGCACAGTGTACCTAATATAAGGGTATCAAGGACAAGTATAAAATAATGTAGTGATGTCAATCTCAGAAATATTGTTGTAATGGGTAACAATGATATATATGTAGCATATATGTAGCAATCTAATGGAACCATCAATTGAACAATAATCATGAAAAATGGCGGTGCAGTAATTTCACAGAAAGGCTATAAGGGGATCTACCAGATTAAATGGTAATTAGAAAAATCATGGTACAGATATAATTAGATAGGAGACATGCTTGCTATTGCTTGCAAGACAGGTAAATGACTTTCCTCCCATTTTCATGCATTCAGCGCTTTTCTCTGCATTCTCAGTATGTGTCCCTTAATAGCAAGCATGTCTCCTATCTAATTATATCTGTACCATGATTTTTCTAATTACCATTTAATCTGGTAGATCCCCTTATAGCCTTTCTGTGAAATTACTGTACCGCCATTTTTCATGATTATTGTTCAATTGATGGTTCCATTAGATTGCTACATATATGCTACATATATATCATTGTTACCCATTACAACAATATTTCTGAGATTGACATCACTACATTATTTTATACTTGTCCTTGATACCCTTATATTAGGTACACTGTGCTTATTGAATATATATTGGATATCCTATGGTGATTCTAAAGCTTTCATTACCTCTTCATAAGGTACTTATTACTCCTTACTTACAATTAATACTTCGATTCTTTTCTTCTTATTCTAACCTTGTACCTCTTCCATAGAATTCTCATTTTCTATAGGAAACCAATTTCTTTGACCATTTAATTAAGGTAATTTTACTATCTGTACATATACTTTCCTCTAGGTGGCAGTATATTTTGTTATTTGAATCAGGGCCTGCACCTTTACTCTCCTTTATTTTACTTTTTATGTTTAAATTGTGTGTATTTCAGTTGGTGCTTATTGTATTCTATGGTGATTTTTTAATTTATCTTTTATTTTCAATGTTGGCTACTTTATTGTTGATTGTTCATTCTAGAATGATTCTTTATGATGCTGATATGTTGTTTTTTCTTCCTTCAGCGACTCTATGAGTACGACTCGGGAAGAGTCGAAACGTCAGATTTTCTTTGTCGCTATATACATTTTGCTCCCTGTCGCCACAAATAAAGTTATAATTTGCATGGAATTCCTACTAGTGTGCGGTATAATTTGTATGCTATATATATATATATATGATCCATGTGCTGTCTGATCTGAACATGGACAGTTCACATACGTATAATTCACCCATTGGGATGAGCCCTAACACTAAGAGAAGAGTCGGGGGAGAACTGAGAGAGTGGTCAGATCTGAACGGATGGATTTGTAAAATTTTTTGGTGAAATAAAACCTAGGCAGAGGTCTATATACTCTTAAATTAAACTTATTTCACATTTAGGAAAAATATAAAATACATTATATAAAAAATATAGAACCTAAAATCAGTCCATATATATTGAGAATGGCCAGAGCCATGTCAGATTATATTTTTATATGATTTGGTCAGTTTCTTTATTTTTTACTACACAATGATGTGAACGCTAATTCACATACTGCAGCAATTATCTCCATAAAGCCATAAGATATGGGATGTAAAGCTTCAGTTTGCCGTAACAATCCAAGTAGAAAAACAAGAAGCTATTTATTTGCTGAAATTTGCTGTCCATCCGCAAACAGATTCTGCACCGTCGTTCTAAATGTAAAAATGCTCCATAGAGACAGAACATATTTAAAGGTTTTCACCTTCCTCTAAATGTGGAAAATTGCAATATTAGATTATCTTTAAATTGCAGAGGACATCAACAGTTCCTAAATGGTGCATCTGCTGGAACATTTCCTCACCGCAGAGCTGCTTGTGAACTAACAGATGGCGTCCATAAACCTGGCTGTATATCGTACTGTACCTACTAGAAGTTTCCATAGAAAGGATCCGGAATTAAATGAGTGAATAGTCAGAGAACGATCACAGCCCATACTAAAATCCTTAACCCTGCGTTCTAGGAAAACAGGTACCTGCCTGTCAGAACATGACTTAGTACTGAGTGCTGTAACAATAGATAATGGAAGCTTAGTGTCACTAATGGGGATGTATACTTTTGCAACTATTTTTGTTAGTTATTAGTGATGAGCGAGCATGCTCTGATAAGGTGTTATCCGGCATGCTCAGGTGCTAACCGAGTGTCTTCAAGGTGCTCAAAAAATATGTTCCAGTCCCAGCGGCTGCATGTCTCGCGGCTATTCGACAGCCATAACACATGCGGGGATTGTCTAACAAACAGGTAATTGCCTAACAAACAGCCGCATGGACTCGAACATAATATACGAGCATGCCCAAGATACTCAGATAAGACCCGAGCATGCTTAGATGAGACGTTATCCGAGCACATTCGCTCATCAGTAGTGGTTACCCATTGATTACAGCATCTAAGGAATTCAGCGGCCAGGATCTGAGCTCCCTCTGATCTGGGCAGTTGTGGCAGCAACCTGGTGGTAATATTCAGCTGTTGACCTGCTCCTCATAGCGTCTATGCAATCAGCAAGCCATAATAATATGACGCAGGTCTTCTGAGGACTCCTTTTTGAGTGGGGTGCGTGGACTTTCAGTACACTCTTTTGCTCTGCCCTAGTCGGCCATGTGGAGCAACTAGAATGTTTTTCTCTCATGTGAATACTTTTCCGTCCAATTATGACAAGAGTATTCTTAGAGTGATACCTTTATTGGCTAACCAGAAAATTATATGTTCGCAAGCTTTCAGAGCGCAGAGGCTCCTTCTTCAGCCAAGATTTCAAGGAGCCCCTGTGCTCTGAAAGCTTGCAAACATATAATTTTCTGGTTAGCCAATAAAGGTATCACTCTAAGAATACTCTTGTCATAATTGGACGGAAAAGTATTCACATCGATTTTTCTGGCTAACACGGTACCACAATATAATTTATTATTGTACACCTTTCTCTCATTATAAGTGATTCTTTTTTGATGGTGCCCTGGCATCTTCCAGACATTTCAATACAAGGATTCTGAGAAGCAAATCTTCCTATGATAAGTTGAGGAGGACCTGCACTATGATATAGGGCTGTCCAGACTGGAGAATCCCTTTTACACCTTGATGTCATTGAAAAAAATTGGTTTGTCATAAAGTCTAGGCAAGCAAACACTTCAGATTTTCTAATCATTGCGTAACAGCAATGTCACCCATAATTGCAAATTTTGCAGGATAAACAGTTGTTCTCTTACAATCAAATAACTGTTTAGGTTGGGGCCGCACTACGACCACGACATGGCTGATAATATGGTCTAATCCTTAAATGTAAGAGGGAAGAGGGGTGCGCCAAACTCAACCATCGGCCGATGTGTAGGAAAGCCTAGACACCTTCAGCCTATTAGACCCTGTCTTTGGCGGGATCTACTAGGCTGAGGTATGTGGCGTAGACATGGAGCAACCGAAAGCAACAATCACATCTCAGAGATAGAGCTTGGCTGACAAAGGCAGCGATCACTATTGACAGCATCATGAGGGTTAAAAGCGCCAGGATCGAAGTCAGGTCCCAGCTCACGCAGCAGAAGATTAGCGGTGTGTAACTTCCGGCTCCTGCTGTAGATGGCACGGGCACAACTCCTGTTCCTGTGCCATCCCTGCAATATACTTGCAATCTGAACACACAGTTTCATTATTATTTGTAGGAAGGGGTAATGACTATTATATTACTACCTCCGAAATTGTATAGGGATTCTCCAAAATAGAGAATTAGGAAAACCTGCCACTTATACAGTAAGGATGATAAGAATTACTGCAGCTTTACCTGCACCTCCCAATAACACTACGCAAAGGAGAAAAGCGCCTCATCTCTCTATATATAGCTGGTACCTTACTGCCTGAAGGTAATAACTGCTGCCTAATATATGATGATGATGATGATGTGATTTTCCTCTAAACATGCAAATCATATAAAATTATAGTCTTCATTGAGTCACAAAATATGAATCACTTTCATTTACTGGGGTCTAGGGGGTAAGGTTTCTCCTTGTGAAAAGTGACATACCAGCTCTGGCGTGTCGAGGTAAGGAGGCTTATTCGCCGTGCAATGCTCCTCTGGGAAATTTTAATATGCAAATTGCCTCTTCAAACAAAGAGGACTTGTACTCTATAGTGCCACCTATTGGAAGTAGCGATCCTACAAGTCACAATCAACCCTTTAACGAGTCTTGTTGATAAAAGCCAAATCAGAATCTCCATTTAATTTGGCTTTTATCCTAAGTCATATTACAAGACTCGTTAAAGGGTCGATTGTGACTTGTAGGATCGCTGCTTCCAATAGGTGGCGCTATAGAGTACAAGTCCTCTTTGTTTGAAGAGTCAATTTGCATATTTCATTTACTGTGGATTTTTAACCAGGTGAAGAACCAACCTCCCCTTATTGTCTCCCAGTTTTCTTGCAACCAGAGATGACTAAGAAAGAGAAGCTCGGTGCTTTTAGCCAGATATTAAGGCTTTGTTCTCACTTCTATCACTTACAGTTCTTAAAGAGAATCTGTCACCAGGTTTTTACTCTCCCTATCTAAGATCAGGAGACCAATATTACTAGCAATGCCACAACACTATCACCACATAGTGACAGAATAATGCTGCCATACTGATCATTGCACAGCATGGCTGTACCATTACCAATATTACCATCAATCCTGGAACATAAGAGACAAATGCATATAGTAAAGTAGTAATAATGCCTCCATAATAGAACTGATATTAGTAGTAACAAAACCTCTGTAATAGGAGTGATAGTACCACCATACAATCACCATGTAATAGTAATATCAGTTCTACGCCAGTGCTCTGCAGACCACATATGGGTATAATGTACCAGTGACATTCTTGTTAATTGTAGTCGTTCACATTCCTTTTTCTTCTCCGTCCAGCCCAGACTGCCATGACCTTTTCTTCCATCCACCTTATATCTTCCTCCACTCGTCTGGACAGAATGTAACACACAGACATTCTTGACTTACTGCTTTTCCTGCACCCTCCTTACATTCCCCTCCTCTACACAAACCATATAATGATATAATAGTGCCTACACAGTATTATAGTGATATAACCAATGCTCTAGAGAATAATAATGCTTCATCTGTACATCCACATAGTAATAATGCCCAGTCTGACTCTTTGTAGTTACACAGCTGTCACATTGTACTAGTGTCCCCATTGTGCCTCCATATAACAATAGCCCCCACTTTATACTGGGGATAACAATGTCACCCAATAATAATATATAGTCAGATCCTCAGTGTCCCTCCTCCCCGATGCTACTGAGATCTCATGCTGCTCAGTACAAGCTGCAGTTCATGTTTTAGCACGTTCATAAAAAATTACTGTTACCAACACAGGGAGTTTTACGGCAGCCATCACATTCCCTTATCTACATGTTCCTAGATTGTTCATGACATTCTAACAACTATAATATCATCAAACTCCTCACAGCAGCGCAGATGTTTCCGGAAATTCTAGAACTCAGACCATTGTATCGAGGGTGAGGATAAGTCATCGATCACTCATCTTCGTCATTGTCATTATATGATTTATTCAGAGTATGCATCTGACTGAATGAATGAATGAATGAATGAATGAATGAATGAATGAATGGTGAGGAATGAAATGACTCTTGTTTGCGTCACTGCTCTCCTAACCCCAATTGTCAGACAGTAAACACGCCAACTCTCTAAAAGGACAATTTCCCAAAATTAGGATTGTCCCTGGCCCCATCATCACTGAAGTAAGACCTGGTTGTAGCGGGATTTGTGATAACATAATTTCAGTGTTGGATATTAGCAATTCATTCCAAACCCATCGCTGCATTAATAAATAGATATTATGGTATCAGTGCAAATTACAATAAAAAATGCTCTAAAGGTTAAACTGTCGACCCCGTGAGAGCATATTTCAAAACAATTTATGGATATTTAGTCCTATGGATTACCACTTAATATATTTCTAATTCTTCAGTGAGCTGCAATGTAATGCTTTGCTTAGTACAAGGGCTCCCTCTACAGGATATCTAATGAATTGCACCAAAACTAAATCTCTTGTTTATTAAATTGGAGAAAGAACAAAAACTATAAAACATTAGTGTTCATTGCACTAAATACTACGCAAAAAAATCGACATTAAAATATTTGTTATGTGGAGCATGTGCTTTCTTATACTCAATACAGCCCAGTATGGAGATATGAGAACACAGTTTACCCACAGTGCCAATTGTATAGGAAGACCCAGTGCATATAAATATGGACAGTGCCAGTCAGATCTAAGGTGCAGTAAGGGGTCACAGTCCAATGTAGCGTTGAACACAATAGACCCCCTTTTTCCACGTCACTACAAGATTTTATGTGCCAGTATCATGGGGAGCATTTTGTCCATGTGTCCACCAGTAATATGGATGAGGGAGTCGCACACTGTCAGTAGTGGCCAAGGTGCTCTTTGGATAGTGTGGGAGGACAGCACGGAGTAGTTGTCCTCGGCACAAAATTCTTAGGAGCACAGAATTTCAAACAAGAAAAAAAAATAAGGTTGCACTATTTTTTCATTTTTTTTCTATTCTTTTGATATTTAGTGACCCTAAAAAGTGGTGTTATTACTGCCGAAGACCCAGGACATTGTA
>JARQOD010000001.1:61758933-61786378 GCA_033576555.1 Oophaga sylvatica | reverse complement strand
GTAGTGTGCTGGAGGTATAGGCCTGTACCGCTCTTTGATGGGAGGATGGCTGCCTGTAGGGATATGATGTTGTACTCCCTAAATTGTCCCAAAGTCAAGTGGATGTTTGCTAAATACCTGTGTGTACTCCTGTACCACCCGTAGTACTCCCTGTTTCTGGTGGGCGGGAGTGGTGTCTGTCCCGACATGGAGCTGCTGACACCAATCCTCCACCTGGGTTGCTGGGTCATTATCCTCCGCTGGTTGGCGGGAGGCTAAGGACTCTGTCGTGAGAATAGAGTTGTTATCTACGGTATGTAATTTAGCAACAGTGGCATAACGTGGTAAATTTACTTCATCTTCTCCCCAGTTGAGAAGACGTACTGGTACCCTCCCATACACAGCACAAAAGCCGATGTTTTCCACGCTGTGTGACAGTGTGAGAGACACCAGCATAGTGCTTCTGATTGGCGGTGAAATCATCCTCGCCGGTCAGAGAGCCAAGGATCCCACACTGTCAAAAGACAGCGTGAGTGCTCAGCTGTGATAGGAGGTATAAAGTTTACCTCCAGTGACTGGTGTCAGCATATAGGACTACAGCTCCCATCATCTGACACCTGCTGCTGCTAATAACAGTGAGAGCAGGAGCGGCTGATGGGGGTATTCATCAGCCACCGCCTGCGCTATAAATAAATAAAAAAATGGCGTGGGTTCCTTTGTATTTTCTATAACCAGCCAAGCAAAACTCTCAGCTGGTGGCTGCAACCTTCAGCTATCAGCTTCAGCAAGGTTGGTTATGAAGAATAGAGGGGTCCCCATGCTGTTTTTTTTAATTATTTAAATAACTAATTTAAAAAAAATGGTGTGAGGTCCCCCTCATTTTTGACAACCAACCTTGCTAAAGCTCACAGCTGGAGGCTGGTATTCTTAGTCTGGTTAGAGGCCATGGATATTGACCCCCCAGTCTAAAAATAGCAGCCCGCAGCTGCCCAGAACAAGCGCATCTATTAGATGCGCCAATTCTGGCACTTTGCCCTGCCATTCCCACTTGCCCTGTAGCGGTGGCAAGTGGGGTTCATATTTGTGGGGCTGATGTCACCTTTGTATTGTCAGGTGACGTCAAGCCCACAGCTTAGTAATGGAGAAGCGTCTATAAGACACCTATCCATTACTAATCCTATAGTTATATTGTAAATAAAGACACAACCAAAATAAAGTCCTTTATTAGAAATAAAACAAAACACAGTTTTACTTTTTTATTTATAAATAACAAACACAGTTATACTCACCCAACGCCTATTCCACCAAAGCCCTCGTCTTCTATAATAAACCAAAAATAAAAAAACAATAATATACTGTACTATACTTCCCTTTTCCAAGGCACTGTACGCTGGGGAGGACGCACTGGGTGGTCCCTTTTGGTTGCTCATCAGGTAAATAATACAACTTGTATGCGATGAATCTATAAGTTAGTGAGTGGTGTCTTGAGGGACCTTTTAGTATGTGCAATACACAATATCGTTTAGGTCTGCACTGGCAGGTTTATCCTTTCTTTATTGATGCAGTATATGTGATGCTTTGCACATGCTATATACAACTCAGATACTAATCTGAAGTTGCAGATAAATTGCATATTATACCATACCTTATCCCATGTGTGCCCTATTTTCTTCCCACATGTGTTCACCGGCAAGGGTTTTTTGTTTCCCATGGTCCTTTGTACCTCATATATTTAATAAAGATTTTTTGTATTGCAACAACATTTTCTTCTTTGGGATTTTTTTGATCGTTTTTTGTTCTCTGTTGTCCGCTGCTGCTTTGGCAGACCTTTGTCTCATTACATCTGGTGTAATAAGGCTAGGTTCACTTCTGATGTTGCTCCGGGCAACCATCAATTCTACTTTCTCCCTGAGGTTCATGCAGGAGAACGTCCAGCAATAGAGTGAAACAAGGAGCTAAAGCACAAGGGCAAGTCTGTTTCTGCATCACTAAAAAAGTATCGAAGGGCCCAACAAAAATTTCTCATTTCAATCATATTAAAATTCTTTTAGGGCTCGCTCACATGAGGGTATAACTCGGATGAGTGCTATGCAATGTTATCAGCTTGCAGTCACACCTATGTTATATTATGCAACAGTGCAGATCTGCATTTTTTTTCTCATGCCAAAATCAACAAGTCTATGGAAGCGTGTAAAACATTGGACTGCACTTGGATGACATCCAAGTGCAGTCTGATTACTGCAGACACAGACAAAGAAGAAGATGGGGAAATTGACACTTTTGACACTTTTCACTCCCTCCTCAGGCCAAAAGCACAAGCCCCTATCACAGACATTTGTGCTGACGACCTGGCCTCCCACTTTATAGAAAAAATAGATACTATCCGTCAGGAAATCTGCTCTCAACCACCAAGTGCTGTGACTCCCATCCCACCCTGCATTTCCCCTGGCTCACTTTCCACATTTGATCCCATCACAGAAGAAGAAGTCTCCAGACTCCTCTCTTCCTCTCGTCCGACTACATGCACTACCGACCCCATCCCCTCACATCTCCTCCAGTCTCTCTCTCCAGTTGTCACAACTCACCTAACTACAATCTTTAATCTCTCACTCTCCTCTGGCATTTTCCCATCCTCCTTCAAACACTCCATCATTACTCCATTACTAAAGAAACCCGCTCTTGACCCTTCCTGCACAAACAACTACAGACCGGTCTCCAATCTCCCCTTCATCTCTAAACTTTTGGAGCGCCTAGTCTACTCCCGCCTCACCCGTTACCTCTCCACTTACTCCCTCCAAGACCCTTCACAGTCCGGCTTCCGCCCCCTACATTCAACTGAAACTGCACTCATCAAAGTGACCAATGACCTTCTTACAGCAAAACGTAACGGCGACCACTCTCTGCTCATTCTTCTCGACCTTTCTGCAGCTTTCGACACGGTTGACCACCGTCTCCTACTCTCTAGGCTCCAGTCACTATGTATTAAGGACACTGTTCTCTCCTGGTTCTCCTCCTATCTTTCTGACCGCTCCTTCAGTGTTTCGTTCTCTGGCTCCACGTCATCTCCTCTTCCTCTCACTGTCGGTGTACCCCAGGGCTCAGTCCTTGGCCCCCTTCTCTTCTCTCTCTACACGGCCCCAATTGGACAGACCATCAGCAGATTTGGCTTTCAGTACCATCTTTATGCCGATGACACACAACTATACACGTCATCCCCCGACCTTACCCCCGCTGTTCTACAGAACACCACCGACTGTCTGTCCGCAGTCTCCAACATCATGTCCGCTCTCTATCTGAAACTTAACCTCTCCAAGACTGAACTCCTTCTGCTCCCGCCGTCTACTAACCTCCCTAAATCTGACATTTCCCTCTCTGTGGGCGGCACCATAATAACACCCCGGCAGCAGGCTCGCTGTCTGGGTGTTATGTTTGACACCAATCTCTCCTTCACCTCCCATATACAATCTCTTGCCCGCTCTTGCCGTCTACACCTAAAGAACATCTCTAGAATCCGCCCTTTTCTCACCATGGAAACAACAAAAACCCTCACTGTAGCATTGATCCACTCCCGCCTGGACTACTGCAACGCTCTATTACTTGGCCTCCCCATTACTCGACTATCCCCTCTCCAGTCCATCCTTAATGCAGCAGCCAGGGTCGTCCATCTGGCTAATCGGTACTCGGACGCGTCCGCTCTTCGCCAGTCCTTACACTGGCTGCCCATTCATTATAGGATCCAATTCAAAGTACTGGTTCTCACCCACAAAGCTCTCCACAGTGCAGCACCCCCCTACATCTCCCCTCATTTCTATCTATCGGCCTAACCGACTGCTGCGCTCTGCAAACGACTTTCGACTAACCTCTGCACTAATCCGTACCTCCCACTCCCGACTCCAAGACTTCTCCCGCGCTGCGCCAATCCTCTGGAATGCTCTACCCCAAGAAATTAGGACTATCCACAATTTGCATGGTTTCAGGAGCTCCCTCAAAACACATTTGTTCAGAGTGGCCTATCACATTCACTAACCAAAGTCGTTCTATGTTTAAGTGTGTATGTGTAGCCCATTCACTATCTCCATCCATGCCTCACTCCCTCAAGATGGCTGGACCATCATTGTAAATGCACCATTGTATATACACACCTGTACTTTGTATCTCCCCCACCTCATTGTAGATTGTAAGCTCTCACGAGCAGGGTCGGCTTATTTTGCTTTAATTATTGTATTGTTAACGTTGTTACCTATGACTTGTGTTTTGAAACTGTTAAACTGTAAAGCGCTGCGGAATATGTTGGCGCTATATAAATAAAGATTATTATTATTATTATTATTATTAAATTGGGTTCTCCATCTTCTATGCACCGGTGCTGCAATTCGCGAATTACAGTAATCTGACACTAGGCTCGCACTCTGATCAGAAATTGAGCCAAGTGTCATTAGCATAATCGAACCAATTATGATGACAGAATCATCACTCATATGACTCCGGCCTTAATTAGGTCCTACAATTATCCCCTACTGAGTTTAAACCATAAATTACTGATTAATTCATAACATATCCACTAATGGCTCCATAACATCAAGCAAATCCATAGCAGTGACTTTATAGCATTGCTCCATAAGGAGTCTAGTGCACTGTGTATGAGCCCATAGTACCGCCTTATCATGAGTCCTTAGCACTGGTATGAATTAATTCCTTGGAGGAGCCCTATGAGTCCTGAGCACTACCCTATAAAGAAGGGGCTGTAACGAGCGCAGCTGGGTGGAATCCCCCATAACTGCATTTGGGCGGGGGGGGTTTGGGGAATGCAATTTTAAATAAGAAGAGATGATTGGTGGATAGGTTAGGGAGCTTGGAAAAGGGGCGTTTATGGGGGTGGGGTAGAGGAAAAAGTGCAGGAATGGGTCATTACCTCAAGAAAATCCTGCAAGTGAAGTCGTACAGCAGAGCATGGCATCGGTGGAATAGAACCAGTTGTCCTCTCTCCTGGGGATCCCTCCGTGCAAGCAGTGAGCAGTAGGGGCCGGAGGACTCGGTCTCCAGAGCGTCTATCCCCCGATCAAACGGCACGCGGTGGACGCAGGCTGCGGAGCCCCTCCGGGGACCCCGAGGAAGCGGGGCACGGTGTTGTGTTGCCCGCCGCCGTACCCGCTCCGGCGGGAATCCGAGGAGCCGGTCCACTGGCGTGGGATGGCAGAGCCAGGGCGGGGAGCCCGAAGGTACAGGTGAGCAGCCCATGATGCGGAGCCACGACGGGGAGCAAGGAGGATGCGGAGCTAATGCGGAGACGGTGTACGGAGCAGTGTCGCAGCCCAGGCAGCAGAGCCGGGTCGCGAATCGAGCGAGGCCCGGACCGGAAATGCAAGCCGCAGGAGGACCGGAAGTTCAGCCTAGGCCTCAGATGCGCGCGTTCAGCGGAGGTAGGCCCGGGACTGAAATGGAGACCGCATCATCCAGGGCCGGAGCGAAGAGCCGCTACAACACAAGGGGCATGGTGGGAGGAACGGGTATCAGCGGCGTTCATCACGGGCCTGCTGCAGGGTCAGCAGGAGCATTGGCTCGCAGCGGGGCCTGGCCGACGACTCGGGGGACGATTGTAGGCCTGGGGGCAGCGCGGGGCCTGGCACTACCCAGGCGGCAACGGAGCCGGTCAGCCAGGGGGGCCTGAGGCCGGGGGCGAGCAGGGGAAGACGGGTGGCGGGCTGGCAGCGGCAACAGGAGCAGCTGCTGTCAGGCCCTGTCGGTGGAGGAGCGGCGGGCAGTGTCCATGAGCTGCCTGGCAGATCGCATCGGGTCAATCCAGGTCAGGCCAGAAGAACCACAGTGCAGTCCTGTTCTAGATTACGGGTAGTGTAGCGGCGTTCTTCAATGGCACCGGTCCCCCCTGACGACGAGGAGGTCAGGAGCGCGGGCCTGGAGCCAAGAAGCGGCGAGGAAGACTAAGATTCGTGCAGCGACCGCCGTGAGGAAACGGGACGTCTGGATTCCGGATTTTCGGCTGGCGGGAACACAGCACTCGCGCAGCTTGGTGAGCATGGTTCTATGTATTGTATGTCGCCCGCAGGGGCTGGAGTGCAGGGGGTTGAGGGAGGTCAGACTTGTGGGAGAAGTGAAGGTGATATCAGGGAGGTTTTACGTAGTATGTCGCAGGTATGGCAGAGATTGGAGAGTGGAGATGTGGGAACAGTTAGGAGTACGCCAGTGGGGGCATGGCTGCAGGGGATGGTTGCCGGGTCAACAAGGGGCAGTGATGGTAAGGGATCAGGGGAAGTGGAGAGGGCCGGTGGGTCGGCTGTCTCGGTGTCAGTTCACACAGAAAAGGATAAAGGGGATACAATTAAGTTAGATGATAGGGCAAAAGGGGAGGTATATATATGTGTGTTTTGAGGGGCACTTGGGCGCTCATCTAAGGAAGGAGGTGAAGGAAAAGATTTGGCGGAATGAATATGTGGAGATATCCGCCTTGTTGCTGTTGGAAAAATTTAATTTAGACAAAGGGAAGAAAGATGATAGTAAGAAAGAGGAGGAAGAGAAGAGGCGGTGGTGGTTGATTCCGCAAACCTTAGTGAATTGGTTACAGGCTTTTGCAATTTTGGCTAGTGTGATCGGGGAAAAGGCCCCTGAGAACTGTTCAGGTTTATTTTGTTACTTGGATGCGATTGGGGAAGCGCATAGGACATATGGGGGTATGGCGTGGCTGTGTTATGATGAGCAATTTCATCAAAGGAAGGCGGTGAGAACAGAGATTAAATGGGATCAGAAAGATATCGGGCTCTGGTTGAAAGTTATGGCACCGGTCAGGTATGGGCAGTCCTTCCAGACCGGATGAGGGGGTAACAGTCAGTAGTCAGGACGGGGTGGTGGTGGACAAGCGACCCAGGGAACAAAAGAGAAAACAGGTACTTGCTGGCAATTTAATGACGGCCAGTGCAAGTACGGCAGTACATGCAAGTTTAAGCACAAATCAAAATGTTTTATGAAAGCAAAAGGAAAGCCAGCAGTGGGGGTCGGTCAAGGGGGAGTCGCCGGTGAGACTTCAAAGGATGATGGTCCCCCTTTTTCTAAATAGGTATCCTGACCGTGTGGGGGCTGAGGTCGTTAGGAGTCGGTTCGCTGATGTTTTTAGGATTCCCTCTGCTAGTCATACGGTTCCGTTCTCAATGAAAAACCTTAGGTCAGCTGATTTGAATGCGGAGGTTAGTGCAAAATTGTTGAAAGAAGTTGAGTTGGGACAGATGGCGGGCCCGTTTTCTATCCTTGCCGGTATCTGGGGTGATTGTTTCCCCACTAGGGGTTGTTCCTAAAAAGGAATCAAATAAGTTTAGATTGATTCAGTATCTGTCATACACGAAGGGCCGGTTGGTGAATGATGGTATATCACAGGAGTTGTGTTCAATGGAGTATGCATCATTCGATACGGCGGTGCGAGGGGTGAGAAAATGCGGTAAAGGGGCCTTACTTGCAAAGACTGATATAGAATCATCTTTTCGGTTACTGCCGGTGCATCCGGATAGTTTTCCGTTGCTGGGTTGTTTCCGGGGGGGTTCTATTTGGACAGGTGTTTGCCGATGGGTTGCGCGATTTCGTGTTCATTGTTTGAAACGTTCAGTACGTTCTTAGAGTGGGTTGTTAGGGATGTTTCGAGGGTCCAATCAGTAATACACTATTTGAATGATATTTTGTTCATTGGACCGCCTGATTCGGTGCTTTGCAGCAACTCTTTAGTTGCTATGAAATGGGTGGCAGGAACGTTTGGTGTCACGTTGGCAGGGGAAAAGACTGAAGGTCATAGTACATCCCTGAGTTTTATTGGTATTTTGAATGATTCGGATCAGATGGAGTGCAGGCTGCCGGGAGATAAGTTGTTGCTGCTTAGGCAGGAAGTTGATAGGGTTAGGAAGTTGCGGAAGTTGATGTTAAAGGAATTACAGTCATTGTTAGGGAGATTAAATTTTGCATGTAGGATCATACCTATGGGTAGAATATTTTGCCGCAGGTTGGCAAGTGCGACAGCGGGGGTTGAAGGCGCCTCATCATTTCATTAGATTGAGGAAGGAGCACAGGGAGGAGTTAATGGTGTGGCGGCGTTTTTTTGGAGCATTATAATGGGCGGTTGCTGATCCAGCAGGAGGTTGGGAGTAATTTTGAATGTGGAATTTTTACTGATGCGGCTGGCGGAGTTGGTTACAGGGCTTATTGCAAAGGGAGGTGGAGTGTTGGGAGATGGCCGGAGGATTGGCGGAAATTGGGTTAGACGAAGAATTTGGTTTTGTTTGAATTGTTTCTGATTGTAGTGGCGGTTTTTTATTTGGGAGGAGTTGTTTAAGGACAGGAAGATTCGTTTTTCATTGCAATAACATGTGGGTGGTTGGGATAATTAATAGCTTGTCAGCATCATCTCCTCCAGTGATTAAATTGGTTCGGGAGTTTGTGTTAGGGTGAGTTTCCACGATCAGGATTCCTTCAGGAAATGCTGCGTGTTTGGCGCTGTGCGTTGGCGCAGCGCCAAACACGCAGCGTCCAGATGTTACAGCATAGTGGAGGGGATTTCAAGAAATCCCGTCTCCACTATGCGTAACAACATGCAGGCGGAAGACCTGCGTATCCGGACATGCGGCGCGTCTTTTCAGACCGCAGCATGTCCTAGCGTGTTGCAGCGACGCTGCGTCGCCGCAACGGAATTTAACACAGGGATATGTAGCCCTGCGTTTCTCTCCGGATGTGTTCCGGAGGTGTCCGGAACACATCCGCAAAGAGCGCGCGTCAGAAAGGGGGCGGGGCTTTGGGCGGTGCGGAATTTCCGCTCCGTCCAAAGCGCTGTGGTTCCGGACCGTGGAACCACAGCCTTACGTTGTTTGGAGCTGAACGCGTGTATTTCTGCAGTGCATGTTACCAGTGTTCGAATTTCTATAACGGATTCTTTATCTCGTTTTTCAGTGGCAGAGGTTCTGGGAATTGGCACCAGAAGCAGAGGTATCGGGAACGGAATGCCCTTCTCATTTATCGCGAATTGTTATGGACGAGCGGGTTGATTGATTCGGGAGTCGGTTACTGAGCAAACATGAGCGTCCTATGAAGGAGGGTGTGGCAAGATTGGCTGTTTGGATGGTGAGCAGTGGATTCGGATGAGGATCAGGCGCAGGCGTTGTTGTTTTTGATTGGCGAGATGGCCAATAGGGCTTGGTCAGTGTCGAAAGTAAATAAATTTGTAGCGGGCCTTGCTTTTGTTTTTCGATTGAAAGGAGTGGTGGATGTCACCAAAAATTTTTTAGTTAAGCAGGCGCTAAGGGTGTTCGGAGGGGCAATCGGTGTTTGGTTAAGCGATTACCAATTTCTTTCAGCATGCTTTGCTGGAAAAGATTTGGTCTTCTAATTTTGAGGTCGCCTTGTTTAAGCTTGTTTTTTCCTTGGCATTTTTCGGGGCCTTGCAGATAGGCGAGTTGGTGTCCGGCAGCAGGAACAGAATGGGTGGTTTGACGGCTGATGATGTTGAATTGCGATCGGGTTATATTATTTTGGATACGACGGTCAAAGTCTGAACAGTTGGGAAAAGGTAGGCGAGCGGAGCTTGAGAAGTTGGAAGGGGCGGATATGTGTCCACACAAAAGCTTATGCGGATATTGGCGGTTGTGGGATAGCAGGTCGGGACCACTTTTTGTCACTTCCTGAGTTATACGGTTCTCATTCTTTTCGGATTGGTGTGACGTCAGAGGCGCATAGTCGAGGTTTGGGTCCGGAAGCAATTCGCCACATCAGTAGATGGAGCTCTAATCACTATTTAAGTTACGTGCGTTTTGGAGGTTTAGGGTTACCTTGGTAAATGTGGTTATGTTATTTGCTGTTCTTTATGCATTTGCAGATTGGGGACCTTTATTGGCATGGATTTTCGGCATTCGTTTGTTCATTGGGGGGCGCTGCGTGCTGACGCGAGGCCAGACGGCAGACAACTGGGATTCGATAAAAAACAGGTGGTCGTTCGGTGGTTAAGGTTTCAGAGGCATGGTGTGGGCTTGAGTTTTGGGAGAATTTTCAGGAGCGGTTCGTTGTGACAGATCTCCAGATATTTGGGTGATGCACATGGGCGGGAATGACTTGGGAGTAAAGCCTGTTAGGGACTTGATTAGAGATATTCATTTTGATTTTTGAGAATATGGATGTCGTTTCCAGGGGTAATGACGGTTTGGTCAGACATCGTTCCTAAGAAAAAATGGAGGGGAGCTAGATCATTAAAAGGAATCAATAGAGCGAGGGTCAAGCTGATGTCGGCTTTTGTTTCCAGGAATGGCGGTATCAGTGTGAGACATTTTGAACTGGAGTCTGGGGAGGGTAATTTCTGGAGAGAAGACAGTGTGCATTTGAACGATATTGGTATTGACTTGTGGGCGCTCGCGATTCAGGAAGGTTTGGAGAGAGCTATGATTGCATTGGGGCACTCACGAACCTGAGGGGTTCAGGGCCGTTCGTGATTTGCGGGGGGTGGGGGTTCTTGGAGTTGTTATGATTCTGGGATGGAATTGGGGAGTAAATTTCGGACACTTACCGTATTTTTCGGACTATAAGACGCACCCAGGTTTTAGAGGTGGAAAATAGGAAAAATATATTTGAAGCAAAAAATGTGCTTAAATATTTATTAACATAAATAACATATTATTATATGTGGTGTTATTATATATAATAGTATGTTATTATGTAGGAAGCTATGGGTAGAAGATGGTGCTGCAGGACCAGTGTGGTATCTGTAAAATACTATGTGAAGACGCTGGAGGGTGAGTATAAGGCCGGGGTCACACATGCGAGAAATTTGCAAGATTTTTGTGCGAATCTCTCTCTTGAACACCCGGCACTGCCGCTGGCACTCAGACTGGAGCGTGCAGCTGCATAGAAATACATGCTGCATAGAAATACATGCAGCGGCACGCTCCGGTCCGAGTGCTGCTGGCAGTGCTGGGTGTTCATGCGAGAGATTCGCACAAAAATCGTGCAAATTTCTCGCATGTGTGACCACGGCCTAAGAATGGGGGCATAGGGCTTATATTTAAAGCCACACTCCAGCACTGATAACACTGGAGTGCTGCTTTTAGATCCCAGGGGAGAACTATAACTCCCAGCATGTCCTGCAGATCCTATGGCATGCTGGGAGTTAGAGTCCACCACAGGATGGCAGAGTGCTTTTTAATGTGCTGTATTTACTAACCTTTTAATTAATTCTTTCTTGTACAGTGTGTCTGAAGGACCTGTGATGACATCATGAAGAGGCAGGGCTTTGTGCGGTCATGTGATGATCTAGCCCGCACTCTTCATGACCTCATCACAGATCCTCCACAGGAACATTCAGCATGGCATCAGCACAGCCCCAGGCTGTCAGGTATGCGATCCCTCCTGCTGCACTCTGCTCCTGCCGCCTCCTTCTACTTCCCACACAGATCCCCAGCTGCTGCAGGAATCAGGCGCTGGGGAACCATGTGGCTCTGTCATTAGCTGCTCCCCACTCACTGCTCAGCTGATAGGTGGGCGGGGAAGCGGCTAATGAATATTCACTGCACTTAAGTATCGGGACCAGTGGTTTCCCCAGCGCTGGATTCCTGCAGCGGAGGGGATATTTTCCTGCCTCCTGCGATCCCACTCCACCGCTGCCCACTGCCCCCCTCCCCACATGTTACATTCCAACCATAAGACGCACCCACACTTTCCTCCCAAATTTGGAGGAAAAAAGTGCATCTTATGGTCCGAAAAAAACGGTAAATGAGGTTGGATTGATCTGGCTTCGGGTTATGGGCTCTGGACGGGGTTTTTACCCTGGGAGCTTGTGGCGGTTTAGTATTCCCTGAACAGGTTGTTTGGTGCCCTCGAGCTGGTGGTTTACGGCTGGGGTTAACATGGTGGTGAAATTTGTGTCAGTTGATTGACAAGAAAGACAGATCTTTTTAGCTCCAAGAACCCTCCCCTCGTTTATTATAAAGATGTTTATATATATATTGCTTATATATATATATATATATATATGTATGTTTGTTTATGTTATGTTTGTTAATAAACTGGCCGCTGTGGCCAATATTATCCAAAGATCTTTAAGTGTAACGTCTTTATTTTCAAGGAGCTTTATCGGTCAGTATTATGGGGGCCAAGAGTGGGCAGTTATAAGGTAAGGAAAACCCACCGAGTAGCCATATGCGGTCAAGAAGGGGCTGTAACGAGCACAGCTGGGTGGAAGCCCCCCAAGACTGCATTTGGGGGGTTTGGTTAATGCGATTTTAAATAAGAAGAGATGATTGGTGGATGGGTTAGGGAACTTGGAAAAGGGGCAGGGTAGATGAAAAAGTGCGGGAATGGGTCATTACCTCAAGAAAATCCTGCATGTGAAGTCCCGCCCATCCTCCCTCTTTTTAGGAATCGGGTGTTTTTTAAAGGAAGTCTTCTTGTCGGGGTAGAGTCGAAAGGGGTGGTAGCATTTCGCTTGTATATTTTACGAATATACAGGCAGAGCAGCATGTCATCACAGTGGCTAAGTGGCGGGGGGTGGGGGTTCTTGGAGTTGTTATGATTCTGGGATGGAATTGGGGAGTAAATTTCGGACACTTAAATGAGGTTGGATTGATCTGGCTTCTGGTTATGGGCTCTGGACGGGGTTTTTACCCTGGGAGCTTGTGGCAGTTTAGTCTTCCCTGATTGGGTTGTTTGGTGCCCTCGAGCTGGTGGTTTACGGCTGGGGGTAACATGGTGGTGGAATTTGTGTCAGTTGATTGACAAGAAAGACAGATCTTTTTAGCTCCAAGAACCCTCCCCTCGTATATTATAAAGATGCATATATATATATATATATATTGCTTATATATATATATATATGTATGTTTGTTTGTTATGTTTGTTAATAAACTGGCCACTGTGGCCAATATTATCCAAAGATCTTTAAGTGTAACGTCTTTATTTTCGAGGAGCTTTATCGGTCAGTATTATGGGGGCCAAGAGTGGGCAGTTATAAGGTAAGGAAAACCCACCGAGTAGCCATATGCGGTCATGATTCTTTAGCACTGCCTTAGGGCCCCTTCACATGTCCTGATAATTCCGGTACTGGAAAAAACAGTACAGGTGAGGTCCATGGTTCGTGTCCGTGTGCTATTCGTGTGACAGTATGACACCATCCGTGTAGTATATGTCCATCCGTGTCTGTGTGTACGATTGATAGATAGATAGATAGATAGATGGATAGATAGATAGATAAATAGATAATGAGATAGGTAGAAGATAAAATTGAATGCAGCCCATCAGCTTGTAAAGGTGAAAAAAGTGATGACATTTTGAACCATAATGGTGACATTTTGGTTCAAAACTAGAACCTTTCTTATGCTTGATATTTCTCACACTGCGAGTGATGAAGTCAGTAAGATTATCGCAGTTCACAGGCCGGCTCACACAGAGGTTACCATGAGAACTGCTACCTGTGACCAGCGGTAACCTTAATTACTTCACTGCTTGTCACTGCGGGTGCGTTCTCACCCTACTGCCAGTGTGTCCTGGATGTCGTGCTGAGTGGTCAACATTACTGATGTCATTGCTCACTACAGCATCCGTATGTAGCAGAGTTGGAGATCATCGTGGGACGTGGGATGGATTTACACCGAACCACTTCATATTATTTTTGTTTTGCATGGTATTGAATGGGTAAAAGAGGATCGGGGAGCGTTTTGTACAATTAAAGGTCTTTTCTCTGTGTGTGTTTATTATTTTTGTTTACAGGGTTAGTAATGGGAGTGTCTTATAGACGCCTCTTCATTACTAACTCCTGGGCCTGATGTCAGCAGACATAAAACAGCTGACATTAACCCAAAAACAATTACCCCACTTGCCAATGCACCACAGCAAGAAGGAAGATCTGAGGCCAAGCACCATCTAATTGATGCACCATTTTTGTGGAGGTTGAGGGCTATTGTGATTAGTCTGAGAGGGGGCTAATATCCATGACCCCTTCCCAGCATATTAATATCAGCCCGCACCTATCTGTTTAGCCTTTGCTGGTTATTAAAAATAGGCGGTACCCAACATTATTTTTATTTTGGGAGTCCCTCCTTTTAATAACCAGTAAAGACTATGCAAAGAGCTTTGAGCTGATATTAATAAGCTGAGAACATTTATGTATATTGTCCCATTACTGGAATAATAACACCAGCCCCCAGCTGTCAGCTTTCCCTCAGCTGGTTAATAAAAATAAGGGGGACCCCAAGCCATTTTTTAATTTATTTATTTATTTAATGCGCTAACTACAATAGTCATCAGCGTCACCTGGTCTCACTGATCGCAGGGAGACCAAGCGAGAATGATAAGAGTTGTAGTCAGCACCTGATTGGTAAATGTCACACGGATGACGCACGGGTGTTGCCAGAAAAAAATGAACATGTCTACATGTTTTGCACACGGACACTCGGTCTGTGTGAACACACTGAGTTGTCTGCAGACCCATAGATTTGAACGGTTCTACTTGTGTAAGTGTCTCCAGTACATGTGAAAACTATAACCACACGTACTGGAGACACAGATGTGTGAAGGGGGCCTTATAAAGAGTCCATGGCCGTGTCCTATCAGTCTAAAGCACTACTCTATAAGTCCATGGCATTGCCTTATATTGATTCATTAACACTCCCCTATAATGAGCATTAATGGTATCCACTAATGGGTCCAGAACGCTAACACCAAATCAGTCCATAGTAGTATCCCATAATGGGTCCATAGCGCTACCCTGTAATTGGCCCATACCAGCAGACCAAATTATGATGTGCCCAGAGCACTACTGCCTAATTCAAAGCCTTTGCATCATCTCTGACTCATAATGGACCCAGCTTCGCTACATCATGCGTTGCCGATGACAAACCTCCCCAATTATCCACGCTGCGTCTGATCTTAGCTTTTAGACCATAATCTACACTACAAATATTCCTTTATACAAGACCACACTAGGATTATCTATCTGGATGATAATGTAACATTCTCATTTGCAGAAGATATGCAGCTACAAAGCTGTAGTCTTATATAAGAAACATTGCAGTATATGACAGTTAGGCCGGGGTCACACACGTCTAAAAAATCAAACCGTTTTAGTCGGACGATTATCGCACAAAAGTATCATGAACATTGATCCGTCTGTCATCCAATTGTACTGCGATGATGCGATTTAATCGCATCTGAGCGTACGTTTCACATCCGATTGACATCCGACTTGCGAGATTTTGTCGGTGGCTAGCAAAACCAACATATAATGGATCCAAATGAATAGTTTTTAAATAAAAAAATAAAAAATAGATATATACACATAGAATAAATATATATATATATATATATATATCATTGAGACATATTTATATACATATATTTATAGTTCATAAACTTCTACATAATATAATAGCCGCTAATTCAATTGCCGGCTTTTGTGAAATTACAGAACCCGACATGAAATGACACATGGTTTACATACAGTTAACCATGTAATTTCATGTAGTTTGATATATGGTTTTCACTAACAATGACATGAGTGTATGTTTGCAAAATTTCATACATGTAGGGGTTAATTAAAGGTGCAAATTCGTTGAAAAAAAATGTGTGGGCTCCCGCGCTATTTTCTCCACCAGACAGGCAAAGCCAGTGAGTGGGGGCCGATAATATTAGCCTAGAGAGGGTGCATTTATTTTGTGCCACCCCTGGCTACTAACATCTGCCCCCAGCCACCACAGAAAAGGCAAATCTATAATTAGATGCGCCCTTTCTGGCACTTATCCTGTCTATTTCCATTGCCCTGTAGCGGTGGCTAATGGGTTAATAATGGGTTAAAGCCACCTTGCTATTGGAAGGTGACTTTAAGCCAGGTTAATAATTGAGAGTTGTCAATTAGACAACTCTCAATTATTAATCCTATTGTACTGTATGAAATTTAAAAAAAACATGCACACATTAATTAAAAGTCATTTTAATGAAACACACAGTTTTTGACCATATTTTATTTTACTGGTATTCCCTAATCAGTTCACTTCAGGTCAGCCGGGGACTCCCTCTGACGTCACTGACGCTGTGCGGTGTCCCCGGCTGACCTGAACTGATTAGCCTGGGAAGCAATCAATTAAGCTTCCCAGCTAATCACTTCCTCTCCTGTCAGCCTGTAGAGGAGCTCATTCATTCGGGGGCTTACAGCTGAGCTGCCAGCATTAGCTGCGTTGCTTGCTTTAAACCAGTTAACCCTTTGTGAAGGATTATAGTGTTGGACCTGACAGAGTGACGGATAGGTAAGAATAATGTTGTTTTATTTTTATTTTTTTATTACAGGAGAACAAGGGAATCGAAGGAATACCAGTAAAATAAAATATGGTCAAAAACTGTGTGTTTATTTCATTAAAATGATTTTTAATTAATGTGTGCGTGTTTTTTTTTATTTCATACAATAAGATTAATAATTGATAGTTGTATAATTGACAACTCTCAATTTTTAACCTGGCTTAACCCCTTTCTGTCATTGGACGTACTATCCCGTCCATGTGCCTGGGACTTAATTCCCAGGGACGGGATATTACGTCCTAGGCGATTAGCTGCTCTCCCGGGGAGCAAAGCTGATCGCGGCCGGGTGTCAGCTGTTTATCACAGCTGACCCCCGGCTCAATGTGCCAGGAGCGGTCACGGACCGCTCCCGGCACATTAACCCCTGGCACACCGCGATCAAACATGATCGCGGTGTACCGGGGCACAGGGAAGCATCGCGCAGTGAGGGGGCTCCCTGCGTGCTCCCCTGAGACCCTCAGAACAGTGCGATGTGATTGCGCTGTTCAGAAGCCTTCCTCCCTGCAAGGCCCCATATCCAAGATGGCCGCCGGGCATTGAGGAAGCCTACAGCACTGCCTGTGAGATCGCTGGTCTCACAGAGTGCTGTGCACACTGTGAGACCAGCGATCTGGTATTATACAGTAATGTCCCACCTTCGGACAAAGTAGAAAAGTTAAAAAAATAAAAATCACAAGTGTAAAAAAAAAATTCCAAAATAAAGGGAAAAAAAATATTCCCCAATAAATTCATTTCTTCCTGTAAATAAAAAAAACAAAACAATAAAAGTACACATATTTGGTATCGCCGCATCCATAACGACCCGCCCTATAGAACTGTCCCACTAGTTAACCCCTTTAGTGAACCCCTTAAAAAAAAACAAAGCAGAAAATCAATGCTTTATCATCATACCGCCAAACAAAAATTAGAATAACACGCGATCAAAAAGACCGATATAAATAAACACGGTACCGTTGAAAACGTTATCTTGCCCCCAAAAACGAGCCATGAAACAGCATCATCAGCGGAAAAATAAAAAAGTTATAGCTTGCATAATAAAGCGATGCAAAAATAATTATTTTTTATATAAAATTGTTTTTATTGTATAAAAGCGACAAAACATAAAAAAATGATATAAATGAGGTATCGCCGAATCGTATCAACCCGAAGAATAAAACTGCTTTATCAATTTTACCACACGTGGAACGGTATAAACGCCCCCCCCAAAATAAATTAATGAATTGCTGATTTTTGTTCATTCTAACCTCCCAAAAATCGAAATAAAAAGCGATAAAAAAATGTCACTTGCTCAAAAATGGTACCAATAAAAACATCAACTCATACCGCAAAAAATAAGATCTCACATGACTCTGTGGGCCAAAATATGCAAAAATTATAGCTCTCAAAATGTGGTGATGCAAAACCTATTTTTTGCAATAAAAAGCATCTTTTAGCATGTGACAGCTGCCAATCATAAAAACCCGCTATAAATAGTAAATCAAACCCCCCTTTATCACCCCCTTAGTTAGGGAAAAATAATAAAATTTAAAAAATTTATTTATTTCCATTTTGCAATTAGGGTTAGGGTTGCGGCTAAAGTTAGGGTTAGAGTTGGGGCTAAAGTTAGGATTAGGGTTAGCATTGGGATTAGGGTTAGGGGTGTGTTAGGGTTAGGTTTGTAGTTAGGGTTATGGTTAGGGTTGGGACTAGGGTTTGGGTGTGTTGGGGTTAGGGTTGGAGTTAGAATTGGGGGTTTCCACTGTTTAGGCACATCAGGGCTCTCCAAATGTGACATGGCGTCTGATCTCAATTCCAGACAATTCTGTGTTGAAAAAGTCAAACGGTGCTCCTTCACTTCTGAGCTCTGCCATGCGCCCAAAGAGTAGTTTACTCCCACATATGGGGTATCAGCGTACTCAGGACAAATTGCACAATAACTCTTGGGGTCCAATTTCTTCTGTTACCCTTGGGAAAATAAAAAATTGGGGGCGAAAATATCATTTTTGTAAAAAAAAATGATATTTTTGTTTTTACGGCTGTACGTTAACTTCTGTGAAGCACTTGGGGCTTCATAGCGCTCACCACATATCTAGATCAGTTCCTTGTGGGATCTGTTTTCCAAAATGGGGTCACTTGTGGGGGGTTTCCACTGTTTAGGCACATCAGGGCTCTCTAAATGCGACATGACGCCCGCAGACCATTCCATCAAAGTCTGCAATCCAAAATGTCACTACTTCCCTTCCGAGCCCCGACGTGTGCCCATACAGTATTCTCCCACATATTGGGTATCAACGTACTCAGGACAAATTGGACAATAACTTTTGGGGTCCAATTTCTCCTATTACCTTTGTGAAAATAAAATATTGGGGGCGAAAATATCATTTTTGTAAAAAAAAAAGGATTTTTTATTTTAACGGCTGTACGTTATAAAGCACTTCGGGGTTCAAAGTGCTCACCACACATCTAGATAAGTTACTTGAGGGGTCTAGTTTCGAAAATGATGTCATTTCCACTGTTTAGGCAGATCAAGACCTCTCCAAACACGACATGGCATCCAGCCAATTCTGCGTTGAAAAAGTCAAACGGCGCTCTTTCCCTTCCAAGCTCTGCCATGCACCCAAACAGTGGTTTATAATAACTCTTGGGGTCTTGTTACCCTTGCGAAAATAAAAATTGGGGTGAAAAGATAATTTGTGGAAAAAATATGATTTTTTAATTTTACGGCTCTACGTTATAAACTTGTGTGAAGCACTTGGGGGTTCAAATTGCTCACCACAGATCTAGATAAGTTCCTGAGGAGGTCTAGTTTCCAAAATGGGGTCACTTGTTGGGAGTTTCCACTGTTTAGGCACATCAGGGGCTCTCCAAATGCAACATGGCGTCCAATCTCAATTCCAGCCAATTTTGGTTAGAAAAAGTCAAATGGGGCTCCTTTCATTCCGAGCTCTGCCGTGCACCCAAACAGTGGTTCCTCCCCACATATTGGGTATCAGCGTACTCAGTACAAACAACATTTGTGGTCCAATTTCTCCTGTTAGCCTTGGGAAAATAAAAAATTGGTGACTAAAAGATAATTTTTGTGGGGAAAAAAATAGGATTTTTTATTTTCATGCCCGTGCATTATAAACTTGTGTGAAGCACTTGGGGGTTCAAATTACTCACCACAGATCTAGATAAGTTCCTTAGGTGGTCTAGTTTCCAAAATGGGGTCATTTGTGGGGTTTTCCACTGTTTAGGCAGATCTGGGGCACTGCAAACAGAACATGACCCCCATCAATGTCTGCATTCCAAAACGTTATTACTTCCTTTCCAAGCCCTGCCGTGTGCCCAAACAGTTTCCCCCCCCCCACATATTTGGTATCAGCGTACTCAGGACAAATTGGACAACAACTTTTGGGTTCCAATTTCCTTGGGAAAAATCAAAAATTTGGGACTAAAAAATCATTTTTGTGGAAAATCGTTTTTGTTTTTTTTTCACACACAGGCATTATAAACTTTTGTGAAACACTTGGGGGTTCAAAATGCTCACAACAGATCTAGATAAGTTCCATAGGGGGTCTAGTTTCCAAAATGGTGTTACTTGTGGGGGTTTCCACTGTTTAGGCGCATCAGGGGCTCTCCAAACGCGACATGGCGTCCAATCTCAATTCCAGCCAATTTTAGTTTGAAAAACTCAAATGGTGCTCCTTCCCTTACGAGCTCTGCCATGTGCCCAAACAGTGCTTTTCCCTCACATATGGGGTATTGGCGTACTCAGGAGAAATTGCATAACAACTTTATCTGTCCATTTTCACCTTTTACCCTTGTGAAAATAAAAAAAAGTTTGTAAAAGATCATTTTTGTGACTAAAAAGTTAAATATTCATTTTTTCCTTCCACGTTGCTTCAGCTTCTCTGAAGCACCTGAAGGGTTAAAAAACTTATTGAATGTGGTTTTGAGTACCTTGAGGGGTGCAGTTTTTAGAATGGTGTCACTTTTGGGTATTTTCTGCCATATAGACCCCTCAAAGTGACTTCAAATGTGAGGTGGTCCCTAGAAAAAAATGGCTTTGCAAATTTTGTTGTAAAAATGAGAACTCGCTGGTCAACTTTCCTAACAAAGAAAAATTTTGGTTCCAAAATTGTGCGGATGTAACGTAGACATGTGGGAAATGTTATTTATTAACTATTTTGTGTGACATATTTCTCTGTTTTAAGGGATTAAAAATTCAAAGTTTGAAAATTGCACAATTTTCAAAATTTTCACCATATTTGCGTATTTTTCAAAAATAAACTCAAGTTATATCGAATAAATTTTACCACTAATGTGAAGTACAATATATCACGAGAAAACAATCTCAGAATCGTGAAGATCCGTTGAAGCGTTCCAGATTTATAGCCTCATAAAGAGACAGTGGTCAGAATTGTAAAAATTGGCGCGGTCATTAACGTGCAAACCACCCTTGTGGGTTAAGGGGTTAAAAGTCACCTTCCAATAGCAAGGTGGCTTTAACCCATTATTAACCCATTTGCCACCGCTACAGGGCAATGGGAATAGACGGGATAAGTGCCAGAAAGGGCGCATCTAATTATAGATTTGCCTTTTCTGGGGTGGCTGGGGGCAGATGTTAGTAGCCAGGGGTGGCACAAAATAAATGCACCCTCCCTAGGCCATTATTATCTGCCCCCACTCGCTGGCTTTGCCTGTCTGGTGGAGAAAATAGCGCGGGAGCCCATGCATTTTTTTTCAACAAATTTGCACCTTTAATTAACCCCTACATGTATGAAATTTTGCACTCATACACATGTAATTGTTAGTGAAAACCATATATCAAACTAAATGAAATGACATGGTTAACTGTATGTAAACCATGTGTCATTTCATGTCGGGTTCTGTAATTTCACAGAAGCCGGCAATTGAATTAGCGGCTATTATACTATGTAGAAGTGCATGAACTATAAATATATGTATATGTATATATATATATATATATAATATATATATATATATATTGTGGTGTAGTGACCCCTGATGCAGCTAGGGGGCACTGTGTAGGCTCCTCGGGATATGCATGGAGGCATGTGATGGATGGACGTTATGTATCACAGAGGTGGGTGGCCCTGTGATGGAAGCCTGGATATGTTTTGGTTCAGCAGATCTATTGCTGAGAGTTGTACTATATATTGGGAGGCTTCCAGGTGACTAGGAGAGCTGGGTGGGTCCTGTCACCTACAAACCCACCCAAGGGGTATGTGTCTGAATACCTAAGATAAAACCTGTATATGGTTGTGTGTATCTGAAGGACCTGTGATGAGGTCATGATCAGGTGACCTAACCATGTGATCCTGACCTCACCTGTGGGCGGGGTTATGCCTATGTAATGGAGTGTGCTTGGCACCTGTTAGAGAGTGTTGTGGGAGTCTGCCAGGGTGGACAGACTTCCATGTGTCCAGGCGGGACATTACAGAGAGGTCTCTGTGTAGGAAGGGAGAAGCCTTCCTGTCTCTGGGTTTGAAGAGAACTTAAGCCTTACTGAAGACTTGTATTGCATGTGGCTTTGTGGTTTATGGAGCAATAAACCTGATGACTTTTGGATAAGAAAGTGTCTCCTGATTTACCTCTGAAGCAGCCGAGTGAGTGAAACCTTACAATATATATATATATATAAATATATATATATATGTCACAATGACATATATATATATATATATATATATATATATATATGTACCGTATATATGTATTCTATGTGTGTATATATATTCTTTCTATTCTTTATTAAAGCTGTCAGTGTGATTTTACAGTATAGCCGGGGATGAATTGCCGGCTTTTCTAAAGGACACCGGTGCAATTTAATCGCAAGTCACACGTGCGGTCCGTTTGTAATCCGATTTTTCATCGCACCCATAGACTTGCATTGGCGATTGTCGACCCACAATCGGTGACAATCGCAGCATGCTGCGATTTCACTCACACGTATAAAATGGACGACAAAAAATCGGATGGTGGGAACTGCTCCATAGATTAACATTGTTCCGACTGCAATGCGATATTTCATCGCTGTGCAGTCGTCCGATTTTGTCGCCAGTGTGGCCCCGGCCTTACAGTGTAACCTGCACACATTATGTTTGTGTTACTAGGAACTAGGAACTAGGAACCAGAATTGACATGTGTAATATTAGTTAGCAGTCCATTACTCTTCCATGTTGACAACTAAAATGCCATAAGGTGTCAAGTCCACCACATGTAATAAAATAACCCAGGTATTGTATATTATAATGACATTTCTCTTGGTCACGGCCAGTCATGCACAAAAGTTCACAAGATTTACAGCTTGTGCGGTCCTGTGCACCAAGGTGAAGTCTGACCCATAAATATTTAGCACATGTTATGACTTATTTAAAGCGAGAAGCCGGGTTAGTATGTTCTTATGTTTGTGTGTATAGGTATTCTCAACACTCTCTGATCTTTATGTTCCTGTTAACCCTTGGACTGTTATATACTATTTTCCATTGCCATTTTGGATCCAGCACTTAAAATGACAAAAATCCATGTTTTTACTATTGTCAAGGGACCTGGAACTTCAACTTCTCTTTCTTGCCATTACACTGTTTTTATTGGTACCTACAGTCACCACTAGTGGGAGCTCAGTGCATACAAATGTATACAACTCTCTGTGAGTTTACAGAGGTTGTTCACTGCTGGACAACCTATTGCTTAAATGTTAAAGTGTCTAAAGTAAAAAAAAAACACACATACTCACCTCCAAGACTGGATCTTTATCAGCAATATCAGCACTGTGTCATTAGTATGTCACATACCTCTGCAGCCAATCAGTGGCTGCTGATCAGCTGCAGCCTTCAGAGTTCCATCAGAGCAGACGTCCTCTCTGATGGAATACTGTAAGGCTGCAGCCAACCAACGGACTGTTACTTGATGGAGCAATTACATTACATTGCAATGTCATGTGCCAAATCCATAAAAAAACAGTTCATGAGTTTGAGTATCCATGAAATTAACTCAGCCTCCATCATCCATGTGCAATAGACAGCTCCTCAGTTTACCTTCTCCCCTCACACTGCATGGGGGCCATCCAGAGCTTCTGACTCCAACATCTCTTCTATCACCAGCACTGCAATAACAGCTATAGTGTATTTGTTTCCAACTTCACTATTAAAGTACCCTCAGGACTAGTAGGAGTTTAGCTTGGAGAGTCTCCCTTACAAATAACACAAAACATTTAATTGATTAATATAAAAAAATAATTACTTTGGACACAACATAAAGAAAAATGACACAAAATTACAATAAACATATACATAAAGTGCTAGTGCTCAACCAGTGCTCATTAAAAAAATGGTTTGGTCTCACCCATATGAAGAATGTTGTTCGTAGCAGATTGGTCATACCTGAGACACTGGTTCCCTGCCAGTGCAGGGTCTATGTATACACTCTTTCCCCAATAGGAATTTTCTATTTCTGCTGCGCTATTGAATCCCATCTATTTGGGAGGAAACGTGTAACAAGATTAGCCTGTATACATCAATGGGTAACCTGTATGTAGCAGCCTACACTTGGGGACTGTTCTTGTGAGGACAGGAGCATTGCAGGGGCACAACAGGGAATAAGAGAGATGAAATCCCTCCTTACACACTTATCCATTTTTCCTGTTTCATATGAATCTGCTACAAACAACATTCTTCATATGGGTGAGACCAAACCATTTTTTAATGAGCACTGGTTGAGCACTAGCACTTTATGTGTGTTTATTATACTTTTGTGTCATTTTTCTTTATGTTGTATCTGGAGTAATTATTTTTATATTAATCAATTAAAGGTTGTTTTATTTGTAAGGGAGACTCTCCAAGCTAAACTCCTACTAGTCCTGAGGGTACTTTAGTAGTGAAGTTTGAAACAAATACACTATAGCTGTTTTTGCAGTGCTGGTGATAGAAGAGATGTCGGAGCCAGAAGCTCTGGATGGCACAGGCTCTTTCCACTCCCTAAGGTTGTGGTGGCCGGAACCTGCATTGCTGTCCATTCTGACAGTATGGGTGTGTATGCTGTTCAGCTGAAGTTATCAGCTCCTTGCTTCAACCTATTGGAAAGCATCACACCCTAGTAAAGCTTCCAGGTAACTGCTGGAAGCTGCCAGATATAGCTTTGTGCTTCCCTGGTTTAGATCTCTGTTTTCTGCTCCTTAGTAGTATTTGTGCTTTCCAGTTTTGACCTCTGCTTGTTACTGACATTCTTCCTGCCTGATAATTTGGTACCTCTGCTTCCTTTTGATTTTGACCTGGCTACTTGACTATCCTTGCCAGCTTGTGCCACCGAACATCAGCTGCCTCTGTGGCCCTTACCCACTGACCCCTGTGTAAGTCCAAATACCTCTATTTTTCACCAAGTGCCACCACCTTCTACCTAACTAACAGCTAATATACTGTATGACATCAGGCAAATGAGCTGTCAGTCAATCAAAAGGAGGTGGTGCTGAGCAAGGAATAGAGCTGGAGTGGCAGAGGCTTCAGATTAGAGCTGATCTAATATCACCAAATTTGCTATATTCGTCAATTTAATCGTGTAATATAGCCCAACATACACAGCACAAAAGCCGGTGTTTTCCACGCTGTGTGACAGCATGAGAAACACCCAAGAAAAAAAGGTAGCACACTGTAGCGCTATAGCTTGCAAACACGAAATATGAAAAATATGAAAAATGAATTGCATCATTACCTTAGAAATATGAAAAATTGAGAAGTCTTAGCGCATAAGATGGCCAAATTATGTGAGCCTGATAGCCACGTCAAGGCTCTTCTCGTATATCAGGTCCTAACTAATGCCTATCCTCGCTTAGAAAAGTCTGTCTGCATGGGAACGTATGAATCCTCTCTTAAGACTAAAATCTACAACTCTGTGGAGGGGTGATGAACCTGTTGTAATTAAAAAGCCTGTGACCACCAGGTGGAGTGCTCAGGTAGAAGGTAAATGAATACATATCAAAAAACTGACCGGCACATCCAAACATAGATTCAGTGTGAACAGGTGCTAAACCTAGAGTCACCAACTCATATACATACAAGAAAAAAAGGTAGCAAACTGTAGCGCTATAGCTTGCAAACACGAAATATGAAAAATATGAAAAATGAATTGCATCATTACCTTAGAAATATGAAAAATTGAGAAGTCTTAGCGCATAAGATGGCCAAATTATGTGAGCCTGATAGCCACGTCAAGGCTCTTCTCGTATATCAGGTCCTAACTAATGCCTATCCTCGCTTAGAAAAGTCTGTCTGCATGGGAACGTATGAATCCTCTCTTCAGACTAAAATCTACATCTCTGTGGAGGGTTGATGAACCTGTTGTAATTAAAAAGTCTGTGACCACCAGGTGGAGTGCTCAGGTAGAAGGTAAATGAATACATATCAAAAAACTGACCGGCACATCCAAACATAGATTCAGTGTGAACAGGTGCTAAACCTAGAGTCACCAACTCATATACATACAAGAAAAAAAGGTAGCACACTGTAGCGCTATAGCTTGCAAACACGAAATATGAAAAATATGAAAAATGAATTGCATCATTACCTTAGAAATATGAAAAATTGAGAAGTCTTAGCGCATAAGATGGCCAAATTATGTGAGCCTGATAGCCACGTCAAGGCTCTTCTCGTATATCAGGTCCTAACTAATGCCTATCCTCGCTTAGAAAAGTCTGTCTGCATGGGGACGTATGAATCCTCTCTTCAGACTAAAATCTACATCTCTGTGGAGGGTTGATGAACCTGTTGTAATTAAAAAGCCTATGACCACCAGGTGGAGTGCTCAGGTAGAAGGTAAATGAATACATATCAAAAAACTGACCGGCACATCCAAACATAGATTCAGTGTGAACAGGTGCTAAACCTAGAGTCACCAACTCATATACATACAAGAAAAAAAGGTAGCACACTGTAGCGCTATAGCTTGCAAACACGAAATATGAAAAATATGAAAAATAAATTGCATCATTACCTTAGAAATATGAAAAATTGGTGGTTTGCTGCTAGATGTGAGCATACATCTTTCTGCTGGGCTCCTGAAGCCCCCTGCTTTAGCAACGAAATAAGCTACGTTTGGAGGAGGCTGGGAGAAAAATCTTCGACACCGGAGGACCCCTGATCACATAAGGATTATAAAAATCCTAACTTGGACTGTTTTGGAGCCAGATTGAGAGGAGGAACGTTTGAGGCCTACAGAGAAGGGAGAAGCCGGGGCCTGGAGTAGCCCTGTGCAGCCCAGTGCAGCCGCATCCTGTCTGAGCCTCCAGCACTGGTTTGGGACCTGTCCCCCCTTCTAAAGTGAGCGGTTTGCCCCCTGACTTCATCGGGTGCAAGAAGACCTGGATATAAAGAAGACAAAGAAGAAATTTTCTCACCGTTGCAGTCTCCAGTGTCCTGGGCGTCCCTGAGGCTTCCTCCATTGCCTGAAGCGGTGTGGAGATCTTCAGCGCCGGCGGTCTTCTCAGGATCAAGCCGACGTCTTCTTCAATCAAGTTCCAGGAGGGACCGGAGACCGAGACCTCTTCACCTGAAGCCGGGACGTCCCGTGTGCTGCAGCTGCATCGTCGGTTTCCACGAAGGTAAGCGGTGAACGCCGCCATTACCGTAAAGTGAATCCGTTGCAGTAGTGATTTTGCGCTCTGAAAGGAGTCGCTAATTTGGATAGCGTCACTAAAAGCATCGCAAAGGAGGATTGCGACTTGGAAAAAGTCGCATAACAAGTCTGCGTTCTAGAAAGTATCGCACAGCTCAAGTGCGACTCGAACAACGACGCATAATCTTTAAAGGCTTTATTGGAGTCCCGGATTGCGACGCCAGCTACATCTTGATTCATCTCTCTTCTGGAGGATCTTATTTGTTCTTCAACATCTGGTAACTTGGTTTGTTCCTGGAATTTTCCATTAAGGAGGAATCCCATTCTTGAAGAAGTCTGCATTTGCCTGACGTTTCCTATCTTTTTGGAACTAAACTCGCTAAAATCATTCAGCGAGCTCAGTCATTCCTGTCTTCTTATCCTGACAGCTTTTATTTCAGCAAGTCTTGCAGGTTGTATTTCAAAGAAAAAAGACGCGTAGATTGGTTAATCATTCACTTGTGTTACTTTGTATTGCATTTGATTCTTTCCTCTTTGTTGAAAGGTTACCCCCTTTAAAAAT
>JARQOD010000001.1:61710118-61758833 GCA_033576555.1 Oophaga sylvatica | reverse complement strand
GTACCGGGGCACAGGGAAGCATCGCGCAGTGAGGGGGCTCCCTGCGTGCTCCCCTGAGACCCTCAGAACAGTGCGATGTGATTGCGCTGTTCAGAAGCCTTCCTCCCTGCAAGGCCCCATATCCAAGATGGCCGCCGGGCATTGAGGAAGCCTACAGCACTGCCTGTGAGATCGCTGGTCTCACAGAGTGCTGTGCACACTGTGAGACCAGCGATCTGGTATTATACAGTAATGTCCCACCTTCGGACAAAGTAGAAAAGTTAAAAAAATAAAAATCACAAGTGTAAAAAAAAAATTCCAAAATAAAGGGAAAAAAAATATTCCCCAATAAATTCATTTCTTCCTGTAAATAAAAAAAACAAAACAATAAAAGTACACATATTTGGTATGCCGCATCCATAACGACCCGCCCTATAGAACTGTCCCACTAGTTAACCCCTTTAGTGAACCCCTTAAAAAAAAACAAAGCAGAAAATCAATGCTTTATCATCATACCGCCAAACAAAAATTAGAATAACACGCGATCAAAAAGACCGATATAAATAAACATCGGTACCGTTGAAAACGTTATCTTGCCCCAAAAAACGAGCCATGAAACAGCATCATCAGCGGAAAAATAAAAAAGTTATAGCTTGCATAATAAAGCGATGCAAAAATAATTATTTTTTATATAAAATTGTTTTTATTGTATAAAAGCGACAAAACATAAAAAAATGATATAAATGAGGTATCGCCGTAATCGTATCAACCCGAAGAATAAAACTGCTTTATCAATTTTACCACACGTGGAACGGTATAAACGCCCCCCCAAAATAAATTAATGAATTGCTGATTTTTGTTCATTCTAACCTCCCAAAAATCGAAATAAAAAGCGATAAAAAAATGTCACTTGCTCAAAAATGGTACCAATAAAAACATCAACTCTACCGCAAAAAATAAGATCTCACATGACTCTGTGGGCCAAAATATGCAAAAATTATAGCTCTCAAAATGTGGTGATGCAAAACCTATTTTTTGCAATAAAAAGCATCTTTTAGCATGTGACAGCTGCCAATCATAAAAACCCGCTATAAATAGTAAATCAAACCCCCCTTTATCACCCCCTTAGTTAGGGAAAAATAATAAAATTTAAAAAATTTATTTATTTCCATTTTGCAATTAGGGTTAGGGTTGCGGCTAAAGTTAGGGTTAGAGTTGGGGCTAAAGTTAGGATTAGGGTTAGCATTGGGATTAGGGTTAGGGGTGTGTTAGGGTTAGGTTTGTAGTTAGGGTTATGGTTAGGGTTGGGACTAGGGTTTGGGTGTGTTGGGGTTAGGGTTGGAGTTAGAATTGGGGGGTTTCCACTGTTTAGGCACATCAGGGGCTCTCCAAATGTGACATGGCGTCTGATCTCAATTCCAGACAATTCTGTGTTGAAAAAGTCAAACGGTGCTCCTTCATTCTGAGCTCTGCCATGCGCCCAAAGAGTAGTTTACCCCACATATGGGGTATCAGCGTACTCAGGAAAATTGCACAATAACTCTTGGGGTCCAATTTCTTCTGTTACCCTTGGGAAAATAAAAAATTGGGGGCGAAAATATCATTTTTGTAAAAAAAAATGATATTTTTGTTTTTACGGCTGTACGTTAACTTCTGTGAAGCACTTGGGGCTTCATAGCGCTCACCACATATCTAGATCAGTTCCTTGTGGGATCTGATTTTCCAAAATGGGGTCACTTGTGGGGGGTTTCCACTGTTTAGGCACATCAGGGGCTCTCTAAATGCGACATGACGCCCGCAGACCATTCCATCAAAGTCTGCAATCCAAAATGTCACTACTTCCCTTCCGAGCCCCGACGTGTGCCCATACAGTATTCTCCCACATATTGGGTATCAACGTACTCAGGACAAATTGGACAATAACTTTTGGGGTCCAATTTCTCCTATTACCTTTGTGAAAATAAAATATTGGGGGCGAAAATATCATTTTTGTAAAAAAAAAAGGATTTTTTATTTTAACGGCTGTACGTTATAAAGCACTTCGGGGTTCAAAGTGCTCACCACACATCTAGATAAGTTACTTGAGGGGTCTAGTTTCGAAAATGATGTCATTTCCACTGTTTAGGCAGATCAAGACCTCTCCAAACACGACATGGCATCCAGCCAATTCTGCGTTGAAAAAGTCAAACGGCGCTCTTTCCCTTCCAAGCTCTGCCATGCACCCAAACAGTGGTTTATAATAACTCTTGGGGTCTTGTTACCCTTGCGAAAATAAAAATTGGGGTGAAAAGATAATTTGTGGAAAAAATATGATTTTTTAATTTTACGGCTCTACGTTATAAACTTGTGTGAAGCACTTGGGGGTTCAAATTGCTCACCACAGATCTAGATAAGTTCCTGAGGAGGTCTAGTTTCCAAAATGGGGTCACTTGTTGGGAGTTTCCACTGTTTAGGCACATCAGGGGCTCTCCAAATGCAACATGGCGTCCAATCTCAATTCCAGCCAATTTTGGTTGGAAAAAGTCAAATGGGGCTCCTTTCATTCCGAGCTCTGCCGTGCACCCAAACAGTGGTTCCTCCCCACATATTGGGTATCAGCGTACTCAGTACAAACAACATTTGTGGTCCAATTTCTCCTGTTAGCCTTGGGAAAATAAAAAATTGGTGACTAAAAGATAATTTTTGTGGGGAAAAAAATAGGATTTTTTATTTTCATGCCCGTGCATTATAAACTTGTGTGAAGCACTTGGGGGTTCAAATTACTCACCACAGATCTAGATAAGTTCCTTAGGTGGTCTAGTTTCCAAAATGGGGTCATTTGTGGGGGTTTTCCACTGTTTAGGCACATCTGGGGCACTGCAAACGAACATGACCCCCATCAATGTCTGCATTCCAAAACGTTATTACTTCCTTTCCAAGCCCTGCCGTGTGCCCAAACAGTTTCCCCCCCCCCCACATATTTGGTATCAGCGTACTCAGGACAAATTGGACAACAACTTTTGGGTTCCAATTTCCTTGGGAAAAATCAAAAATTTGGGACTAAAAAATCATTTTTGTGGAAAATCGTTTTTGTTTTTTTTTCACACACAGGCATTATAAACTTTTGTGAAACACTTGGGGGTTCAAAATGTCACAACAGATCTAGATAAGTTCCATAGGGGGGTCTAGTTTCCAAAATGGTGTTACTTGTGGGGGGTTTCCACTGTTTAGGCGCATCAGGGGCTCTCCAAACGCGACATGGCGTCCAATCTCAATTCCAGCCAATTTTAGTTTGAAAAACTCAAATGGTGCTCCTTCCCTTACGAGCTCTGCCATGTGCCCAAACAGTGCTTTTCCCTCACATATGGGGTATTGGCGTACTCAGGAGAAATTGCATAACAACTTTATCTGTCCATTTTCACCTTTTACCCTTGTGAAAATAAAAAAAAGTTTGTAAAAGATCATTTTTGTGACTAAAAAGTTAAATATTCATTTTTTCCTTCCACGTTGCTTCAGCTTCTCTGAAGCACCTGAAGGGTTAAAAAACTTATTGAATGTGGTTTTGAGTACCTTGAGGGGTGCAGTTTTTAGAATGGTGTCACTTTTGGGTATTTTCTGCCATATAGACCCCTCAAAGTGACTTCAAATGTGAGGTGGTCCCTAGAAAAAAATGGCTTTGCAAATTTTGTTGTAAAAATGAGAACTCGCTGGTCAACTTTCCTAACAAAGAAAAATTTGGTTCCAAAATTGTGCGGATGTAACGTAGACATGTGGGAAATGTTATTTATTAACTATTTTGTGTGACATATTTCTCTGTTTTAAGGGATTAAAAATTCAAAGTTTGAAAATTGCACAATTTTCAAAATTTTCACCATATTTGCGTATTTTTTCAAAAATAAACTCAAGTTATATCGAATAAATTTTACCACTAATGTGAAGTACAATATATCACGAGAAACAATCTCAAATCGTGAAGATCCGTTGAAGCGTTCCAGATTTATAGCCTCATAAAGAGACAGTGGTCAGAATTGTAAAAATTGGCGCGGTCATTAACGTGCAAACCACCTTGTGGGTTAAGGGGTTAAAAGTCACCTTCCAATAGCAAGGTGGCTTTAACCCATTATTAACCCATTTGCCACCGCTACAGGGCAATGGGAATAGACGGGATAAGTGCCAGAAAGGGCGCATCTAATTATAGATTTGCCTTTTCTGGGGTGGCTGGGGGCAGATGTTAGTAGCCAGGGGTGGCACAAAATAAATGCACCCTCCCTAGGCCATTATTATCTGCCCCCACTCGCTGGCTTTGCCTGTCTGGTGGAGAAAATAGCGCGGGAGCCCATGCATTTTTTTTCAACAAATTTGCACCTTTAATTAACCCCTACATGTATGAAATTTTGCACTCATACACATGTAATTGTTAGTGAAAACCATATATCAAACTAAATGAAATGACATGGTTAACTGTATGTAAACCATGTGTCATTTCATGTCGGGTTCTGTAATTTCACAGAAGCCGGCAATTGAATTAGCGGCTATTATACTATGTAGAAGTGCATGAACTATAAATATATGTATATGTATATATATATATATATATATATATATATATTGTGGTGTAGTGACCCCTGATGCAGCTAGGGGGCACTGTGTAGGCTCCTCGGGATATGCATGGAGGCATGTGATGGATGGACGTTATGTATCACAGAGGTGGGTGGCCCTGTGATGGAAGCCTGGATATGTTTTGGTTCAGCAGATCTATTGCTGAGAGTTGTACTATATATTGGGAGGCTTCCAGGTGACTAGGAGAGCTGGGTGGGTCCTGTCACCTACAAACCCACCCAAGGGGTATGTGTCTGAATACCTAAGATAAAACCTGTATATGGTTGTGTGTATCTGAAGGACCTGTGATGAGGTCATGATCAGGTGACCTAACCATGTGATCCTGACCTCACCTGTGGGCGGGGTTATGCCTATGTAATGGAGTGTGCTTGGCACCTGTTAGAGAGTGTTGTGGGAGTCTGCCAGGGTGGACAGACTTCCATGTGTCCAGGCGGGACATTACAGAGAGGTCTCTGTGTAGGAAGGGAGAAGCCTTCCTGTCTCTGGGTTTGAAGAGAACTTAAGCCTTACTGAAGACTTGTATTGCATGTGGCTTTGTGGTTTATGGAGCAATAAACCTGATGACTTTTGGATAAGAAAGTGTCTCCTGATTTACCTCTGAAGCAGCCGAGTGAGTGAAACCTTACAAATATATATATATATATATAAAATATATATATATATGTCACAATGACATATATATATATATATATATATATTATATGTACCGTATATATGTATTCTATGTGTGTATATATATTCTTTCTATTCTTTATTAAAGCTGTCAGTGTGATTTTACAGTATAGCCGGGGATGAATTGCCGGCTTTTCTAAAGGACACCGGTGCAATTTAATCGCAAGTCACACGTGCGGTCCGTTTGTAATCCGATTTTTCATCGCACCCATAGACTTGCATTGGCGATTGTCGACCCACAATCGGTGACAATCGCAGCATGCTGCGATTTCACTCACACGTATAAAATGGACGACAAAAAATCGGATGGTGGGAACTGCTCCATAGATTAACATTGTTCCGACTGCAATGCGATATTTCATCGCTGTGCAGTCGTCCGATTTTGTCGCCAGTGTGGCCCCGGCCTTACAGTGTAACCTGCACACATTATGTTTGTGTCACTAGGAACCAGAATTGACATGTGTAATATTAGTTAGCAGTCCATTACTCTTCCATGTTGACAACTAAAATGCCATAAGGTGTCAAGTCCACCACATATAATAAAATAACCCAGGTATTGTATTTTATAATGACATTTCTCTTGGTCACGGCCAGTCATGCACAAAAGTTCACAAGATTTACAGCTTGTGCGGTCCTGTGCACCAAGGTGAAGTCTGACCCATAAATATTTAGCACATGTTATGACTTATTTAAAGCGAGAAGCCGGGTTAGTATGTTCTTATGTTTGTGTGTATAGCTATTCTCAACACTCTCTGATCTTTATGTTCCTGTTAACCCTTGGACTGTTATATACTATTTTCCATTGCCATTTTGGATCCAGCACTTAAAATGACAAAAATCCATGTTTTTACTATTGTCAAGGGACCTGGAACTTCAACTTCTCTTTCTTGCCATTACACTGTTTTTATTGGTACCTACAGTCACCACTAGTGGGAGCTCAGTGCATACAAATGTATACAACTCTCTGGGAGTTTACAGAGGTTGTTCACTGCTGGACAACCTATTGCTTAAATGTTAAAGTGTCTAAAGTAAAAAAAAAAACACACATACTCACCTCCAAGACTGGATCTTTATCAGCAATATCAGCACTGTGTCATTAGTATGTCACATACCTCTGCAGCCAATCAGTGGCTGCTGATCAGCTGCAGCCTTCAGAGTTCCATCAGAGCAGACGTCCTCTCTGATGGAATACTGTAAGGCTGCAGCCAACCAACGGACTGTTACTTGATGGAGCAATTACATTACATTGCAATGTCATGTGCCAAATCCATAAAAAAACAGTTCATGAGTTTGAGTATCCATGAAATTAACTCAGCCTCCATCATCCATGTGCAATAGACAGCTCCTCAGTTTACCTTCTCCCCTCACACTGCATGGGGGCCATCCAGAGCTTCTGACTCCAACATCTCTTCTATCACCAGCACTGCAATAACAGCTAAAGTGTATTTGTTTCCAACTTCACTATTAAAGTACCCTCAGGACTAGTAGGAGTTTAGCTTGGAGAGTCTCCCTTACAAATAACACAAAACATTTAATTGATTAATATAAAAAAATAATTACTTTGGACACAACATAAAGAAAAATGACACAAAATTACAATAAACATATACATAAAGTGCTAGTGCTCAACCAGTGCTCATTAAAAAAATGGTTTGGTCTCACCCATATGAAGAATGTTGTTCGTAGCAGATTGGTCATACCTGAGACACTGGTTCCCTGCCAGTGCAGGGTCTATGTATACACTCTTTCCCCAATAGGAATTTTCTATTTCTGCTGCGCTATTGAATCCCATCTATTTGGGAGGAAACGTGTAACAAGATTAGCCTGTATACATCAATGGGTAACCTGTATGTAGCAGCCTACACTTGGGGACTGTTCTTGTGAGGACAGGAGCATTGCAGGGGCACAACAGGGAATAAGAGAGATGAAATCCCTCCTTACACACTTATCCATTTTTCCTGTTTCATATGAATCTGCTACAAACAACATTCTTCATATGGGTGAGACCAAACCATTTTTTAATGAGCACTGGTTGAGCACTAGCACTTTATGTGTGTTTATTATACTTTTGTGTCATTTTTCTTTATGTTGTATCTGGAGTAATTATTTTTATATTAATCAATTAAAGGTTGTTTTATTTGTAAGGGAGACTCTCCAAGCTAAACTCCTACTAGTCCTGAGGGTACTTTAGTAGTGAAGTTTGAAACAAATACACTATAGCTGTTTTTGCAGTGCTGGTGATAGAAGAGATGTCGGAGCCAGAAGCTCTGGATGGCACAGGCTCTTTCCACTCCCTAAGGTTGTGGTGGCCGGAACCTGCATTGCTGTCCATTCTGACAGTATGGGTGTGTATGCTGTTCAGCTGAAGTTATCAGCTCCTTGCTTCAACCTATTGGAAAGCATCACACCCTAGTAAAGCTTCCAGGTAACTGCTGGAAGCTGCCAGATATAGCTTTGTGCTTCCCTGGTTTAGATCTCTGTTTTCTGCTCCTTAGTAGTATTTGTGCTTTCCAGTTTTGACCTCTGCTTGTTACTGACATTCTTCCTGCCTGATAATTTGGTACCTCTGCTTCCTTTTGATTTTGACCTGGCTACTTGACTATCCTTGCCAGCTTGTGCCACCGAACATCAGCTGCCTCTGTGGCCCTTACCCACTGACCCCTGTGTAAGTCCAAATACCTCTATTTTTCACCAAGTGCCACCACCTTCTACCTAACTAACAGCTAATATACTGTATGACATCAGGCAAATGAGCTGTCAGTCAATCAAAAGGAGGTGGTGCTGAGCAAGGAATAGAGCTGGAGTGGCAGAGGCTTCAGATTAGAGCTGATCTAATATCACCAAATTTGCTATATTCGTCAATTTAATCGTGTAATATAGCCCAACATACACAGCACAAAAGCCGGTGTTTTCCACGCTGTGTGACAGCATGAGAAACACCCAAGAAAAAAAGGTAGCACACTGTAGCGCTATAGCTTGCAAACACGAAATATGAAAAATATGAAAAATGAATTGCATCATTACCTTAGAAATATGAAAATTGAGAAGTCTTAGCGCATAAGATGGCCAAATTATGTGAGCCTGATAGCCACGTCAAGCTCTTCTCGTATATCAGGTCCTAACTAATGCCTATCCTCGCTTAGAAAAGTCTGTCTGCATGGGAACGTATGAATCCTCTCTTAGACTAAAATCTACAACTCTGTGGAGGGGTGATGAACCTGTTGTAATTAAAAAGCCTGTGACCACCAGGTGGAGTGCTCAGGTAGAAGGTAAATGAATACATATCAAAAAAACTGACCGGCACATCCAAACATAGATTCAGTGTGAACAGGTGCTAAACCTAGAGTCACCAACTCATATACATACAAGAAAAAAAGGTAGCAAACTGTAGCGCTATAGCTTGCAAACACGAAATATGAAAAATATGAAAAATGAATTGCATCATTACCTTAGAAATATGAAAAATTGAGAAGTCTTAGCGCATAAGATGGCCAAATTATGTGAGCCTGATAGCCACGTCAAGGCTCTTCTCGTATATCAGGTCCTAACTAATGCCTATCCTCGCTTAGAAAAGTCTGTCTGCATGGGAACGTATGAATCCCTCTTCAGACTAAAATCTACATCTCTGTGGAGGGTTGATGAACCTGTTGTAATTAAAAAGCCTGTGACCACCAGGTGGAGTGCTCAGGTAGAAGGTAAATGAATACATATCAAAAACTGACCGGCACATCCAAACATAGATTCAGTGTGAACAGGTGCTAAACCTAGAGTCACCAACTCATATACATACAAGAAAAAAAGGTAGCACACTGTGCGCTATAGCTTGCAAACACGAAATATGAAAAATATGAAAAATGTAATTGCATCATTACCTTAGAAATATGAAAATGAGAAGTCTTAGCGCATAAGATGGCCAAATTATGTGAGCCTGATAGCCACGTCAAGGCTCTTCTCGTATATCAGGTCCTAACTAATGCCTATCCTCGCTTAGAAAAATCTGTCTGCATGGGGACGTATGAATCCTCTCTTCAGACTAAAATCTACATCTCTGTGGAGGGTTGATGAACCTGTTGTAATTAAAAAGCCTATGACCACCAGGTGGAGTGCTCAGGTAGAAGGTAAATGAATACATATCAAAAAACTGACCGGCACATCCAAACATAGATTCAGTGTGAACAGGTGCTAAACCTAGAGTCACCAACTCATATACATACAAGAAAAAAAGGTAGCACACTGTAGCGCTATAGCTTGCAAACACGAAATATGAAAAATATGAAAAATGAATTGCATCATTACCTTAGAAATATGAAAAATTGGTGGTTTGCTGCTAGATGTGAGCAGACATCTTTCTGCTGGGCTCCTGAAGCCCCCTGCTTTAGCAACGAAATAAGCTACGTTTGGAGGAGGCTGGGAGAAAAATCTTCGACACCGGAGGACCCCTGATCACATAAGGATTATAAAAATCCTAACTTGGACTGTTTTGGAGCCAGATTGAGAGGAGGAACGTTTGAGGCCTACAGAGAAGGGAGAAGCCGGGGTCTGGAGTAGCCCTGTGCAGCCCAGTGCAGCCGCATCCTGTCTGAGCCTCCAACACTGGTTTGGGACCTGTCCCCCCTTCTAAAGTGAGCGGTTTGCCCCCTGACTTCATCGGGTGCAAGAAGACCTGGATATAAAGAAGACAAAGAAGAAATTTTCTCACCGTTGCAGTCTCCAGTGTCCTGGGCGTCCCTGAGGCTTCCTCCATTGCCTGAAGCGGTGTGGAGATCTTCAGCGCCGGCGGTCTTCTCAGGATCAAGCCGACGTCTTCTTCAATCAAGTTCCAGGAGGGACCGGAGACCGAGACCTCTTCACCTGAAGCCGGGACGTCCCGTGTGCTGCAGCTGCATCGTCGGTTTCCACGAAGGTAAGCGGTGAACGCCGCCATTACCGTAAAGTGAATCCGTTGCAGTAGTGATTTTGCGCTCTGAAAGGAGTCGCTAATTTGGATAGCGTCACTAAAAGCATCGCAAAGGAGGATTGCGACTTGGAAAAAGTCGCATAACAAGTCTGCGTTCTAGAAAGTATCGCACAGCTCAAGTGCGACTCGAACAACGACGCATAATCTTTAAAGGCTTTATTGGAGTCCCGGATTGCGACGCCAGCTACATCTTGATTCATCTCTCTTCTGGAGGATCTTATTTGTTCTTCAACATCTGGTAACTTGGTTTGTTCCTGGAATTTTCCATTAAGGAGGAATCCCATTCTTGAAGAAGTCTGCATTTGCCTGACGTTTCCTATCTTTTTGGAACTAAACTCGCTAAAATCATTCAGCGAGCTCAGTCATTCCTGTCTTCTTATCCTGACAGCTTTTATTTCAGCAAGTCTTGCAGGTTGTATTTCAAAGAAAAAAGACGCGTAGATTGGTTAATCATTCACTTGTGTTACTTTGTATTGCATTTGATTCTTTCCTCTTTGTTGAAAGGTTACCCCTCTTTAAAAATGAGTACTAAAAGTAACAAAAAAACTCAGGGGGAAAAATCATCACACAAACCAGCACTGAGATCTGCTGTCAGGAAGGATATCACTGATCTTGATGAGGCAATTTGTATCAGCCCTTCCGCATCTCCGCCTGCGGAGGGCTATAAAATTGGCTTAAAAGATGATACTAGCATGCTGAAAGAAATTCAAGACATAATTGATACTCAGGCTGATATGGATACCACTGTCACTAAAAAAAGAAACATAATTAAAGCTTGGTCTGACTCTGAGGAGGAGTTTCATGACACTTCTCCTACTCAGAGTCCAGATAGAAGTAGGCCTAGGCTATCTGAGGAGGCACCCAAAATATGCCCTATTGAAGGGATTCAAGCTTCCAATGAGGGTGTATCCAAAGCTTACGTGAAAGATCTAATAGTCGCCCTAAACAATAGTCTTAGATTGACAATGGAGGAAAATACCAATCGTTTACAAGCCAAATTTGAAGTTATCAATTCTCGGATTGATAAACACGATAAAAAAATTGTTGTCTTGGAAAAGAGTTCTTCTTCTTTACAGAAGCAGCAAGCAGATACACAAAAAGAGGTGCAATACCTAAGAATGAAGCTTGCTGACATCGAGGACCGCAGTAGGCGGAACAACATTAAATTGAGGGGAATTTCTGAAAAAGTAAGCCAGGCAAATTTACAGAACTACACTATGGGGATCCTTAAAAAAATCTTTCCGGATTCTCCGGAACTTGAGCTAATGATTGACAGGATACACAGGTTACCAAGACCTAGATCCATTTCGGAAGATATTCCGAGGGATACAATACTAAGATTTCATTTTTACCCCACTAAAGAAAGACTCCTAGCTTTTATGAGGGACAAGAAGCAGCTCCCTCCCCCGTTTGATCATATTAAAGTATTCGTTGACTTGTCCAAAGATACAATCCAGCTAAGAGCTTTGGGGAAGTCACTTCAATTTTACGCAGGATGGGTATCCAGTACAGATGGGGCTTCCCAACTAAATTACTTGTAAATAGAGGAGGCAGGATTGTTTCATTACTCACACCACAAGATGGTATGTCCTTTATCTCCTCTCTGAACAAAATTGGGGATATTCCGGGGTAAGAAGTTGTGTACTTTATTCTTTGTAAATGTGTCATTTGCAGGGGGCTTCTAATGCCATCCATGAACTTTCCCATTTAAGGAGAACATCCTTCGAATTCGAGGATTCTTCACAAGACTGTTTAGTTGGTTATTAAGTTTTGTGTGTTTTGTTTTTTCTGTTTGTTAGCATTATTGCTTAGGAGAAAATGGTTAAAATATTATCATTTAACGTGAGAGGCCTAAATAGCCCGGTTAAGAGGCACTCTACATGGAGAGAGATCAAGAGAAGCAGAGCTGAGATCATTTGCTTACAGGAGGTCAAGCTTGCCAAGTCAGGTCACCCAAGATTCGAAAATAAAAATTATTCTCATATATTTGAAGCCCTAAACGATAAAAAGAGGGGAGGGGTTATTACCCTTATCAAAAACTCATTAGATTTCCGCAGCATCGAGACTCACTCAGACCCAGAGGGTAAATATTTAATACTGGTGGCCATGGTCAATAATCAATTGACTACTATCATCAATGTTTATGCGCCTCATAACGCTCAGATTAAATTTTTCAACGAGCTTGACAGTAAAATCCAGGAGGTTAAGAAGGGGGTGGTGATCGTAGTAGGAGACTTTAATATTGTCCCTGACGCCCAGCTGGATTCTACTGCAAGGTCTAGGTCTTCTTTCCCAGTTTTAAAAGGATGGCTCCACAGCCATGAATACCTGGATGTTTTTCGGTGCATAAACACTTCATCATTGGAATATACGCATTATTCAGAGGTACATAAGACCTTTTCGAGAATCGACCTATTCCTTACCGATTACTTTTCAATTTCCAGATTTAGGAGAATAGATATCTTACCAAAGTCCTTTTCAGACCACTCTCCTGTAATCTGTGAAGTGGATCTTGGTCTATCACATAAGAGAGACTTTCTCTGGAGATGTAATTCCTCACTTTTGTACAACCCAATCTTCAGAGAAAAAATCGAGAAAGCCATCACTAACTATTTTAAGGAAAACGAGTCGGAAGATGTGAGCCCGTTCACATTGTGGAATGCCCACAAATGTGTTATAAGAGGAGTGATGATAGGCTTACTGAATCAAAAAAAAAAACAGGACAAGGAAAAGATCCACAATTTACAAATGGATCTTAAGAATAAGGAAGATGCACAACAAAAATTAGTGGCACCTTCTTCAGAACTGCATTCAGAGAGTATCAACCTTAGAATTGCGCTGAGAGCAGCTTTATTCGAAGACTATGATAGGTATGCCAAGAGGATGAAAGCGAATTTCTACTCCTCATATAACAAACCTTCCAAGCTTATGGCCCAGAGATTCCAGGCCATAAGAGTTAGGAATAGGATTAATAGGATCAAATATAACGGAATGATCTCCGACCACCCTAAAGAAATAGCGGATCATTTCGCAGATTATTTCTCTTCCCTATACAATCTTAAGTACGACCCAGATACATCCCAGCCAGACAAACTCCACATCCAAAAATTCTTATCAAGTATTAACCTACCTGAACTTTCTGCTGAGCAATTGACGGCCATCGACGCCCCTTTTACTCAGCATGAAATTTCCGAATCCATCAAGAAACTAAAACTTAAGAAATCACCGGGACCTGATGGTTTCACGAATGAGTATTTTAAAGTGTTTGCCCCTCACCTGGTTCCCTGCCTCGGCTCAGTGTTCAATAAAGCATCTTCGATTGGAGAATTCCCACCGGAAATGCTAAAGGCCACTATAATCTTAATTCCCAAAACTAAAGGAGACCTGGAGTCGGTCAAAAATTATAGGCCAATTTCACTAATTAACACTGACGTAAAAATATATTCAAAAATCATTGCCGATAGAATCAAATTTATTCTTCCAAGCATTATTCACAAAGACCAGATGGGCTTTATCCTGGGACGTCAGACCAGTGACGGTACTAGAAAGGTATTCAATCTAATTCACTCTGTCAGATCTAAAAGAACTCCTTCAATTCTCCTAGCGTTGGATGCTGAGAAGGCATTTGATAGAGTGAATTGGGACTTTTTGGTAGCGGCCCTTAAAAAATTTGGATTAAGCCTCAATATAATTAAAACAATCATGGCCTTATATGCTTATCCCTCAGCAAACGTGTATGTAAATTGTCACCTATCTAAAAACATTCCAATAACGAATGGTACAAGACAGGGATGTCCCTTGTCCCCTCTGCTATTCGCTATTATCATGGAGCCACTTGCTGAGAGAATAAGAGGGAATGAGTCGATTAGGGGAATCCAGATAGGGGCAAAACAGTACAAAATTAGCCTGTTTGCGGATGATGTCATCCTCAGCCTTACAAATCCTTCATGCTCTATTATGCATGTCCTCCAGGATTTTGGAGATTTTTCAAAGGCATCGTTGTTCAAAATTAACGAATCAAAGTCTAAAATTTTGGACTTTTTCTTGAGCCAGGATGATATCTGCGGTATTAAAGGGAATACTAATTTTGATTGGGAAAAGGAGTCGCTGACATATCTTGGCATACTTATCTCTAGAGTTTTTCGCAAGACGATTGATCTAAACCTCCAAAAAATCACTAAGGAAGTGCAATCTGAACTTAATAATCTTGGGAAGCAGGAAATTTCTTGGGCCGGGAGAATTACTTTATTTAAACTTTTTACTCTCCCCAAAATTTATACACCTTTAGAGCTTTACCTTTACTTATTCCGTTAAAGCTAATCAAAAAACTACAAAGTATAGTTAACACATTCGTATGGAACAAGAAGAGAGCAAGGATAGCATTCACCACTATCACCAAAATTAAAACAAATGGAGGCCTTGCTCTCTCAAATTTGGTTAACTATTACTACTCCTCCTTGGTGAAACAGTCTCGTATTTGGCTCAGGCCGGATAATGGCCCGGCTTGGTCAGAGATTGAAAGACACTATAATAGGAACACTCCTCTGGCAAAATTAATTTTAAGTAATGTCCTATCATCCTCCTCTGTATCGCATATCTCGCCGACTATTTCTGCTACCTTATATGCCTGGACCTATATGGCCAAAATCCAAACACAAAGCAGGAAGAGGTTCAGATATGACCAAATCAAGGACATATCACTGAGGTTTTTTGGCTTGATTATGGAAAAGGAAATTCCTAGCTCTTGGAGATTGGCTAGTTTAACGAAAGTACAGGATATTTTTGATGGCAAAGATTTCATTGAATATGAAGTGTTGTTGTCTGTACATAAACTTCCTCCTGAAGATGCCCAAATCTTTTATTTCATTAAAAAACTCATCTCCAAATTTATCAGGAAAAAGTCTCTTATCACGGAGATGGTAGGCATGTTAATTTGTAATCCGGACAATAACCTTTATTGGAAATCCAAATTTATTTATAACTTCTTAAACGAAGATCTAGTACCCAAGGAAACCCTTTTCGAGACTAACTGGCAAAGGGATATGAACTTGAATTTCTCTCACGATCAATGGCGGAAAGCACTTAAAGCTACTTATTCCTCAAACATATGTGCTTCCCTCCATGAGTCGTATTATAAATTAGTCTCCCGATGGTATTTCACACCTGCTAAAATGGCAAGATATTTTTCCGGGAGTGTCCCCTAACTGTTGGAGAGACTGTGGTTTCGCAGGGAATCTTCTACATGTCTTTTGGGAGTGCCCCAAGATAAGGTTACTATGGTCAAATGTCTCTGACTTGGTGGATAAGATCACTTCTAGAACTGTGACGTTGACCCCTCAATTGGCCTTATTGTCTCTCGATCTTGAGGAAATCCCTCACTCATACAGACATCTAATCATCCACTTATTCTTGGTAACCAAAAACCAAATAGCTTCTCTTTGGAAGGAAGAAGCGGTTCCTAAAATAGCCGACATTGTAGACAAAATGTCTCTGCACATGTCATACGAGAAAAGCCATGCACTGGCTAACAACAGTTTTACTTCCTTCTGTAAAAAATGGAATCCTTGGCAAGACTTGACCTCTTAATTTCGCTTATGTTGGCTTGACTCTCTCCTATATCCTCTCACGGCAAAGATTCTCTTTGATTGATTAACAATTGATATCCTCTACTGTTAGTTTAGAAATGTTATTGTTATGGTTATGTTATTATTATTTATTAATATCCTTACTGTCGAGCTACTTGATATATTCTACAGTTAGATTTCTTCATCTCCATGATTAACTCGATTGATGTCTAGTACTGTTAAGTATGGAAAGTTATATTCTATTTGAGATGTAAGACTGTAATACCCTACTCTCATTGCTAAAAATTATAATAAAGTTATTTTGAAAAAGAAATATGAAAAATTGAGAAGTCTTAGCGCATAAGATGGCCAAATTATGTGAGCCTGATAGCCACGTCAAGGCTCTTCTCGTATATCAGGTTCTAACTAATGCCTATCCTCGCTTAGAAAAGTCTGTCTGCATGGGAACGTATGAATCCTCTCTTCAGACTAAAATCTACATCTCTGTGGAGGGGTGATGAACCTGTTGTAATTAAAAAGCCTGTGACCACCAGGTGGAGTGCTCAGGTAGAAGGTAAATGAATACATATCAAAAAACTGACCGGCACATCCAAACATAGATTCAGTGTGAACAGGTGCTAAACCTAGAGTCACCAACTCATATACATACAAGAAAAAAAGGTAGCACACTGTAGCGCTATAGCTTGCAAACACGAAATATGAAAAATATGAAAAATGAATTGCATCATTACCTTAGAAATATGAAAAATTGAGAAGTCTTAGCGCATAAGATGGCCAAATTATGTGAGCCTGATAGCCACGTCAAGGCTCTTCTCGTATATCAGGTCCTAACTAATGCCTATCCTCGCTTAGAAAAGTCTGTCTGCATGGGAACGTATGAATCCTCTCTTCAGACTAAAATCTACATCTCTGTGGAGGGGTGATGAACCTGTTGTAATTAAAAAGCCTGTGACCACCAGGTGGAGTGCTCAGGTAGAAGGTAAATGAATACATATCAAAAAACTGACCGGCACATCCAAACATAGATTCAGTGTGAACAGGTGCTAAACCTAGAGTCACCAACTCATATACATACAAGAAAAAAAGGTAGCACACTGTAGCGCTATAGCTTGCAAACACGAAATATGAAAAATATGAAAAATGAATTGCATCATTACCTTAGAAATATGAAAAATTGAGAAGTCTTAGCGCATAAGATGGCCAAATTATGTGAGCCTGAATTACAACAGGTTCATCACCCCTCCACAGAGATGTAGATTTTAGTCTGAAGAGAGGATTCATACGTTCCCATGCAGACAGACTTTTCTAAGCGAGGATAGGCATTAGTTAGGACCTGATATACGAGAAGAGCCTTGACGTGGCTATCAGGCTCACATAATTTGGCCATCTTATGCGCTAAGACTTCTCAATTTTTCATATTTCTAAGGTAATGATGCAATTCATTTTTCATATTTTTCATATTTCGTGTTTGCAAGCTATAGCGCTACAGTGTGTACCTTTTTTCTTGTATGTATATGAGTTGGTGATCAGGTTTAGCACCTGTACACACTGATATCTATGAATTGGATGTGCCGTGCCAGTTTTATGATATGTATTCATTTACCTTCTACCTGAGACATCACCGGTGGTCACAGGCTTTTTAATTACAACAGGTCATCACCCCTCACAGAGATGTAGATTTTAGTCTGAAGGAGGATTCATACGTTCCCATGCAGACAGCTTTTCTAAGCGAGGATAGGCATTAGTTAGGACTGATATACGAGAAGAGCCTTGACATGGCTATCAGCTCACTTAATTTGGCCATCTTATGCGCTAAGACTTCTCATTTTTCATATTTCTAAGGTAATGATGCAATTCATTTTTCATATTTTTCATATTTCGTGTTTGCAAGCTATAGCGCTACAGTGTGTACCTTTTTTTCTTGTATGTATATGAGTTGGTGACTCTAGGTTTAGCACCTGTTCACACTGAATCTATGTTTGGATGTGCCGGTCATTTTTTGATATGTATTCATTTACCTTCTACCATGAGCACTCCACCTGGTGGTCACAGGCTTTTTAATTACAACAGGTTCATCACCCCTCCACAGAGATGTAGATTTTAGTCTGAAGAGAGGATTCATACGTTCCCATGCAGACAGACTTTCCTAAGCGAGGATAGGCATTAGTTAGGACCTGATATACGAGAAGAGCCTTGACGTGGCTATCAGACTCACATAATTTGGCCATCTTATGCGCTAAGACTTCTAAATTTTTCATATTTCTAAGGTAATGATGCAATTCATTTTTCATATTTTTCATATTTCGTGTTTGCAAGCTATAGCGCTACAGTGAGCTACCTTTTTTTCTTGTATGTATATGAGTTGGTGACTCTAGGTTTAGCACCTGTTCACACTGAATCTATGCTTGGATGTGCCGGTCAGTTTTTTGATATGTATTCATTTACCTTCTACCTGAGCACTCCACCTGGTGGTCACAGGCTTTTTAATTACAACAGGTTCATCACCCCTCCACAGAGATGTAGATTTTAGTCTGAAGAGAGGATTCATACGTTCCCATGCAGACAGACTTTTCTAAGCGAGGATAGGCATTAGTTAGGACCTGATATACGAGAAGAGCCTTGACATGGCTATCAGGCTCACATAATTTGGCCATCTTATGCGCTAAGACTTCTCAATTTTTCATATTTCTAAGGTAATGATGCAATTCATTTTTCATATTTTTCATATTTCGTGTTTGCAAGCTATAGCGCTACAGTGTGCTACCTTTTTTTCTTGTATGTATATGAGTTGGTGACTCTAGGTTTAGCACCTGTTCACACTGAATCTATGTTTGGATGTGCCGGTCAATTTTTTGATATGTATTCATTTACCTTCTACCTGAGCACTCCACCTGGTGGTCACAGGCTTTTTAATTACAACAGGTTCATCACCCTCCACAGAGATGTAGATTTTAGTCTGAAGAGAGGATTCATACGTTCCCATGCAGACAGACTTTTCTAAGCGAGGATAGGCATTATTTAGGACCTGATATACGAGAAGAGCCTTGACATGGCTATCAGGCTCACATAATTTGGCCATCTTATGCGCTAAGACTTCTCATTTTTTCATATTTCTAAGGTAATGATGCAATTCATTTTTCATATTTTTCATATTTCGTGTTTGCAAGCTATAGCGCTACAGTGTGCTACCTTTTTTTCTTGTATGTATATGAGTTGGTGACTCTAGGTTTAGCACCTGTTCACACTGAATCTATGTTTGGATGTGCCGGTCAGTTTTTTGATATGTATTCATTTACCTTCTACCTGAGCACTCCACCTGGTGGTCACAGGCTTTTTAATTACAACAGGTTCATCACCCCTCCACAGAGATGTAGATTTTAGTCTGAAGAGAGGATTCATACGTTCCCATGCAGACAGACTTTTCTAAGCGAGGATAGGTATTAGTTAGGACCTGATATACGAGAAGAGCCTTGACGTGGCTATCAGGCTCACATAATTTGGCCATCTTATGCGCTAAGACTTCTCAATTTTTCATATTTCTAAGGTAATGATGCAATTCATTTTTCATATTTTTCATATTTCGTGTTTGCAAGCTATAGCGCTACAGTGTGCTACCTTTTTTTCTTGTATGTATATGAGTTGGTGACTCTAGGTTTAGCACCTGTTCACACTGAATCTATGTTTGGATGTGCCGGTCAGTTTTTTGATATGTATTCATTTACCTTCTACCTGAGCACTCCACCTGGTGGTCACAGGCTTTTTAATTACAACAGGTTCATCACCCCTCCACAGAGATGTAGATTTTAGTCTGAAGAGAGGATTCATACGTTCCCATGCAGACAGACTTTTCTAAGCGAGGATAGGCATTAGTTAGGACCTGATATACGAGAAGAGCCTTGACATGGCTATCAGGCTCACATAATTTGGCCATCTTATGCGCTAAGACTTCTCAATTTTTCATATTTCTAAGGTAATGATGCAATTCATTTTTCATATTTTTCATATTTCGTGTTTGCAAGCTATAGCGCTACAGTGTGCTACCTTTTTTTCTTGTATGTATATGAGTTGGTGACTCTAGGTTTAGCACCTGTTCACACTGAATCTATGTTTGGATGTGCCGGTCAGTTTTTTGATAAGCATGAGAAACACCGGCATAGATCTTCTGACTGGCGGTGAAATCATCCCCGCCGGTCAGAGAGCCGCGGTTCCCACACTGTCAAAAGGCAGCGTGAGCGCTCAGCTGTGATCGGAGGTATAAAGTTTACCTCTGGTCACTACTGTCAGCTGATGGGACCACAGCTCCCATCTGCTGACACCTGCTGCTGCTAATAACAGTGAGAGCAGGAGCGGTGGATGGGAGTATTCATCAGCCGCTCCTGCGCTGCAAATAAATAATTTAAAAAGAAAACTTGCGTGGGTTCCCCTGTATTTTTGATAAACAGACAGGCAAAACTCACAGCAGGGGGCTGCAACCCTCAGCTATCAGCTTCAGCAAGGCTGGTTATCAAGAATAGAGGGGTCCCCACACCATATTTTTAATTTCCCATGGCACTCGGGCTGACGTCACATAGGTGAAGTGAGTTAATTGGCCGTGAACTCGCAGGACCTGTCTGACTGCACCACGAGCAGAAGAACTTTCGCACACTTGTGGTGCCCTCAGACAGGGAATAGCAGTTCACAGGCATACACTGAGCACACAGTGCTCAGTGTCTACTAGATGACAGGCTACATGGTCACATCATGCAACCATGCAGCCTGCCATCTAGATGTAGCAGAGCTAGACTCATCGTTGGACTAATGGATTAAAAGCATCTCTGCGTAAAGGTGAGGAATATTGTTGTTTAATTAAGATTATTAAAGGAGTCTGTGTCTTTCTTTCAATTAGAGGACTTTATTCTGGGTGTCTGTGATTTCATACAATATTACTATGGGGTTAGTAATGGGAGTGTCTTATTGATGCCTCTCCATTACTAAACTCAGGACTTGATGTCACCTGACAATACAAAGGTGACATCAACCCCCCCAAAAAGTAAGGCTAAGTGCTAGATTTGGCACATTTATGGATCTTAGAGATGTGCCATTTCTGGGGCGGCTGAGAGCTGATGTTTTTAGCCTGGGGGAGGAGGGCAGTATCCATGGTCCCTTCCTAGGCTATTAATATCAACCCACAGCTGTCTGCATAGCCTTTGCTGGTTATTAATTATAGGGAGGCCCTACAACATTTCTTTTTAGTGTCCCCCATTTTAATAGCCAGAGAAGGCTAATTGTACAGTTGTGACCTGATATTAATAGCCTGGGAAGCTCCATGGGTATTACCTCCTTCCCAGGCTATAAACACCTGCCCCCAGCCGTCGGCTTTCCCGCTGCTAGTTATGAAAATTACACAGGCGCCCACGCCACTATTTTCAGAAAAATAATCTTTTATTAATTAAATACATGTACAGTAAGCACACACACTGTAGTAATTGTATTTGTCACTGACATCCATATATCTATATGTATTTATGTATTTACTGTGTGTAATCCATCTCTTCTATCCTATCAGCTCTTGCTGTAATTTTACACTTCGGCTGCTAAATTGCCGACTTTTATTCTATCTATGTAATTATATATATATATATATATACATATATATATATATATATAGCGTTTGTGTGTCACTGACATCTATATATCCCACCAAGGATCGAGTCTGCAAGGAGTTTGTATGTTCTCCCTGTGTTTGCGTGGGTTTCCTTCGGGTAATCCGGTTTCCTCCCACCTGCCGAAGACATACTGATAGGGAATCTAGATTGTGAGCCCCATCGGGGACAGCGATGATAATGTGTGCAAAACTTTAAAGCGCTGCGGAATATGTTGTAGCTATATAAAAATAAAGATTATTATTATCATTATATATCTACAGTATGTATTCTACGTGTATATATCTATTCTATCTATTCTATTCTAACCTGTCATGCTGTGATTTTACTGAACGCAGCACATGAATTGCCAGATTTTATTCTATTACCGAATGTTACCAACTTTTTTCTGATTTTAAGAAAGATGCTCATGTTACCAATCACAAATCCAAATGTTCCATATTCGAGTCGAATTTATATTTGGCGATCGTTTTCCGAACATATTCGCTCATCTCTACTTCAGATCTACCAATAGCCATTTGCATATTCATTTAAAATCTCGTTAATGGAGGCACAAACTATGTAAAGATATTTCTGGACTTGGTTTTGAATGAACTACAAATAGTTGGTAGTTTTCTGGCAGATTCCCTTTCATTTATCTCTGTAATTACACATCTATGCCCAGAGTTTGCTCGCCACTCAGTCTAATACGATTATCATGAACTGTTTTGACTACTTTAGAAAAGTATGGAGATATCCACAGATAACAGCTGTCAATGCTGACAGCTTTATTGTAGACCCACATACATGCTTCAATTCAAGACAGTGGATTGTGTTTTATATCCTGATCTAGAACTACACAAGCTGATATATTATACAGCTAAAGAGGATCTGTCACTGGTTTTCTGCTGCCCCTCCTGGGAGTAGCATGATGGAGGGGCAGAGGCTCTAATTTCAATGATGTATGACTTACCGGGTTGCTTGCTGCAGTTTTAATAAAACATCTATTTTATCTTCTGCAGACCTAGCAGTGTTCTGAATGCTGAGCTCTGTATAACCCCGCCCACACTACTGATTGGCTGCTTTATGTGCACACTGTGCATAGGCAGAAAGCTTCCAATCAGCAGTGGAGGCATTGTTATGCAAGAATATGGACAACCTCATGGCAGCAGGTTTATTAGTCCTCTAGTATTAATCTCTTGCTGATAAAACTATTATTTTATCCAAACTACTGCAAGCAGCCCAGTAAAAATAAAGCACATTATAATCAGGGACTTTGTCTCCACATTATGCCGCTCTCTGATTAGATCCAGGTGACAGATTCCCTTTAAGTGACAAGACATAAAAATTGTGTGTTTCTGATTTAAAAAAATATATATCATTCCGTCTCTGGAATACATGTATAATAGGCATTACTAAGACAGACCCCTTTAAATTTCTCATGGGCCCTGCTGCCTAAGGACGCCAGTGGTCCGCCTATAAGAGGGATCCAAAATCTTTTTTGTATGGACTGACAATACAAATCAAATCTTAAAAAGGGGTGGTCTGAAACTAATATTGATTTTATTCCTAAAATGTCTATTTGTTCTAGTAATTTGATTCTAATGTACTTTATTGAAAATGTCCCGACTCCCTACCATTCCCTCTCTGCCCTATCTTCCTTCTTTAAGTTCTTTTTTACCAACTACTCATCATCAGAGGACAGAGGCAGATATCACTGCCGTAGTCCATGGGCGTACCCACCGTGGGGCAGGGGGGGCAGTTGCCCCCTTAGAAGCAGGGGGGCACAATGAAAGAACCGACCCGCCAAGGACATTTATCCGGCCCATCGGCCCCGCCGACATTGAGCGTCACTACAGTTCATTGCCGGCGGGCCCTTTAATAGCGGGTGGAACTATAATGTGGCGAGGAAGGCCTTATGGCCTTCCATATGCAGCACAGACGCGATCGTCATCACGCCGCCTGAGCCAGGAGAAGACGGAGTCAAGCGCATGCTTCTCCAGAGCTGCGGGGGACATAGGTGAGTACTGGCATTTTTTTTTTAACGCGGGGCGCGATCTATTGGGGACTATGCTGCTTATGGGGGATTATGCTGCCTATGGGGGATTATGCTGCCTATGGGGGACTACTATGCTGTTTACTGGGGACTACTATGCTGCCTATTGGGGACTATGCTGCCTATTGGGACATTTACCTGCCTATTGAGGACATATGCTGCGTATTGGGGACTTCTGCTGCCTATTGGGGACTATGCTGCCTATTGGGACATATGAGGCCTATTGGGGACCTTTGCTTCCCATTGGGGACCTATGCTGCCTATTGGGACACTTACCTGCCTATTGGGGACCTATGCTGCCTATTGGGGACATATGCTGCCTATTGGGGACCTATGCTGCCTATTGGGGACCTATGCTGCCTATTGGGACATTTACCTGCCTATTGGGGACCTATGCTGCCTATTGGGGACTATGCTGCCTATTGGGGACTATGCTGCCTATTGAGATATATGCTGCCTATTGGGGACCTATGCTGCCTATTGGGGACCTATGTTGCCTATTGAGGACATATGCTGCTTATTGGGGACTATGCTGCCTATTGGGGACCTATGCTGGCTATTGAGGACATATGCTGCCTATTGGGGACCTATGCTGCCTATTGAGGACATATGCTGCCTATTGGGAACTATGCTGCCTATTGGGGACTATGCTGCCTATTGGGACATATGCTGCCTATTGAGGACATATGCTGCCTATTGGGGACCTATGCTGCCTATTGGGGACCTATGCTGCCTATTGGGACCTATGCTGCCTATTGAGGACATATGCTGCTTATTGGGGACATATGCTGCTTATTGGGGACCTATGCTGCCTATTGGGACCTATGCTGTCTATTGAGGACATATGCTGCCTATTGGGGACCTATTCTGCGTATTGAGGACATATGCTGCCTATTGGGGATCAATGCTGCCTATTGGGGACATTTACCTGCCTATTGGGGACATTTACCTGCCTATTAGGGACTCTCGCACCACACCAGTCTGAACCTGAGCTAAAAGCGGAGTTGCGCCAATATGTGCACTGATGAGGATGAAATGATATGGATTGGCAAGGCTGCAGTGATGGGCAGTGCAGGCTGTATGTCTCTGTGTGGGCAGTTTTATTGCTGGTATATTGTTTTTGTAGCACTGTATATATATTGGTATTTTACTAATAGCAATTTGGAATCCCTAGGAAATAATGATATCAAGAAAGAGAAAAATTGCTTCACTTGTTACGACTAGCAGTGACAAATATGGAACAGAACATTGACCATCTCATTAGCCAAAAGCAGGCCCGTAGTTCCCATTGAAATACCAGTAAGTTTGTTTATTTAACTTTACTTGTTCTTTATTTTAAGTATTGTATTTGTTCCTATTTTGTTTTGTTTTTTAACTTCAAAATAAGAGTGTAGTATATGGTGTATACAGGGTCATACACATCGTGTGCGGTATATAGAGTGTAGTATATGGTGTATTCAGGGTCATACACATCGTGTGCGGTATATAGAGTGTATATACACTGCTGTATTATACTTTTTATATACAGGTTATAATGCCTCTTATTCTTTGTATAGAGGTTAGTGTGCTATGTATAATATATGGTATATACAGCGTAGTGTCGCATACACTGCTGTATTATACAATATACAACAGTTCTAATGCTCCATACCTAATATGCAGTATAATGTACAGTGTATATGATGTAACCTGTATAAGATGTGACATTGGCTTGCCCCCCCCTAGTTTTGATCCTGGGTACGCCTATGCCGTAGTCTTTGCCCCACACTAAAGCAAAGCATCATCAGTGACATCATTTTCACGGGCTAATCCCATTTCTTCAGAGCATGCGTTGGTTGTCAATTCCGACGTATGCTCAATACCAGGGCCAGGATGAGGGGTAGGCAGGATATGTACCCGCCTGGGGCGCTACCTCTGGCCTACCAAAAGGGGGGGGTCACAATTTAAAGAAAAAAACATTGCTGAATGCCTGCAGCCCTCTGGCCCTTTCTTCTGGCTGCAGCCATTCAGAAATGTGAAAACATCAAGTCACTAACTTCCCATCAAGTTGCATGAGGGTGGGGAAAATGTCCTCTGTGCCATGTCCCAGTGCTTTGCCGACATTCGGCCTGCTCTGATGTTCTGAGTAAAGCAGGTAGACAGGACCAGGAGGACATTCCCAGCTGGGGCTGCTGTGATTCTGTTATCCCTTGAAATCCTGATCCCTCTCAGCTCCTCACACCAGGAAGGAGCCGAGGACCCATTACAAGCTCTGATAGGACGGAGGGGAGAGGAGCGATGTCTGCAGCCAAGGTGAGGCCCCTGCCAAGGCATAGTTAGGGTTTTGGTTCTGGGCAGCGAAGTTTCTGAGTGGGCCCCTAACCAGTTAACCCTGATTTTAACTGGGTGACGCACCCTAATAGTGGATGTAGGAGAACCTCAGCACATGTCTGTGCTGTTGCTGAAAATAATCTCTGTACAAGGACCAACATTGATATTACCGCCATTTGGTTAAAGGTAGATACCAGTCTTAGAGAACATATAAGAGATCACAGCACAGTTATAGATGGTGACTTACAGCTGATGTTCTTTCTGATGGAGTCGTTCACTTTTCACATCTTTTCCATCTGGCCTAGACCGACATGACATCTTCCAGTCACGACTCGGCTGCAGAGATTACAACAAAGACACATTTCACGTCTCATATTTTCAGCACTGTCCTCATCTATGCTGTACTAAGCTTAGTTCTTGTATTCAAGTACTTATGGTTGTTCTGGTGATGTATTCCTGTACTAATGATGGTTCTGCTGATGTATTAATGTGATAATTGTGGTCTGGTGACGCATTCATGTACTGATGGTGGTTCCGGTGATGTAGTCAAGTACTGATGATTGTTTTGTTGATGTATTCATGTATTATTGATGGCTCTGGTGTTCTATTTATGTACTGATGGTGATATGGTTTTGTATTTATATACTGATGATGGTTCTGGTGAGGAGTACATTACTAGGACCATCGTCACTCCAACAGAGCCACCATCAGTACATGAATATGTCACCACAACCACCAATCATCAGTATTCTCGCAAATTAATCATTACACTGTTACCGTTGAAATCAACAGATTGTAATATGGACAGGACAAATCTTGCAGCTCCTGGTGCATTTTGTAACTACTCTCAGTTCGGACCAAGATATAAAAACCGTGAATAAAGCGGCCACTCATATTAATTCACTATTTACTGAAGCTAAATATCAGGTCACATTAGAACCAAAGAACTCTAGGAAATAACCTACCCCTCCTTTCTAACGCCCATGCGAGAAGGCAAGACAACATGAGTCTAACAATATACAAGACTTCTTACTGGAGTTTCTCTTTCAGCCTATTTTCTATGTTGACATGTTATGAGTGTAATTAAACATATGTTTCATTGCTAATTGAAATAATTGAATAATAATTTATTACTAAGACCTAGAAATGTTCGATTCCATGCATGTTCATCCTTCGGGAGCAGCACATAATTCCCCATTGACGGATATAAACTCATACGTCTCCAGCGTAAATGAATTAACAATTTAGACTGAGGAAAATAAACAGTTGAAAACAACTTATAATAAAGAAGATATAACAAGATGTAATGAACAAGTATGTAATAACATAATTGCTTCCCTGACAAGGAAGGATTGCTAAGTGTGTGTCAGCAGCACAGTTTGTCTAACCTAAATCTTAGACACAAAAGCATGAAAAAGTAGAGTCATAATTTACGGGTAATTATCTAAGCTCAGCACAAACTTTATTATAATTTTTTATTTGTCTTTATTTCTTTGTACGCAAAATAAACAGGAGGTTTCTATACTTTCTAAAAAGATTAGCTGCACCTTGTTTTTTGGTGCCATTACCTCCACCCATCAAGTAGGCTACATCTACTGTTATAGCCTCCACCCATCAAGTAGGGTACAACTACAATCATAGCCTCCACCCATGAAGTAGGCTACATTTACAGTCATAGCCTCCATCCATGAAGTAGACTACATCTACGGTCATAGCCTCCGCCCATCAAGTAGGCTACATCTACAGTCATAGCTTCCACCCATCAAGTAGGCTACATCTACTGTCAAATCCTCCGCCCATCAAGTAGGCTACATCTACTGTCATAGCCTCCACCCATCAAGTAGGCTTCATCTACAGTTATTACCTCCCCCCATCAAGTAGGCTATATCTACAGTTAGATAGATAAATAAATGTACTCGCGCTATGAAACAACCACAGGGCATACAGTACTGATCCAGCAACACATACCTGAGGAAGGAGAACGTTATCTCCGAAACGCGTAGGATACTGTTTTGGCTCTTACTGCACTCCGTAGCTGGAATCCAAATTCACGTAACCGGAACAACGCTGACCAAGGAACTGTCGGCGTCTCATCACAGGCATCCACGCTGCAGCGCCGCAAGGAGGGAGAGCTTGCTGCCGGCCGGGGCAGCTCTCCTGAACTACTACAGATCCTGTCAGCGCCTCTCCATAATTTAGAGATAAGTACAAATTAGGACAAACTGCTTTGTAGTAACCCGGGCAGTCAGGATTTATAAGGTACACAGGGGTTACACGCATATATTATAACCCCCAACTGAGCACAAACGGACCTTCTTTGTAGATCTTATCTACCACCATATATCTTGAGGACTGAATACCTCAATGCACTGTAGTTGAAACACCTTCTGCACTTTTAAAAGCAATTAACACTTGGAGAGTGCGTTTAACCCTTAAGGTACTGCCACACTTAGCGATCTCGTTAGCGATCACGATAACGACGCAATCGTTGGTGTGATCTCTTTTAGGTCGCTAGTAGCTGCCAAACAGGAGATCTCATAAACGACACATCAGCGGTCAGCGATCTCTTTAACGACTTTGGCGGTCGTTAGGATGTCATCAGCATGTACTGAGCGCTTCTGATTCATAGGAATTTCCAGCATCGCTCCTGCTCTCTGCGTCCTGCTAGCCTGCTTTGCAACTTCTGCGATCCTCTCTGTGACGCAAAAGAGAACTTACAGATATTGCGGTCCACTCCGTGACGCAAAACAGTCATGCGTCACAAACGAGGTCGCTCATCGTTCGCAAAAGGTGCCAAACAGTGATTCAGGCTCACCAGCGGGCGCCAACGATCAAAAAACGGTCCAGAACTCTAGTGAACGATCAGCGACATCACAGCAGGGGCCACATCGTTGCTACATGCCACACACAACGAGGTCGCTAACGAGATCGCAAAATAGTGACGTTTTAGTGATCTCGTTTGCGATCTCGTTTAGTGTGGCATACCCTTTATGCTCATTTGCAAAGTTAATGCTATTTTTGCACAAATCCTCTGCGGAATTTGCACATATAATTGTTTTAGTATATGCTACCTGTATTCCATTCGCTCACTCAGTGAATAATCTATTAGGCCTCCGTTATGTATAAGGGCACATTTTAAAAGTGGTCACACAGGACACTTATTTATAATTTTATTATACTTCATTTTATTTATAACAGTACTTATACCCAACATCAGTGAGCACTATTACATCAGGTATACTAGGAATTGATTATATTCTTTCACTTGATTCAGCTCCTCAAGTCGGCATCATCACTGATCATCTATTTGTCAGAAAGATCATCATTACAACACTCTCTGTGGGAATTATTCTGAAGAAATACAGGTATGTGTTGCTGGATCAGTACTGTATGCCCTGTGGTTGTTTCATAGCGCGAGTACATTTATTTATCTATCTATATAGTTCTCACATCCTCCATGTGGTAGGAGGTTTCTGTACTTGCAGCTGATCAAGCACAAATACACTTGCGCTGCTACATATTGACCTTATTTGTGTAATTATATCTACAGTTATAACCTCCACCCATCAAGTAGGCTACATCTACAGTCATAGCTTCCACCCATCAAGTAGGCTTCATCTACAGTTATAACCTCCACCCATCAAGTAGGCTACATCTACAGTCATAGCTTCCACCCATCAAGTAGGTTTCATCTATATTTATAACTTCCACCCATCAAGTAGGCTACATCTACAGTCATAGCTTCCACCCATCAAGTAGGCTTCATCTATAGTTATAACTTCCACCCATCAAGTAGGCTACATCTACAGTCATAGCTTCCACCCATCAAGTAGGCTTCATCTATAGTTATAACTTCCACCCATCAAGTAGGCTACATCTACAGTCATAGCTTCCACCCATCAAGTAGGCTTCATCTACAGTTATAACCTCCACCCATCAAGTAGGCTACATCTACAGTCATAGCTTCCACCCATCAAGTAGGCTTCATCTACAGTTATAACCTCCACCCATCAAGTAGGCTACATCTACAGTCATAGCCTCCACCCATCAAGTAGGCTACATCTACAGTCATACTTGGCTTTATAACGTTTATCTGCTCTTGCAAAATAAGCTGAACATTAGAACAAATTTATGATTGCTTTTGGTCAACTTTAGCTAATAGGGGGTGCACACAATTGTTTTATCTCCATCTGAGAAAATCAGTCCAATTATGCTAATCAGACTGTGATCAGATTTTGATCACAGTGTGATCAGATTATCACACAGTGTGATCAATTATCACACAGTGTGATCAATTATCACGGAGGTGGGAAGAAAAAAAACCTTTTTCTCCACCTTCTCCATTATGTCTGTTCATGAATACCAGACTGCACTTGGAGATCTTCCGAGTGCGGTCCAATTTTTTTCACTGACCCACTTCATAGACATGAATTTTCGAGTGCATATTGTGCATGCTGCAATTCTTTTACTCGGACCGAGGAAAAATCAGTGGTGCATGGCCTCAAAGCATAAAATTGGTCATAGTGCGATATGTCAAAACAACAGAAAGCACCCGTCCGATTTTGACAGTCGTGTGCACAAGCCCTAATTGAGCCAAATTTTGGCACAAATTATCACATCACTTCTATCATACTTTTTAGATCTACTTTCTAGCCAATGAAAGAGAACTTGTCGGCAGGTTTTTAGACTCCAAAGTAATATCACAATATAGAACCTGCAATGATGATTACTCCCATACCATTATTACAAGTCTTAGCTACGTTGCCTCATAATCCATCGCCAAATGCTAATGCTAATGAGTTTGCAAGAGCAGAAGATTGGCCCTTCTTCTTTCTCTGTCTTCTTATCCTAAGTCGTCTGGAAGGATTGTTGAAAGGTCGCCATTGACTTTTAGGATTGCAGCCTCCAATAAAGTTACAGTCTTCTTTCTCTGTGAACCTGCCATTTGCTCTTCTCCTGTGGCACACTTTAAACATGGTGTTTATTACTAGCTCGGATAGAAATAAGGATCTCACCTCATGAGTATGTTATATTTTTCTCTTTCTTTGATGAATTCCTATCTGGCTTTGTATTTGCCTAAAGAGTCCATAAACCGCTTCATAAAAGGGAACCTGTCAGGTCCCCAAAGCCTCAGAAACTGTCCCCAGTACTATTTAGAACAGAAATTCAGGTTCCCAAAACTAACTCTGCTAGATAGTTGCTATGAAAAAAATAAACTTTAAATGCCATTCTCGCCATATGTAAATGAACCTGACTAGTCCGGAAGATTCGATGCATCTGCTCTTCTGTGCATCAGGAAGGACAGACATCGCACACAGGAGTGAGACTTCAAGCATACAAGAAGACACAGTGAGATGGGAAGATATCAATCACACCCAGGGGCCATGATTACAGGGTGTAAAGTCGGTCTGCTCTTAGTGTAGAATCCCCCTACACACACTATTTTATAAATGGTGGAACAAAACAGGTTTTTATATTGTTATTACTATTTTTATATGTACAGTACAGACCAAAAGTTTGGACACACCTCATTTAAAGATTTTTCTGTATTTCATGACTATGAAAATTGTACATTCACACTGAAGACATCAAAACTATGAATTAACACATGTGGAATTATATACTTAACAAAAAAGTGTGAAACAACTGAAATTATGTCTTATATTCTAGGTTCTTCAAAGTAGCCACCTTTTGCTTTGATGACTGCTTTGCACACTCTTGGCATTCTCTTGATGAGCTTCAAGAGATAGTCACCGGAAATGGTTTTCACTTCACGGGTGTGCCTTGTCAGGTTTAATAAGTGGGATTTCTGGCCTTATAAATGGGGTTGGGACCATCAGTTGTGTTGTGCAGAAGTCTGGTGGATACACAGCTGATAATCCTACTGAATAGACTGTTAGAATTTGTATTATGGCAAGAAAAAAGCAGCTAAGTAAAGAAAAACGAGTGGCCATCATTACTTTAAGAAATGAAGGTCAGTCAGTCCGAAAAATTGGGAAAACTTTGAAAGTGTCCCTAAGTGCAGTTGCAAAACCATCAAGCGCTACAAAGAAACTGGCTCACATGAGGACAGCCCAAGGAAAGGAAGACCAAGAGTCACCTCTGCTTCTGAGGATAAGTTTATCCGAGTCACCAGCCTCAGAAATCACAGGTTTGCAGCAGCTCAGATTAGAGACCAGGTCAATGCCACACAGAGTTCTAGCAGCAGACACATCTCTACAACAACTGTTAAGAGGAGACTTTGTGCAGCAGACCTTCATAGTAAAATAGCTGCTAGGAAACCACTGCTAAGGACAGGCAACAAGCAGAAGAGACTTGTTTGGGCTAAAGAACACAAGGAATGGACATTAGACCAGTGGAAATCTGTGCTTTGGTCTGATGAGTCCAAATTTGAGATCTTAGGTTCCAACCACCGTGTCTTTGTGCGACGCAGAAAAGGTGAACGGATGGACTCTACATGCCTGGTTCCCACCGTGAAGCATGGAGGAGGAGGTGTGATGGCAATGACAACAAACTCACCCCCAGGCTGTGTAAGGGCGATTTGACCAAGAAGGAGAGTGATGGGGTGGCTACGGTCCACAGTCACCAGACCTGAACCCAATTGAGATGGTTTGGGGTGAGCTGGACCGCAGAGTGAAGGCCAAAGGGCCAACAAGTGCTAAGCATCTCTGGGAACTCCTTCAAGATTGTGAGTTTGGGGTCATTGTCCTGTTGAAAAATAAATGATGGTCCAACTAAACGCAAACCGGATGGAATAGCATGCCGCTGCAAGATGCTGTGGTAGCCATGCTGGTTCAGTATGCCTTCAATTTTGAATAAATCCCCAACAGTGTCACCAGCAAAGTACCCCCACACCATCACACCTCCTCCTCCATGCTTCACGGTGGGAACCAGGCATGTAGAGTCCATCCGTTCACCTTTTCTGCGTCACACAAAGACACGGTGGTTGGAACCTAAGATCTCAAATTTGGACTCATCAGACCAAAGCACAGATTTCCACTGGTCTAATGTCCATTCCTTGTGTTCTTTAGCCCAAACAAGTCTCTTCTGCTTGTTGCCTGTCCTTAGCAGTGGTTTCCTAGCACCTATTTTACTATGAAGGCCTGCTGCACAAAGTCTCCTCTTAACAGTTGTTGTAGAGATGTGTCTGCTGCTAGAACTCTGTGTGGCATTGACCTGGTCTCTAATCTGAGCTGCTGCAAACCTGTGATTTCTGAGGCTGGTGACTCGGATAAACTTATCCTCAGAAGCAGAGGTGACTCTTGGTCTTCCTTTCCTTGGGCTGTCCTCATGTGAGCCAGTTTCTTTGTAGCGCTTGATGGTTTTTGCAACTGCACTTAGGGACACTTTCAAAGTTTTCCCAATTTTTCGGACTGACTGACCTTCATTTCTTAAAGTAATGATGGCCACTCGTTTTTCTTTACTTAGCTGCTTTTTTCTTGCCATAATACAAATTCTAACAGTCTATTCAGTAGGATTATTAACTGTGTATCCACCAGACTTCTGCACAACACAACTGATGGTCCCAACCCCATTTATAAGGCCAGAAATCCCACTTATTAAACCTGACAAGGCACACCCGTGAAGTGAAAACCATTTCCGGTGACTACCTCTTGAAGCTCATCAAGAGAATGCCAAGAGTGTGCAAAGCAGTCATCAAAGCAAAAGGTGGCTACTTTGAAGAACCTAGAATATAAGACATAATTTCAGTTGTTTCACACTTTTTTGTTAAGTATATAATTCCACATGTGTTAATTCATAGTTTTGATGCCTTCAGTGTGATTATACAATTTTCATAGTCATGAAAATACAGAAAAATCTTTAAATGAGAAGGTGTGTCCAAACTTTTGGTCTGTACTGTGTATAATGTAATACTGGTGGTTGTGGACCCACTACGTCATGGGCCGGGCTTACCATGGAGGGGTGTGACTAAGTGCCTACCGGGTCTTCACTAGAGCCCCCGATGGTGAGGATAGGCAGGGTCACAGGTAGACACTAGACACCATTCCAGGGCAGCCTTCAGGTTGCAGCGTCTGACTGAAGGGTCAGAGACATGGTATAAGGTACAAGAGGACAGAGGCAAAGATGTGGTCAGACAATCTTGGGTCAGGGCACACATCACAGATTCAGTATTCGTAGCCGAGATCAGGAGGGGAGAGGTCAGACTAAATGGTAAATAAGCTGGGTTAATAGCAGGAGAAACAAACATACACCCACTGGATCCAGAGACAAGCAATGGAATACAAAATATAGGGAAAGGAGTGGTGGGAGGATCTTCCAAATAAACCTGCTGCAGCCTAGGGATAGACTGGAAGGGCAAACCCTCCAGGACACTACGTGGTTAAATTTCCGTAGGATGTGGCCGCACCTCCCTATAGCCAGGTGAAGATTCTCTATGAACAGAGCTGGCAGTGAGCACAAGGCAGCAATGACTGACCAGGGAAGCAGACTGGTGAATGCAGTGAGTAGTGTGGCATTGAGAAGTTGTCAAGATACCGGTGTGACAGTATCTCCCCCCTTATGCCCCTCCCTCTTTAGGCCAGACTGCTGAGGAAGCCTCCTAGAAATGGTAGGCGGCAGATGTTTTCGGCAGGCTTGTTCCTGGAGGACTTATTATTACTAGTGCTCTGTGAATAGGCGGATAAAAAGTCCCAAAACATCCTTGGCCAGCTTGGATTCATGTCTCCCAGCACTGGATTCTCCTCCTCCTAGTTGTAGCAAAATTCTTATACAGAGGAACATCTTTTACAAGAAAAGAAGACGCTTCAACAATCTTGGGTTAAAGATGTGCTAAAATTCCTCCTCAGAATCAGATGCCTTAAAAGATCGAGACAAGACACGATTCTCAGGCAGGGAAGGCAGGTCCAAAGGCATGGAAGGTGGGGACTTGGCTAAGACCTATGCAAGGCAGTTGGTAGAACATGACGATCCTCATTGAAGCACCTGACCATGGAAGACAGAAGAACAGAGTTTACAGAGTTAGGTAGCACATAAAAAGAGATTCTTTCAGAGGGCTGGGTTCCAATTTGCAGGGTGACAGGCAGTGTGACATGACGAATAGGATCCTCCGTGGGTTGTCCATCAATGAAGGCAATAACTAGGGGACAAATTAGCATAGGAAAATGAAGCTGAAAAACCAAGTCTGGATGGATGTAGTTGGCAACAGATCCTGAGTCTAAATGGGCTGTCAAGGAGAGAGACCTCTCTCTCCAAACCAAGGTGACTTGGGTCAAAAGTTTTGGAGAGCTAACTTTTCCATCCAGAGTCATCTCTCCAACTGTCCCAAGGTGCTTGAGATCTCCAAGCCACACTTGGCACTGACGAACATAATGTCCCTTGCTTCCACAGTACATGCACTCATTAACTTAATAATTTCACTGTCGCTATTGTATTGTAGTAGTGAGGTGTATGAGGACATTCAGAGAGGATGATAGATCTCTGCCTGCCAACTCAGCCTTGATACAATTAGACAGGCACTGCCATAAGGTTTTCACCAGGGCTTCCTCCTCACTCCAGGCCAGCTCCGCTGCCAGGTCTGGAAGTGTAAGGCATACTGAGCCATGGTATCTGTGCCTGTCTAAGAGTCCACAGGGATGAGGCGAAAGACAAGGTGCAGCCAGGTTCCTGGAATACTGCTCAGAACATCTCCAAGAGTCTCCCAACATCACAAGTCTCAGGACCATCATGCTTCCAAATGGGTTTGCCCAAGGCAGGGATCATCCAGTCAACGGAGAGACCACAATCTAGTCTGGTCCAAAGGAAAAAGATGATTGCGGAGAGTGAAGTGGATCTGACACTGGTTTTATAAGCCATGGCTCTCCTTGGGATCTCCATCAAAGCAGGACTGAAGTGGAAAATGAAGCTTAGCTGCTCCACCAGACACTGGAACTCCATATGGCTCCTCTGGAGATGATGTCTATGCTGAGAAAGGCAGACATGTGGCTGTAGAAGGGCAAGAAAGGGTGGACACGGAAGTGGACAAATAGTGCAGCTGAGATGTCATCACATTAATCGCCTGCATCAGCTGGTTTTGACACTCCCATTGCGAACATACCTCCTTGTACAAGAGACTGACAGTCACATTTTCTCGACCTGTCAAGGGACCCATGGCCCGATCTTAATGTAACACTGGCAGGTGTGGACCCACTGTGCAATAGTCTGGACTTACCCTTCAGGGGCATGGCTAAGTGTCTACCGGGTCTTCAGTAGAGCCCCTATATGATGGTGAGGATAGGTTGGGCCACTGGTAAACACCAGGTACCACTCCAGGCAATCTCGGGTCGTAGCAGCTGACCGGAGGGTCAGTAACACAGGTACAAGGTACAGGAGGACAGAAGCAAAGATGTGGTCAGATAACACGGGGTCAGGGCAGGCAGAACAGGTTCAGTATACGTAGCTGAGGTCAAGGGTGGAGAGGTCAGGATAAACGGTAAATGAGCAGAGTCAATAGTAGGAGAGACAGAACAAGCATGCATGAACAGGATCCAGAGACAAGCAACTGGGAACCAATGATTATGAAAGGAGTGGTGAGAGGAGCTGCCTAATAAACCTGCTGCAGCCTAGGTATAGGCTTGGGAAGGCAATCTCTGCTGGACACAGCAGGGTTAAATTCCTGTAGGAGGTGGCCTCGCCTCCCTATAGCCTGGTGGAAATTCTCTAGGAGCAGAGCTGACAGTGAGCACAGTGCAGCACAGAAAGATGGTATGATGCTGGGCAAGCAAAGTGGTGAATGCAGTGAGTAGTGCAGCACTGAGAAGGTGTGCAAGATGCTGGCAAGATATATAGGACAGAACAGATTCTGCAGGTTGTCAGTCACAGTTGTCAGTCAGTTGTCAGTCCCGTACAAATTGTGGTTCACCTTGTAAATTCCAAATTAACCTTTCTTATACCTTTATAACCTATGCCTTTTTATAACCTTTCATGTCTTTGTATTTTCCTCTGGTGGCCAGTAAATTCACATAGTGCTCTAGCACTCTTCAGTAAATTATGCAGTGCCATTACCATACTGTGGAGACACGAAAGCAGACATGCCTTTAGAAAGACCACATGGACCAAGGCTCATTCCACTGAATGCTCATACCCCTTTTACCCCTTTACCATGGGCAGAATACTACGCAAACAGCACAGGTTGAAGGTTAAACAGTGTGGAAATACTTTATTGAATCACCAAACAATAACACATAGTACAGTCCCAGAAAATACACAAGATGGTGCAAATTACAGTCTCACCCTTCCACTGGCTCACCGGGATTAGAGAAGGATAGATGTCCCTTTTTATACCAACAGCTGTCCTCCAGGTCAACATCCACAGGTCAAAGGGAAGGTGGGATGAGGTGAACTCTCCTTATTCGAATATTCAATCAATATGCATAGTTTGTTTGTCACAGTTTGCAGGTCAACAAGCTGCATGGACTATTACAACGGGAATCAACATGTTAGCAAACATCAATTGTGCAATTACCCTGCGTCACTGTCTTCCAAGGATAGCAGCATAATAAGTTGCAACAAATATCAATTCAAGAGTCAACATTCAGGCTCATATGAACAATGGCTTAGGTCTCTTGACCTACTGGAAAATACTGTTGTCACACATACCTGGTGATTTTTGCTTTTAGCATCTGCAGATATGGTTATCTCTACCTTTCCAGTATCTAGTGTACAATAGTTTCCACCACAAATCAGTTCTATAATGGGAGGATCTTTTTAATGGGGATTTCAGCTCTATGAGGCAATTACCAGGTTTGCATCAGTGATAAATTCATTTAACTATCTGCACTCTATAAAAAGTAAATGTAAAATCTGGTGAAATCTGTCGCTTGATGATTTTTCTATTAATATTGCTCGTATGTGGCTTACATAGAATATTTTAATAGGTCGCGTTTACACAGATCTAATGTCCTCCTGTCCTGCCAGAAATACGTGTGTATGTGAGCAGCGTCTCCGCTGAGTGATTTACATTGTGGCATCTGCAGCTTTCTGGTAAATACGTTTCTGTACCCGCCACGCCACCCTCCGAACTTGCTGCATTGCAACTTGACAAAAGTTATACCTTGTAATCTTTACATAATTTACATGAGAAATAGTCCGATGGTTTCACTTTATTACTCGAGCTCATGATCTTACTGGGAAATAGGCCCCATAAAGTTGGAGAATTAGAGGGCACTATCTGTCAGCATATTATAGTGCGTCGTCTGCTTCTGCCGTCCTACAATCACTGCGGAGCATGAATCTTATACTGCAGCAGATAACACCCGGCTTTTCTCAGCGCTCTACAATCTCTGTTTATCTTTAATAAGGATATGTTGTATCTCTTCTGCCTTCATTATGTAGATTATTACTTTTATTAAAATCCTACTCTACAGCATGTCGCAGCGTTCATTATTTTTGCTATATTTAAAATCCAATCTGCGGGTCTGTACAGTCACCATGTCTGTAATACGGAAAGAAGATCTCTATATAAATATCAAGCCTCCTCCACAGAATGCAATCTGATCCCTCGCTTAGGTTTCAGCCTCATCAGGTTGTTTCTTTGGAAATATCTTGGTACCTTTTTTTATAGAAACATTTTTTTTATAGAAACATTAACAATTTCCAGTAGTTTGTGACCTGCCAGACAGCTCCAGTATTTGCTGGGCGAGCTGAAGGTCATTTGTAGTGCTAGTCTATGAGAGACTCGTTTAGGCCTCGTTCATAAACTTGCATTGAGAGCTTGTGATGTAACTTCTGACTTCCAGACAATCAGGAGTTGGGGATCACAAGATAGCGCCGCATGACCAGAGCGGCACCGATAAATGATGAAGATGCCGATGGGTAAGTATCAGACTGCAGTCAGGGACCTTAGATTAGAAACACCACTCCAGCGCTGAAAAAGAAAACCACTAGTGGTGCTTAAACAGTGATAACTAACTTGGTTCCCTTTTTAAAGGGAACATTACAGCGGATAAATGCTTTTCGATCTACATGATTTCAGCAACGTGCTCACAGGTCTCTCTCATACACACACGCAGGGAAAAACCGATCTCTCAAGGGAAGTGGATGGGGATAAGCCGCCAGGGGTCCACCTTTCTGACTAGTCTCCCATGCACCTCGGACTCTGGCGGCTTTTAAAGTATGATTTTCTATGAAACGCTGCAGCATATCAGAGTCATAATGTACATACCTGGCTGAGATCATACAACCAGTATCTGATACATGCTGCTCGTGGTCCGGGCAACATGTGCCAGCTGTCTTTATACACCCTTCTTCCACACTGGCCTCCTCTAGCCACTTCACCACAACAGGACTGGTGTATGCACTCTAGAAACTGTCCATTGCGGCGGATCGCTCCCTTCAGACTGGTTCCTCTGCTGGCAGTGAGGCTTTCCCATACGCTCAGTTTCTTGAGCAGATCTTTGCTTCCACTTACATTTCTGACCCTCTTCCCTGCAGTTTACTCTTCACTCACAGTAAGGTCACTCAGGGTTGTAACTCTTCTCACCTGGCATTTAACTCATTGCTTCCTTCAAGTTGCGTACCCTCTCCTCCACTGCTCTGTAACCCGTGCAGAAATAACAAATTCAGTATATCCAGGAAAGAAAGAAGAGGTTTGTGGATGATTTCCGCGCTCGCTGATCAATGATGAGACGTACATCCCAGATTATCAAATGAAGTAGTGGATATTCTACACGTTTCAAAGTACAAAAGAGTTCTAGATCAGGAAAGACCACAAGTATATTGTGAAGAAGTCTTGGATAACACTCGAGCATGCTCTGATAATACGATATCCAAGCACACTCGCTCCTCACTACACAGCATGCATACACACGTCATGTTGTGCAATGCCCGAGACCTAGTCAGCTCCTCAGGCAAAAGCACATCGCAACATCGGAGGCATATTGGTCGGCAAAAAACCTGATGCCTAGTGAAGAAGATGAAGAGCAGAAGAGGACCACCAAGTGCGGAGGGACACAACACATGAGTGCAGAGGTGATAACTGTGAGATCTTGAGTATGTTTGTGAGGACTATAATGCAGCAGAAGTTACTTCCTTTATTGTGTTCTTCCAGGAATACATTTCTTGTTCAGTGTTTTTCTAATGAGGGACATGCAAACAGAGGTTTCTCAAAGTTGTTGAGTTTTTAATAAGCCTTTTGCCGCTACTGTAACAAGGTGGCAAGGGGGTGGGTAGTTATGGCCAAGTCACTTAAAGGGAAAGTCCACGAACAGCAGAATCAGTCCACACCCCGACCCCTTGCACATAAAATGTCAGTTCTGATCCCACCCCTGGGTCACAGTGGGTTACCTCAGTCCTGCAGCTGTTCTCCACAACAGGACGACATCCTCCGGAAGAACCACTCTTCACACTGTATAAGGCCAAACAGTGGCAACTTGTATTTTAAGAATAAAGGTATGGAAATAAACAAGAGACAGATGATTCCCATTCTGTCCCTAGTGACGACCACGGCCGTACCCACAACAGTCATGGCGGCCGAAAGAGATAGTCCATGTGCCGGAATCTAGACGCTTGAAGTCCCTTCGGCAGAGCACTCACGCAGTCCCAGTGCTCGTTGTGCAGCCAAACTGTCCTGGGGCAGCAGTCTTTACCACTCCTGGGGTCCAGGTAACAGTCTTTACCAATCCTGGGATCCAGGCCAGGCTCCCAGCTGCAGCTGAGCTTCTACCCTGGGCAAAAGTGCCCAGGCTCTGATCTGAAAGCAGGAGATTCCAGCTCCCTAGAGGCTGCAAGTCCAGCCCACAAAATTAACCTGTGCTGGCCCTGCCTCTAACATATATAGGAACATTGTAAGGGTACAACATTAGAGCACTGCAAACACAGTACTCTAATACAAAAATCATATTAACATAGGTGTGAGAGTAGGCTGAAAGCATTTGGTTTAACGTGCCCTGGCCTCGCATCACATGAAAACAGTGTCCCATTACTTTGCATACCTGTGTCCTCACTTTCAGCGCCGTCAGGGTCTCCTCTGCGTTGCTGAAGGCTCCCTATAGACGGTTCCGCATAAATAGAGACACAGTCCATTTTAACTTTCATATAAACAACTTTACTGATTTCTGTAGCAGCGCATCCATATTCTTCACAACATTAACATCAGTTTCCACAATGCACATTTCTTCCTCTTTCACTGCTCTCCTCTTTCTGTCACTAAGCTCGCTTCAGGGACGGACCGTATCTTTCGGTTCCTCAGCGTCCTCCCTGTCCAGACTTACTTAGCTTGGGAGTTCCCTCAGCCGTTTCACCCTGGTCCTGAGGGCATCAGCCCACGCAATAAGCAGTCACATGATGAGCGACCTGCCCGTACTGCTTAGGCTTCTCTAGCAGCTGCAGTTCCCACTATTGCTGCACTGCTAGCACTGTTGCCGCTACTTCCACTGCTGATGTTTCTGCCCACAGATACTAGATGGCTGGGCTTCACTTTTAACAATGTTGCGTGATACAGTGCTGCCCGGGGATAATTAGCCCACCCGAGCTAAACTGGCGCCCAACAGACTATCAGGAAGTCCTTCCTGCCTTATCCACCATAATCCCTCCTATGTTAACTATCTGTTATACTAAACTCTTACTTACAACTATTTAACTATCATGCCCCCATCTTGTGGCAAGAAAAGGGAACTGTACTTTCCCTATAATACAGTATATACAGTTCAGCAGCAGCAAAAAAAAAAACTTTACATATGTACAATATTAATTAACCTTAATTATATAAAGCAGGACATATTTAAAGGGGCTAAAGGCAAATATTGTTCATTACAACCCCTTACACAGGAACATTACACAGATACATAAGGCAATAAAGATACAGACTTTGCTACTAAACGAGTACACCATCCGCGTACTGCACCAAGTGCATGGGACCACCACATAGGAGAGAAGGGGAGCAACGGGGTTCTCCACCACCTCATTACACTACCTTTGGGCTCTTTCTTTTTCAGGATTGTCTATTGTGCTCTTGGGGTGAGGTCCTTTCCCACAAAAGCAACAATCCTGAATTTTCTCCATTTGCAATTTGTCAAACCATGGATTGACATACATTCAGGTCTTTAACTTTTGTAGCTTTCCATGCTTGATGTGTCTCTATAACTTACCTTCAGAAGGCTTCTAAAAGTTATTTCCCTGAAGGCATGGTTCACACTAAACATTCTTTCTTGAAAAGAATAACTAGATTTTGTGTGTCTTTAATTAATGAGTAGAGCACATGTGAAAACCATACATTTTGTATAATATCCATTAATCACAGAGGTTCAATTACTTGTCATGACGACACAGCGTTTATTCTTAATTTTGGCAGATGTATTTTCTGGTAGGTCAAGAGACATAGGCCATTGTTCATATGAGCTTGAATGTTGACTCTTGAATTGATGTTTGCTGAAGCTTATTGTGCTGCTATTTTTGTATTTTCTATTTACTGGGTAATAGAACATTCGATGTTTGTGAATATATTGATTACTCATTGTATCAGTCCATGCAGCTTGTTGACCTGCAAACATTGGACAAACTATGCAGATTGATTGAATACTCAAACAATGAGAGCTGACCTCATCCCACCTTCCTAGTGACCTGTGGATGATGGCCTGGAGGACAAATGTGAGTATAAAAAGAGATCTCTATCCTTCTGCAAAAATACTCTACAGAACAGCAGGAAACCATAGCTCCAACTGAAGAAATACAGATTTGAGACACGCTACAGGATGCCAGCTTAAGAGACCATTGTCCCAGCTGGAGGAATACAGATCTGATCCATCACTGAATCCATGGAGACATTTGAAGAAGCCAGATTGGGACAATCAGTTTACCTGACCTCATGGAGATATCAGGAAGCTCGGAGAAGAAAAAGGTTGAGACCATCAGATCACCTGGCCACGAACCTCAATGGACTGTCAGCTTCCTAAGCTTGTCATTACCTCCTCTATTTGGGTGCCTGCCAAAAGTGGAGTGCCACTGGTGGGGTAGAGGGCCCTAGAAGCCTCGAAGTTGCAGCTGCTCTAATCCCGGAGAACCAGAGGAAGGATGAGACTCTGTAATTTGCACCATCTTGTGTATTTTCTGGGACTGTTCTATATGTTATTGTCGGTTGGCGGTTCAATAAAGTATTGCCATTTTGTTTTACCATCACCCTGTGTTGTCCGAGTAGTATTCTGCCCACCGGAAAGGAGTGCGGGTGTTCAGTGGGATGCACCCTGGTCTAAGAAGTCTTTCTAAAGACAGCTGGGCCAGCAGACAATAGCACCCACTTATCCTTGTGTCTCACAAATTGACAATTTTAGAAATGGTGCGACCATTGCGGCATAATGCTGTAAAGTGGCCAAGAGCGGTATTCACGACTGATCTGCTGTCCAGTTTTGCTCTGGCACTTTACAGACAAGGGATTTCCCAGTGTGCTGTAGGGTTTGGGGTGCATAACACTCACTTGTAGGCTGCAGCCTCCGCTGTCTCCAGTCCTCCGTCCTCAGGAGCCACCGCACACAATCCGTGGGAAACCAAGTTCTTTGTAACAGTTAAACTTTTACTAAACAATCCAAGTCCATCAGATGGGTACAAGTGAGATAGGGCACAGTCATTCGCACTTCCTTCCTCCTTAGTACTGCCTTGCCACCCTTTCATTATGGACTATTCTCAAGCCCACTGACTCAGTCAGCCTCAAGAATTTGTTGTCCACTCTGGCAGTGCACCCGGGACTGACCACTTGCCTCTCATATAGTTCCACATCCAACGACATGTGATGTCAGACGACTAGGCCTGCTACGTGGTACCTGGCCAGAGCCCTAGGCTCCAGACGCTGTTGGAATGTCTATCAGGGAGTTCCATTCAGCCTTCCACTGCTCCGAACGTTTGGCCCATGATGCCCCTAGAACACAACCCACCCAACGTGAACTTGGACTCCACTGTAAACTTCACTAGCTCACACTGTACTTCCTCTAACCAGGAAGATCCCCGCTTTCATCAGTACTAGTGCTCTTGCTCTGGGTTAACCCTATTTTTAACCATTTACCATCATACATGCTAACCTATTGTCCTTATGATATATGCTATGCTGCCCTAAGCTTATCCTTATTCTATATTCACATTATCCATTAACACCTACTGTACTGAACATCACTATAATACAGAATACCACATTACATTAGACACACATTACTTCACATATAAAACTGCACAACGGTATTCTCATAGTGCATCTGCTGGCATCAGGGGCAGGACCAGAGTAAGATCGTCCACATCCCTACAATGCGGTAGTACCAAATTTGGATTTTTATACCTTATAGTTGGCATATATTTGAAATGCATTCAAGGTGATATACACCAGAATCTATGGGACGTGTCCCACCTCAAGGTCAGGGACAGATACCCCACATCATAACTCTAGGAGTAGGACCAGTGCAATGTTCACTCGTGAAGGCCTCTTCATGAAGTTGACCATGTGATCTCCAGCTGAAGACTTGAGGCTAGAATTGAGGTCTCTTTAGTGGCGAGTCCTGCTTTGGTCTTATACCCAATGACATCTGAAGGTTGGTTTGGAGAAAAACACTCTTAGGCTGGTTTCACACATCTTGATATTTCCGGTACCAGAGAAATCCGTGTCCGTATGTCCGTGTGTACGTGTACAATGTCCGTGTGTCATCCGTGTGGACACGTACCGGAGACAATTTTTTTCAGTCTGCAATTAAAGGGTTGGGCCTGTAATTAAAGGGTTATATGAGGGAAAGGTGCACTAATTGACAAATTATCATTTTAAAGTGTAATAAATACACTCATCTGGCCCATTTCTACTTATGAGTATGGTTTATTTGGGTTTGTGTGAGGTTATATTTGTTTTTTTTTTTCAAAGAGGCCTTTTTTTCACCCATTGTATTTTTGAACTGACTTTAATGTCCTTAAAAATACTAAACATGTGTATTTCTGCTGAATATTATGTACAATTTTTATAAAATAATGTATATATATTTTTCCCTCAATAAATTGTGTTTTCCCTGTGTTGTTACTATTACACTTCTGTTGTCCAATTTTACAAGATTCTTTTGTGCTGTGTATTTTATATTGTGCATTTGATCAGTTGCTGGTACCTAGCCTAAAACTACAGTATTTTGTAATGTTGAACCAAATAAACACAATAGGGACAACCTTTTTGTTTTTGCCAAAACAATTCTTACTACTACCCAGGCAAAAAAATAGAAAGTTTTCTTTTTTACACAACTTACCATCAATAATGTGCATTCATAACATTGGTGCATGCCAGATATTTACCAACAAATGTTTAAAAAATATTACAAAATTACAGATTGAGAAAGTCATCCTCAGTAGACACTGATTCTTGTGTACTGTTTTCTGGGATTACACCTTCCGTGATGGCGGATTGTGTGGGCATTGCGATTGTGTTATTTGTAGCTGCAGTGGTGGATTATTGACGGATGTTCCAACATGCATTTGTCGGTATCCTGAGGTAGTAGTGTGGTAGCTTTGGCTTTCTAAGGAGGACCCATAAAAGGGTTGTTGTGGGTGGAGTGGTTGCTGTTGGTAGTTAGGTATTGTACAGTCATGGCCAAAAGTTTTGAGAATGACACAAATATTAATTTTTACAAAGTCTACTGCTTCACTTTTTCTAATGGCAATTTGCATATACTCCAGAATGTTATAAAGAGTGATCAGCTTAACAGCAATTACTTGCAAAGTCAATATTTGGCTAGAAAATTAACTTTATCCCCCAAAACACATTTCAACATCATTGCAGCCCTGCCTTAAAAGGACCAGCTAACCTCTTTTCAGTGATTGCTCCATTAACACAGGTGTGGGTTTGATGAGGACATGGCTGGAGATCAATCTGTCATGATTAAGTAAGAATGACACCACTGGACACTTTAAAAGGAGGCTGGTGCTTGGCATCATTGTTTCTCTTCTGATAACCATGGTTATCTCTACAGAAACACGTGCAGTCATCATTGCAATGCACAAAAATGGCCTAACAGGGAAGAGTATCGCAGTTAGAAAGATTGCACATCAGTCAACAATCTATCGCATCATCAAGAACTTCAAGGAGAGAGGTTCCATTGTTGCCAAAAAGGCTTCAGGGCGCCCAAGAAAGACCAGCAAGCGCCAGGACCGTCTCTTAAAAGTGTTTCAGCTGCGGGATCGGGCTACCAGCAGTGCAGAGCTTGCTCAGGAATGGCAGCAGGCAGGTGTGAGTGCATCTGCACGCACTGTGAGACGGAGACTCTTGGAGCAAGGCCTGGTCTCAAGGAGGGCAGCAAAGAAGTCACTTCTCTCCAGAAAAAACATCATGGACAGACTGATATTCTGCAAAAGGTACAGGCAGTGGACTGCTGAGGACTGGGGTAAAGTTATTTTCTCTGATGAATCCCCTTTTCGATTGTTTGGGACATCAGGAAAACACCTCATTCGGAGAAGACAAGGTGAGCGCTACCACCAGTCTTGTCTCATGCCAACTGTTAAGTATCCTGAAACCATTCATGTGTGGGGTTGCTTCTCAGCCAAGGGAATCGGCTTTCTCACAGTCTTGCCTAAAAACACAGCCATGAATAAAGAATGGTACCAGAATGTCCTCCAAGAGCAACTTCTCCCAATCCTCCAAGAGCAGTTTGGCGATCAACAATGCCTTTTCCAGCATGATGGAGCACCTTGCCATAAAGCAAAGGTGATAACTAAATGGCTCAGGGAACAAAACAGAGATTTTGGGTCCATGGCCTGGAAACTCCCCAGATCTTAATCCCATTGGAACTTGTGGTCAATCATCAAGAGACGGGTGGACAAACAAAAACCTAAAAATTCTGACAAAATGAAAGCATTGATTGTGCAAGAATGGACTGCTATCAGTCAGGATTTGGTCCAGAAGTTGATTGAGAGCATGCCAGGGAGAATTGCAGAGGTCCTGAAGAAGAAGGGTCAACACTGCAAATATTGACTTGCTGCATTAACTCATTCTAACTGTCAATATAAGCTTTTGTTACTCATATGTTTGCAATTATTATATTTCTGTCTGTGATAAAAACATCTGTCAAACACACATAAAAACCAGAGGGCAGCAGATCATGTGAAAATATAATATTTGTGTCATTCTCAAAACTTTTTGCCATGACTGTACAACCTGACCAACAGGTTGCATTTGCCTTTGTGGCCGTGATATGTAACCTTGATATGTTTGGCCAGTTGTTTGTTGTGTTGTTGGCAGAGTGGTGGGATGCCCAAATCTACTTAGGGCAGGTGTAGTTTGCCTTTGTGGGAGAGTGTACTGCTGTGGCATTTGAAATGTGTGAGCAACTTTACCCAGTGGCCTATGTTGTAGCTGTTGGCTGGATGCAGGGGGTGGTTCATGGACATAATATGGTGTGGCCATTTGCGGGTATGGTGGTCTGCTTGCTGGTTGTTCCGCCCCATAAGAGGTTGCAGGAACCTGTTGCTCCTGGTGTGTTGACACTGTAGTTGTAAAAGGGGTCTGAATTTGGTCAGTACGCCACTGTTCTATGGTTGCAAGCACGTGGTTGGGCTCATTCTGTCCCTGGCTTGCAGCCAGGAGGGTCAGCATAGCTGCCGGGACACGTTTTTGACTTTCTGTGGGTACTTTTGCCAGACAGGGAGACAGAGCGACAAAACCGATCAACATCTGTTTCTGGCGTCATTGAGTTCAAGATATGCAGGACTCTTGCATCAATTTCTTCAGGCAACATCCTGCCCTCCTCATGTCGCCTACTGCGTCTTCCTCTCACACTAGGTGCTATGTACCGCGGTGGAATGGTTGTTGATGCTTGTGATGCCTGGGGTGCTGGGGCGCTTGATGCCTGTGAAGGTTCTTCTGTACCTATTATTCTGCTTTCATTAGCTCCCTCACTGGTTCTGTCACCAGCATCAGATGGCTGTTGTGGCTGTGTTGTTTGACTGGCCTGAGCTATTTGGTCCATCTCTGATGCAGGCGTACAAGGTGCAGAGGCTGCCGCTGTTGTTAATTCATCAGAATCGTCCAAGCTGTCCTCAGTCCTATGATGAAAAATGGAAAATGAACTCGGCACTCAACTTTAGTATAGTGAGAATAAAGATTTTTATTCACAGTAGTAACACGAAACGTTTCGGTCCTATATCATGGACCTTCATCAGTCACAGATACTACTGGGAAGGGGGTTGATCCACATAGGGTGGACACCGCGTCCAATGCAGAGACCTATCCTCACTACCGGACTCCTTCACAACAGGTTATTAGTGCAATAGAGGCATTGTCCCTTCCTCATCTCACCCCACCAACACAGGCTATATCCAGCCCTTTCTTTCTTCCCTATGTGGATCAACCCCCTTCCCAGTAGTATCTGTGACTGATGAAGGTCCATGATATAGGACCGAAACGTTTCGTGTTACTACTGTGAATAAAAATCTTTATTCTCACTATACTAAAGTTGAGTGCCGAGTTCATTTTCTATTAGATACGGTTTGGGAACCTACTCTGGCACCTTCTTGGTTGTGCACACGGTTATTTTTTCCTATGATGAAAAATGGACATTGTCACAAAAACATGTATTGAATATTCTCTGTAAATTGAAAACATTAAACAATTTTAAATAGCAATAGGGGATGTGAGGTTAGACCCTTCCAGTTTTTTTTTTTTTTTTTGCTACCGTGGGATATTAATGTTAAAAAACTTATTGGCATTTTTGTGGGTTGCTGTATTATTCATATTGAAGGTTAATGTTAACCAAAACCCAAATATGCGTCTGACAAGGCATTTTACATGTGCATGTACAATGATGCTGACTTCAGTATTTACAGTGCCAACTACATAGGTACCAACAAACTACCGTATTTTTCGGACTATAAGATGCACCGGACTATAAGATGCACCCAGGTTTTAGAGGTGGAAAATAGGGAAAAATATATTTGAAGCAAAAAATGTGGTAAAATATTTAATAACATAAATAACATACTAATTATATGTGGTGTTATT
>JARQOD010000001.1:61638630-61710018 GCA_033576555.1 Oophaga sylvatica | reverse complement strand
GGTACCTAGCCTAAAACTACAGTATTTTGTAATGTTGAACCAAATAAACACAATAGGGACAACCTTTTTGTTTTTGCCAAAAAATTCTTACTACTACCCAGGCAAAAAAATAGAAAGTTTTCTTTTTTACACAACTTACCATCAATAATGTGCATTCATAACATTGGTGCATGCCAGATATTTACCAACAAATGTTTAAAAAATATTACAAAATTACAGATTGAGAAAGTCATCCTCAGTAAACACTGATTCTTGTGTACTGTTTTCTGGGATTACACCTTCCGTGATGGCGGATTGTGTGGGCATTGCGATTGTGTTATTTGTAGCTGCAGTGGTGGATTATTGACGGATGTTCCAACATGCATTTGTCGGTATCCTGAGGTAGTAGTGTGTAGCTTTGGCTTTCTAAGGAGGACCCATAAAAGGGTTGTTGTGGGTGGAGTGGTTGCTGTTGGTAGTTAGGTATTGTACAGTCATGGCCAAAAGTTTTGAGAATGACACAAATATTAATTTTTACAAAGTCTACTGCTTCACTTTTTCTAATGGCAATTTGCATATACTCAGAATGTTATAAAGAGTGATCAGCTTAACAGCAATTACTTGCAAAGTCAATATTTGGCTAGAAAATTAACTTTATCCCCCAAAACACATTTCAACATCATTGCAGCCCTGCCTTAAAAGGACCAGCTAACCTCTTTTCAGTGATTGCTCCATTAACACAGGTGTGGGTGTTGATGAGGACATGGCTGGAGATCAATCTGTCATGATTAAGTAAGAATGACACCACTGGACACTTTAAAAGGAGGCTGGTGCTTGGCATCATTGTTTCTCTTCTGATAACCATGGTTATCTCTACAGAAACACGTGCAGTCATCATTGCAATGCACAAAAATGGCCTAACAGGGAAGAGTATCGCAGTTAGAAAGATTGCACATCAGTCAACAATCTATCGCATCATCAAGAACTTCAAGGAGAGAGGTTCCATTGTTGCCAAAAAGGCTTCAGGGCGCCCAAGAAAGACCAGCAAGCGCCAGGACCGTCTCTTAAAAGGGTTTCAGCTGCGGGATCGGGCTACCAGCAGTGCAGAGCTTGCTCAGGAATGGCAGCAGGCAGGTGTGAGTGCATCTGCACGCACTGTGAGACGGAGACTCTTGGAGCAAGGCCTGGTCTCAAGGAGGGCAGCAAAGAAGTCACTTCTCTCCAGAAAAAACATCATGGACAGACTGATATTCTGCAAAAGGTACAGGCAGTGGACTGCTGAGGACTGGGGTAAAGTTATTTTCTCTGATGAATCCCCTTTTCGATTGTTTGGGACATCAGGAAAACACCTCATTCGGAGAAGACAAGGTGAGCGCTACCACCAGTCTTGTCTCATGCCAACTGTTAAGTATCCTGAAACCATTCATGTGTGGGGTTGCTTCTCAGCCAAGGGAATCGGCTTTCTCACAGTCTTGCCTAAAAACACAGCCATGAATAAAGAATGGTACCAGAATGTCCTCCAAAGCAACTTCTCCAATCCTCCAAGAGCAGTTTGGCGATCAACAATGCCTTTTCCAGCATGATGGAGCACCTTGCCATAAAGCAAAGGTGATAACTAAATGGCTCAGGGAACAAAACAGAGATTTTGGGTCCATGGCCTGGAAACTCCCCAGATCTTAATCCCATTGAGAACTTGTGGTCAATCATCAAGAGACGGGTGGACAAACAAAAACCTAAAAATTCTGACAAAATGAAAGCATTGATTGTGCAAGAATGGACTGCTATCAGTCAGGATTTGGTCCAGAAGTTGATTGAGAGCATGCCAGGGAGAATTGCAGAGGTCCTGAAGAAGAAGGGTCAACACTGCAAATATTGACTTGCTGCATTAACTCATTCTAACTGTCAATATAAGCTTTTGTTACTCATATGTTTGCAATTATTATATTTCTGTCTGTGATAAAAACATCTGTCAAACACACATAAAAACCAGAGGCAGCAGATCATGTGAAAATATAATATTTGTGTCATTCTCAAAACTTTTTGCCATGACTGTACAACCTGACCAACAGGTTGCATTTGCCTTTGTGGCCGTGATATGTAACCTTGATATGTTTGGCCAGTTGTTTGTTGTGTTGTTGGCAGAGTGGTGGGATGCCCAAATCTACTTAGGGCAGGTGTAGTTTGCCTTTGTGGGAGAGTGTACTGCTGTGGCATTTGAAATGTGTGAGCAACTTTACCCAGTGGCCTATGTTGTAGCTGTTGGCTGGATGCAGGGGGTGGTTCATGGACATAATATGGTGTGGCCATTTGCGGGTATGGTGGTCTGCTTGCTGGTTGTTCCGCCCCATAAGAGGTTGCAGGAACCTGTTGCTCCTGGTGTGTTGACACTGTAGTTGTAAAAGGGGTCTGAATTTGGTCAGTACGCCACTGTTCTATGGTTGCAAGCACGTGGTTGGGCTCATTCTGTCCCTGGCTTGCAGCCAGGAGGGTCAGCATAGCTGCCGGGACACGTTTTTGACTTTCTGTGGGTACTTTTGCCAGACAGGGAGACAGAGCGACAAAACCGATCAACATCTGTTTCTGGCGTCATTGAGTTCAAGATATGCAGGACTCTTGCATCAATTTCTTCAGGCAACATCCTGCCCTCCTCATGTCGCCTACTGCGTCTTCCTCTCACACTAGGTGCTATGTACCGCGGTGGAATGGTTGTTGATGCTTGTGATGCCTGGGGTGCTGGGCGCTTGATGCCTGTGAAGGTTCTTCTGTACCTATTATTCTGCTTTCATTAGCTCCCTCACTGGTTCTGTCACCAGCATCAGATGGCTGTTGTGGCTGTGTTGTTTGACTGGCCTGAGCTATTTGGTCCATCTCTGATGCAGGCGTACAAGGTGCAGAGGCTGCCGCTGTTGTTAATTCATCAGAATCGTCCAAGCTGTCCTCAGTCCTATGATGAAAAATGGAAAATGAACTCGGCACTCAACTTTAGTATAGTGAGAATAAGATTTTTATTCACAGTAGTAACACGAAACGTTTCGGTCCTATATCATGGACCTTCATCAGTCACAGATACTACTGGGAAGGGGGTTGATCCACATAGGGTGGACACCGCGTCAATGCAGAGACCTATCCTCACTACCGGACTCCTTCACAACAGGTTATTAGTGCAATAGAGGCATTGTCCTCTTCCTCATCTCACCCCACCAACACAGGCTATATCCAGCCCTTTCTTTCTTCCCTATGTGGATCAACCCCCTTCCCAGTAGTATCTGTGACTGATGAAGGTCCATGATATAGGACCGAAACGTTTCGTGTTACTACTGTGAATAAAAATCTTTATTCTCACTATACTAAAGTTGAGTGCCGAGTTCATTTTCTATTAGATACGGTTTGGGAACCTACTCTGGCACCTTCTTGGTTGTGCACACGGTTATTTTTTCCTATGATGAAAAATGGACATTGTCACAAAAACATGTATTGAATATTCTCTGTAAATTGAAAACATTAAACAATTTTAAATAGCAATAGGGGATGTGAGGTTAGACCCTTCCAGTTTTTTTTTTTTTTTTGCTACCGTGGGATATTAATGTTAAAAAACTTATTGGCATTTTTGTGGGTTGCTGTATTATTCATATTGAAGGTTAATGTTAACCAAAACCCAAATATGCGTCTGACAAGGCATTTTACATGTGCATGTACAATGATGCTGACTTCAGTATTTACAGTGCCAACTACATAGGTACCAACAAACTACCGTATTTTTCGGACTATAAGATGCACCGGACTATAAGATGCACCCAGGTTTTAGAGGTGGAAAATAGGGAAAAATATATTTGAAGCAAAAAATGTGGTAAAATATTTAATAACATAAATAACATACTATTATATGTGGTGTTATTATATACAGTATAATAGCATGTTATTATGTAGGAAACTAAGGGTAGAAGATGGTGCTGCGGGACCAGTGTGGTGTCTGTAAACTACTATGTGAAGATGCTGGAGGGTGAGTATAAGGCCGAGGTCACACATGCGAGAAACTCGCACGATTTTGTTGAGTCTCTCGCATGAACACCCAGCACTGCCGCCGGCACTCAGACTGGAGCGTGCAGCTGCATAGAAATACATGCTGCATAGAAATGCATGCAGCCACACGCTCCGGTCCGAGTGATGGCTGCAGTGCTGGGTGTTCATGCGAGAGACTCACACGAAATCGTGCAAATTTCTCCCATGTGTGACCCCGGACTAAGAATGGGGCACGGGGCTTATATTTAAAGCCACACTCCAGCACTGAAAAATAACACTGGAGTGCTGCTTTAAGATCCCATGGGAGAACTATAACTCTCAGCATGTCCTGCAGGTCCTATGGCATGCTGGGAGTTATAGTCCACCACAGGATGGCAGAGTGCTTTTTTATGTCCTGTCACAGGGCCGGCGTCAGCACCCGGCATACCCGGGCAAGTGCCGGGGCCCTGAGCAGGCGGGGGGGCCCACTCGCCATCGGGCACCCCGGCGCCCGTTAGCAGAGGAGAGCGGTGTCAGCGCCGCCACTGGGTCCCCCCCGCTTGCTCAGGGCCCCGGCAGCAGCTGGCACAATACTTACCTCTCCCCGTGCCTCCAGGGGGCGCCTCCAGGGGGCGCCTGCGCTTCCTCTCACAGCAGCGCTGCTGAATGACGTCATCATTCAGCGGCCGGCTGTGGCAGAGAGCGCGCGGACGCCGGACAGGTGAGATGTGATGTGTATGTGTGTGTATCAGTGTGTGTGTGTATGTAGTGCGGTGCTGTGTGTGTGTGTATATGTGGAGAGTGCTTGTGTGCTGCGGTGCTGTCTGTGTGATGGTGGTGGGGGAAGGGCAGTGATGATGATAATGGGGAGGCAATGATGATGGGCAGGCATTGATGATAATGGGGAGGCAATGATGATGATGGGCAGGCATTGATGATAATGGGCAGGCATTGATGATGATGGGGAGCCATGATGATGATGGGCAGGCATTGATGATAATGGGGAGGCGATGATGATAATGGGGAGGCATTGATGATAATGGGGAGGCATTGATGATAATGGGGAGGCAATGATGATGATGGGGAAGCAATGATGATGATGAGGAGGCAATGATGATGATGAGGAGGCCATGATGATGATGAGGAGGGCATGATGATAATGGGAGGCAATGATGATGATAATGGGGAGGCAATGATGATGATAATGGGGAGGCAATGATGATGATAATGGGGAGGCAATGATGATAATAATGGGGAGGCAATGATGATGATAATGGGGAGGCAATGATGATGATAATGGGGAGGCAATGATGATAATGGAGAGGCAATGATGATGATAATGGGGAGGCAATGATGATGATAATGGGGAGGCAATGATGTTGATGGGGAGGCAATGATGATGGGAAGGCAATGATGATGATGGAAGGCAGATGATGATGGAAGGGAATGATATGATAATGGGGAGTCTTTCCACAGCGCCCTTTCCTGAGCCGTAACAGTGCAGAACGCAGCACAGCGCAGAGAGCTCCATATTTAGTATGGAGCATTATATAGGGACCAGTATCCTGTATGGAGCATTATTTTGGGTCCAGTATTCTGTATGGAGCATTATATGGGGAATGGGGTGGTGACATCCTGCATGGGGTATTATATGGGTGATGAGGGGGAGACTATGTGGTGCCCATAATATTGTATGGAGGACTGTACTGTCCAGTCTGTACTGTGCGCTGCGAGGATTTGCCGGTTTCTGAGCTATTGTAGAATTTACAATAGATATCAGTCATATAATGGAAGAAGTGAAGTATTTGGCATTGTACTGTACCTATATTTCTCTGCAGTATCTGTGCATCATGAATTGTGGTCTGTGTTAAAGGGGCCCATTGAGGTTCTTTCGCCCGGGCCCATAAAAACCTGGAGCCGGCCCTGTCCTGTCATTACTAACCTTTTAATTAATTCTCTGTTGTACAGTGTGTCTGAAGGACCTGTGATGACATCATGAAGAGGCAGGGCTTTGTGTGGTCATGTGATGCTCCAGCCCGCCCTCTTCATGACCTCATCACAGATCCTCCACAGGAGCATTCAGCATGGCATCAGCACAGCCCCCAGGCTGTCAGGTATGCGATGCCTCCTGCTGCACTCTGCTCCTGCCGCCTCCTTCTACTTCCTACACAGATCCCCAGCTGCTGCAGGAATCAGGTGCTGGGGAACCATGTGGCTCACTGCTCAGCTGATAGGTGAGCGGGGAAGCGGCTAATGAATATGCACTGCACTTAAGTATCGGGACCAGTGGTTTCCCCAGCGCTGGATTCCTGCAGCGGAGGGGATATTTTCCTGCCTACTGCGATCCCACTCCACCCCTGCCCCCCTCCCCACTTACATTCCGACCATAAGATGCACCCACACTTTCCTCCCAAATTTGGAGGAAAAAAAAGTGCGTCTTATGGTCCGAAAAATACGGTACATTGTTGTGGGATAAGCTCCCATAAACCTTGAGGTGGTTGAAGCAGTACACTTACTGGTTGACTTCCATGACTGGGCGTAGGAATTCTAAATGCCGGAAATATACATATTGCCGCTTTCTACCGACACCAGATGTAGAGGGAAGGGGCTTATATTCCCGCCGGTACTGGTCCCTTGCTGAGCGCCAGCGTCGTTTCAACAAAGCCACTATTGACAAAGTAAAAAAAAAAAAAAAAACAGTCCTAATATGGCAAATTACAACTATGTAATATAGCCAAATACAATTATTAAAAACATCATATGCCTGTAAGGGTCACGTGCTCAGTATGTCCACAAAACTACACAGCAACAAGGGCATAACTATACATCTCATTCTTGACACTTAGATACCTCCTGCCATGCCTAAAGTTTAAAATTGCACCATGTACACACTGCTATGGTTATTAGCAGAAAAAGCAAATTTAATAATTGATGTGTGTATAGTAGTAAGTATACACAGCTTTTACAATGCCAGACACCTGTAAGGGCAGTATTGGTGGAAGATACTTGGTGGGGTTTTTGCAAAAAAAACAAGTAATGCTGAAATAAACAAGTGAAGAGGGAAAAAGTGGTGGCTCCACTAAAAGTTGTGCATGACCAACAAGGGGACACTATAGTTTGTGGGCTGGATAAGCATGGTGGTCCAGACAAGGCAGTCATGTGTGATAACATTGGGAATCAAAAATGCTTCATATTTTTTTGTGGCTAGTTATAAATATGAAGGCAATATACATCCTGAAGGTTATGTTTGCCATTCAACAAGCACATTGAGAAGCCTAGTCACTATTATGCTGATAAGGGCTTACAAATTACATTCTATTTTGATGGGCTATTAACTGAATCACTAACACATCAGCACTGTTAGCACTATTTGAAATATGAATTAAGTACAGTTTGTTATGACATGGGAACATCCATGGGTACACTCACCATACTTCGCTTGCTTGGATGGGGAATATGTTGACCAACCACTTCGTGCAAACAATGCTTGGGCTACTGCAAGCCATCCACGCTCTATAATCAGCCGGTCGTGGTATCCCTCCATACGAGTGTCCCAAAGTTCTGGGTGTTCTTTCACAAGAGATATTAGGCGCTCAGTATCAACATGAGGTGCCAATAAATCATCAAAATACAGGAGAAGAAGGCCACACACAAGTAGTTCACCTCAGCAAAGAAAAAGACTGAACTTTTTGTTTTCGTCTCTAATAATGATAGTGTTTTTGAAAACGCACACGGATACTCATCCGTGTGCTGTCCGTATTGCGGTACGTGCTGCCGGAAAAAAACGGACATGTCTACGTGTTTGGCACATGGACACACGGTCAGTGTGAAAACACGCACATGTGCATAGACACAGATTATAATGTGTGTACGTGTCTCCAGTATGTGTAAAAACTGTCAAATACGTACCGGAAACACGGACGTGTGAAACCGGCCTTAGTCTTCTAAATTGCTTTCTGAGAATTCTTCCTCTATGCAAAGTATTATTTGATCTATATTTGAGATTATATATATTTTGAAATCTTTAATCTTTAGACTCCTCTAATTGACGTATATCCCGTATTGTCAGATATTGTATGGGTTTTGTTTCTATAATTTTTATTCATTTAGTAACAGATTATTTATTTTTGACATTTAGTTATTAAGTTCTACACTTCTTTATCTATAGGATATTAGATAACATTCAGACACATTTTATGTGTTATCAATGTAGAAATCTACCTAATTCCAAAACGTTCACTTTCTTTAACTTGCAACTGTAGGTGAAATGACTTTTTTTTTAAATAAAACTGGCTTAGGGTGCATGTGCTGAACATAGGGGAATTAGAATTAAAAAGAAAAAAAATATTTTACTTCATGCGAAAATAATGAAACAAATCTCTATGGTGGACAAATCTCTAAATAGCCTCAACACCACCATCCAATTAAGGGCTTTCATGTTCCCCAAATGCTATTGGCCTACATCTATAAACCTGCAGGTAAGTGATGTTCCAATGCTGTTCAGCTTATTTACAGAAAGTGCGGCTACAGGGAGAAAATGAACTTCTCTCCTCCTGGGAGCCTCCGGCTTTTAGTCATAAAGGCGTGGTCAGAGCGGCTACAGTCACTGCAGTAAGCACGCCCTGACACTTTGACAGCTCGCTTTGCACAGATGTGTTGCAGCACGAGCTGTCAATCAAAGCATGGGGTGTGATTACTGCCGCTGCTTACTGTGCACTGACTGTAACCACTCTGCACATGCCTCTGACTAAAAGCCAGACTTTCAGTAAAGTGGCATTGGAATGTTACTTACCTGCAGATTAACCCTATATCTGCAGGTTAAATCGCGTGTGGACATGACAGGGTTGTCCCATTTCAGAAAAAACTTTTCCCTACATGTAAAATTTATTGCAAAAAAGAAAAAAAAACAAAAAAACTTTGCTTAACTTACTCACCCTGGGCCAAACACAGTATTCTCTGCCGATGCTCCGATCGCTATCGTTTGGTTGCAGCGTTGACGACACATCAACACCTCTGCAGCCAATCACTGAGCTCAGCAGGTAGTAATATGGATGGAATTAGTAAAGGAAAGTCCAGCTCACTCACCACCAGGTCTGTGTGTAATGAGAGGAAAATGAAGAAACATCAAACTCCCACAATCAGAATCAAATACATTGCTTTATTGAAAAATCCAAAAAATATGAACAAGACAGTGTAAATGTTGTACGCGTTCCAGATCAATTATGATCCTTCTTCACGGCCTTGGATTAGACTAGAACATCATTAATCGATGGGGATCCTGGCACCCTCGCCGAATCTAAATGGCCAGTCCAAACCTAATGGGTCTCAGTTATGGAATTGCCATTTCTGCCCAAGTGATACAGTGAGTATTTGTAGAGTTCTGGCTACAGCTGTGAGGACGGAGCAGAGTATCACCCACACTCAGCGGCTTCCCGATGTAAGCCGTCATGTCCAGTGTATCACAGAGCCCCGTAGCCGGCTGTCCCGGTGTCACTCTCTGAGCCGAATGTGACTTTAATATGAAGCTTTCATTTCATGCTGCATTCCCTCCGCAGTTATATCAGAAATATTACAATTATCTGTGCTGAATTATATATAGTTACAGCCGCTCTGTCTGTCATCTAGTGAAAGGTGAAATGTTTAAAATTATAGAGAAGTCTCAGAAACTGGAACATTTTGTATTTAGAAGACAACTCCAAAGTTTCAACTGCATAACCCAGTGCCCCCTTCTTGTAAAAGTTCTCAATATTACTAGACTTTGATTCTAAACTAATGAAATGAAAACCTTTTATTAAGTCACAAAGTGTCATTTCCCAATATAAACTCTTTGTAGAGGTAATTATAATGTTACACATATGTATAAACTATTACTTGCAGAAGCCCGGAGTAGGAAATGGTGCAAACATGGGGATCATTATTCTATAAAAATGACCCTGACAGAGTTTCTGCATAAGAACCTGAACCATATTTTATCAATAATGTAATTGAAGGCTGAAAATAAATCAAAGATCCATTTTTCATTGTTCAAAGGTTGAAAGAATACAGTCCACCGAGTTCACCTATCAAGTTGTTCCAATAGAAGCAAAAAAAACCCCAAGAAGTAAATGTTAATTGCCCCATATTAGGGGAAAAAATTGCTTCCCGAGTCCAAATACAGCAATCAGACTAGTTTCTTTATTCAATATCCTATCACAGACACTAGAACCCATAAATGTGTAATATTATTTTCATCAAGAAAGGCATCCAGTCGCTTCTTGATATTTTTAGTGAATCGACTGTTACAACACATAGCAGAATATTGCATTTCCTCACAATTCGTACAGCATTCCTCCCAATTTTCAAAGAAAAAGGCGGACAGATTATGCAGCAAGGAAAGTGTACGTCAGCAAGATTTTAAGCCCTTCATTACACTCCTTTACCATTTTATTCTTCCTAGGCCACAAAGAAAATGTTAGAAGAAAGTGATGTACAACCCCTTTGAGGCTGTGTTCACACTACTGATAAACCCTTCCAGAAGAACAGAACAGCCGAAAGATGCACGGATTCATGATTAGACGCACATCAGCAGTGCTCGACTGTCCACACTAGCTATAACGAGCTCTGTCAAATTTCTGTTAAGATTCCCATCATATTTCACACCCAAGTTCTTTTTCTTACAGGTTCAGGGTCAGACAGTCTCCACATCTCTTCCATCAGCCTTTTGGCCATTTCCTCAGCGCTCCTCTCCTCCATCAGGCCGTCTTCCTCAGCGCTCCTCTCCGCCTTTTGGCCGTCTTCCTCAGCGCTCCTCTTCACCTTTTGGCCATCTTCCTCAGCGCTCCTCTCCGCCTTTTGGCCGTCTTCCTCAGCGCTCCTCTCCGCTTTTTGGCCATCTTCCTCATCGCTCCTCTCCGCTTTTTGGCCATCTTCCTCAGCGCTCCTCTTCACCTTTTGGCCATCTTCCTCAGCGCTCCTCTCCGCCTTTTGGCCGTCTTCCTCAGCGCTCCTCTCCGCTTTTTGGCCATCTTCCTCAGCGCTCCTCTCCGCTTTTTGGCCATCTTCCTCAGCGCTCCTCTCCCGCTTTTTGGCCATCTTCCTCATCGCTCCTCTTCACCTTATGGCCATCTTCCTCAGCGCTCCTCTCCACCTTTGGCAGTCTTCCTCATTGCTCCTCTCCGTCTTTTGGCAGTCTTCCTCAGTGCTCCTCTCCGCCTTTCTGGCCGTCTCCTCAGCGCTCCTCTCTACCCCCAACCAAAGGCAGAGAAGAGCATCTTAAAAAGGGGCTGTCTTCAAAGTTAACTCTACAGAGGTTTTTGCTTTCAATCCTCCATACTTCATCTGCGTGCCAGTTAAAAATTACATAAGCATTAGTCATCTTTTTGGCAGTCTTCCTCAGCGCTCCTCTCCGCCTTTTGGCCGTCTTCCTCAGCGCTCCTCTCCACCTTTGGCCATCTTCCTCATCGCTCCTCTTCACCTTTTAGCCGTCTTCCTCAGCACTCCTCTCCACCTTTGGCCGTCTTCCTCATTGCTCCTCTCCGTCTTTTGGCAGTCTTCCTCAGTGCTCCTCTCCGCCTTTCTGGCCGTCTCCTCAGCGCTCCTCTCTACCCCCAACCAAAGGCAGAGAAGAGCATCTTAAAAAGGGGCTGTCTTCAAAGTTAACTCTACAGAGGTTTTTGCTTTCAATCCTCCATACTTCATCTGCGTGCCAGTTAAAAATTACATAAGCATTAGTCATCTTCCGCTGCTCCAGTCTTTGTTTACAGGCTGCAGCTGTGACATCATATGTAAAACGCATGTGATCACTGCAACCCATCACTGAAATCAGCAGCTCATGCTGACTATACTAGCTTCAGTGCTGAGCTCAGTGATTGGCTGCAGCAGTCACATGCTCTACAGACATGTCTTCACTAGGGCCGCAACTATATCATGACACAATAACATGATTCAGGAACAGCTTGGTGATCAATACTTTTTCCAGCACGATTGGGACCATGTCACAAAGGCAAAAGTGATAAACAAGTGGCTCAGTGAACAAAACATTCAAATTGAGTCTTTGGCCAGGAAACTCCTAAGATCTCAATTCCATTAAGAACTTGTGGTCAAGCCTCAAAAAATGGTGGACAAATCTAAACACAGATTGTGATAAACTTGTAGCACTGATTAGATGTGAATGAGCGGTCATCAGTCAGGGTTTGGCCCAGAAGCGGATATCCAGCATGGCAGGGCGAAGTGCAGACGTCTTGAATAATAAGACAATACTGGAAATATTGAGTCTTAAAAAATAAATGTGTATTTGTCAATAAGCAAAAACTTCTGAAATGTCTAATTGTACTTATACATATTTTCCCCATAGTCCCATATTTTTTTTATGTACCAGCCATTAATGTGGCGCCGTATGGAATACTTTTGAAAAGAAAAGTCCATATAGACAACATCCAGAGCCTTACCCTGGTACAGTCTTATCTCCTCAAGAAGCTGATTAGATTACTTTGACAGGACCAATCCCTCATAAACCCATGCTGATGTCGAGTCATGAGGATATTCTTATTGATACTCCAGTATAGCACCTTAGGCCTCTTTCACACATCCGTTTTGTGCAGTCAGACACAATCCGTCCAAAAACGGAAAGGACGGATCCGGCGCTGATTTTGAAAAAACTGATGCAACGGATCAGGTTTTTTGCCGGATCCGTCCTGAACTTTTGAACCTGGAAATGCTTGGTACGCATGTCCGGACCGAGGAGAGAGAGAGAGACCTTGGTTTCCAGTATCCGGATCAGTCTTTTAAGCGGATTGCACAAAAGACTGATCCGGCACCATAGACTTCTATTGATTCCGGCCGCCGGAATGTACAAAAAACGGACACAACACAATGACATCCGGTGCGATCCGGCGCTAATAGTCAATGACAAAAAAAACGGATCCGGCGGATTAAAAAAAGGATCCTTTTTTTTTTTTTTTTTTTACAAAAGAGCCGGATCGCGCCTGATGGCAAAAAACGAATGTGTGAAAGAGGCCTTAGGAAACTCACAAGGATTTTACCTACTGCCGAGGTTAAACTCACTGGCCATATCATGTTTTTGTTTCCTGAAAAAGTGGGCTACAATTCGAAACGCGTAAAAAAAAAAAAAAACACCTTTTTTTAATTATCTCCAGCATTTGAGGTTTCTTCATCAACTGGCAGTGCGTATACAGACCACAAATTTTCCATTTGTCACATTATTTCAATTAAAGGATGCTTTTCTGGGTGTGCATATTTTTTATATTACTATGGGGTTAGTAATGGGGGCGTCTTATAGATGCCTCTCCATTACTAACCTCTGGGCTTGACGTCACCTGACAGTACAAAGGTTATATCAACCTTCTTCCCCCATCACCAAACTCGCCACTGCACCAGGGCAAGTGGGTAGTGCGAGGCTAAGTGCCAGATTTGGCGCATTTATGGATGCACCTTTTCTGGAGTAGCTGAGAGTTGATGTTTTAAGTCTGTGACAGGGCCAATATCCATGGCCCCTTCGCAGGTGATTAATATCAGCACGCAGCTGTCTGCTTAGCCTTTGCTGGTTATTACATATAGGGGACCCTACATCATTTTTTAGAGGGTCCCCCATTTTAATAACAGGAAACAATAAGCATACAGCTGTGAGCTGATATTAATAGACTGGGAAGCTCCATGGGTATTACCTTCTTCCCAGGCTATAAACATTAGTCCCAAGCCATCGGCTTTCCCTCTGCTGGTTATGAAAATTATGAGGGAGCCACGCCATTTTTTTTATTCAGAAAAATAATCATTTATTAAATACATGTAAGTTACACAGACATCTCTATATCTATTTGATGTGTATATATCAATTGTATCTATTTCGTTGGGTCACACTGATTTTGCGGAACGCGGCAGATACAATGTCAGGTTTTCAACTACATGGCTGTGTAAAAATCGGACATGGTCTGAATGATGTGCAATTTTTTTCTCACACCCATTGACGAGTCTAGTCCGATATACGAGGACAATCCCAGAATGCTACCATTCTATGTTCTCGGTGTGTGTTTATTTAAATCTTTACTTACAGGTTTAGTAATGAGGTTGTCTGGCTGACACTAACCCGTAATCCCATTACCCAGATGCCACTGCACCAGGGCATTGGGAATTGCCTGGGCCAAGTGCCAGAATTGGTGCTTCAAATATGAAGTGTCATTTCTGGGGCAGCTGAGGGCTGGTATTTTTAGCCTGAGAGGGAGCAAAGAAGCATGAAAAAGGAGTTGAATAAGGAAATTACACCACAAAACTTTTTTCAAATATCTTTAGTTTGCTCCAAAAAGTATTCATTGCTGTACAAAAAAGCAAAAAACGCAGCAAAACTGTGCCTTTTTGCTGCCAAGAGATGCAGGGACCTTGAAGAAATTTCTGCAAATACTCAACGTGCGCACATACCCTTACAGTCCCTGACAGAAGTTATGTCGCTTATCCATGTTATGTAAATCAAAGCTTATAACCTGACGTTAAATTCATCCATTGGTTTTATAAATTATTCTTTTGAAAGCTGAAACCCTCCCAAATTTGGTTTAAGAAAATAAATTGGTATCAATGCTGAAATATTGATCATTTATTGAACACAGAATGGTCAGGTTTTGGCAAGACAAAAGTTTTGTCACCTGGTCATATAATGCACCCAATCCTAGTTTACATCCTCACCAGTGCTCAGTAAATGATCGGTTAATTAGTGGGTGTGTATAAAAAGAAACCCAGCACCCCAGACCTTCACTTTAACTGCAACTTGAGCTCTGACAACATGCCAAAAATCCTCCCTGCGACCAAATCCTTGATTATCAAGAGGCTTAAAACCAGATCCACTGCAGAGGTGGCTGGCACCTTTGGTGTGTCTCAGCGTCAAGTACAAAGAATTAAAAAAAATATTTGAAGAGACTGGAGATGGGTTTGAGAAGCCCAGGTCCGGTAGACCCCACAAGACAACTGCTCAGGAGGAACTTTTGTTTGTTAGAAAATCCAAAGCAAGCCCCTCTTCCACTGCAGCAGAGCTCCAACAGGCCTGGTCACCTCAAGTCCCTGTGTCAACTAGAACAGTTTGTAGGATTCTGTCTTGAAATGGCCTCCATGGTCAATTCAGTGCCCAGAAGCCAGCACTAAACAAAAGGCAAATAAAAAACCATGTGGCATTTGCAAAGTCCCACAGCCTGCTAAACAGATGGACGCAGGAAAAGTGGCAGAAAGTGGATTTCTCTGATGAATCTTCAGTAGAATTACACCACAGCCACCGCAAATACTGCAGGAGACCTACTGGAGCCCATATGGATCCAAAATACACCCAGAAAACAGTTAAATTTGGTGGTGGAAAGATCATGGTCTGGGGTTAAATTCAGTATGGGGTGTGTGAAACATTTGCAAGGTGGAAGGCAATATCAATAGCCTAAAATATCAAGAAGTATTAGCTACCTCTTACATTCCAAATCATAAAAGGGGTCAAATTCTGCAGCAGGATGGTGCTCCATCACATACATCCATCTCTACAACAAAGTTCCTCCAGGCAAAAAGATCAAGGTGCTCAATGACTGGCCAGCCCAGTCACCAGACATGAACATCATTGAGCATGTTTGGGGTAGGATGAAAGAGGAAGCTTGGAAGACAAAACCAAGGAATCTAGATGAACTCTGGGAGGCATGTAAGACTGCATTCTTTGCTATTCCTGATGACTTCATTAATAAATTGTATAAATCATTGTTGAACCGCATGGATGCAGTCCTACAAGCTCATGGAAGTCACACAAAATATTAAATATGACTCAATAGCACCACAACTTCATTCACCAATGTTATGCAACATATATTTGTATTTTAAGATAATTATTTGTTTGAATATCACATTACTTTCTGTGGGCGACAAAACTTTTGTCTTGCCAAAATCTGACCATTCTATGTTCATTAAATGATCAATATTTGAGCATTGATGCCAATTTATTTTCTTAACCTAAACCAAATTTGGGAGGGTTTCAGCTTTCAAAAGAATAATTTATAAAACCAATGGATGAATTTAACGTCAGGTTATAAGCTTTGATTTACATAACATGGATAAGCGACATAACTTCTGTCAGGGACTGTAAAGCTCTAATTAGCCATAGAGGTTTCCTTCCATCTCTAGCTTGTTTTTTCCCACAGGGTATATGTTGTGCACAGGCCCTATTCAGGATGCTTATACAAGTGTCCCATTTGCCTTGTGTACTTTTATTTTTTAGGACATTCTCATTTTAATGGCCCTAAGATCATCTCTTCTCGATTTAAAATTTGCCTGAGGTCTATTGCCCTTGTAGCCCCTCTACTACACATTTTATTAAAGGATAAGTGATCACTATTATCAAAGTGACCCATAACCCCAACATTTATTCTCTCTCTGGTCTATTGGTTAAAATTAGGCTTAGCAGTGCTCCCTCTCGTTAAGTCTTGCACCTTTTGTGAAAGGTAATGGTCTTTTACCTGCTTCATTTGCTAGACCTGTAGATTTCTGCTCCTTAATCTATATCAGGATAGTTGAAGTCCCCCATAATAATTACATCCCCCTGATTTGCTGCCTCATATATTTGCTTTATGAGGATTTTTTCTGTTGTTTCCATTATACTTGGAGATTTAGAACAAACCCCATCAGTATTTTATTATTCTTTCTACCTCCCATTATCTCCACCCTCAGGGACTCGACATTTTCATTGGCCTCGCAGATATGATCATACAGGAAGGGTTGTAGTGACGATTTTACCCCTCGCTGTACGGTTTGTATGGTCATTCCTGAACAGACTGTAGCCCTGTAAATTAACAGCCCAGTCTTAGTGCTCGTCCAGCCATGTCTGTTATCCCCGCCATATATTATTCCAATAATATAAATTCTGTATCTTCCATCTTGCACAGCTATTCCTCCTCTTTGTATTAACTGTAATTCCTCCCCAATACTACCCGCAGTTTTGTTACTTTGGCCCAGATCACAATCTTCCCACTCCTGTACAGTACTTGCCTCTCCCAGTCCCTAGCTTAAACACTCCTCTAAGCGTCTAGCCATTTTTCCCCAGCACAGCTGCATGCAAATTCAAATTCAAAGAAGCTTTATTGGCAGGACTAAATACACATTAGTTTTGCCAAAGCAAGTGTACAAAAGGGAATAGGGATAGGGATGTTGGGTAGGGGCAGATCTAGGGTAGGGGCTATGGAAGTCCATGGCATAGGGAGGGGTGATGGGGGCGCAGGTCCGGGGTGGGGGCTATAGAAGTCCATGGCATAGGGAGGGGGGGATGGGGGGCAGATCCGGGGTGGGGGCTATAGAAGTCCATGGCATATCATAGTTCTCTTTCTCGCAGTCTATGACATTCGCTCACATACCGCGCTGCTATCTCCGCTGCTCTCTCTTCTTCCCCCAGCAAGATATATGTTTTCTCTTCCTCCTTCATGGTGATGAAATCCGGGAAGAGATGTGAGAGTCTCCTGAAGTGAGTGTCCCTCACTGCTGAGTATTTGGAGCAGTGTAGCAGGAAGTGGGTTTCGTCCTCTATGGCCTCCTGGTCACAGTGTTGGCATAGTCTTTCCTCCCTGGGCTTGTAGCTCTGCCTGTGTCGGCCGGATTCGATGGCCAGACTGTGGGCACTGAGTCTATATAGGCTCAGGATCTTGCGGTCTCTGGGGTCCGGGAGTTTCTCCAGGTATGGGGCCAGTCTGTAGTCTCTCTGTAGACTCCGGTACATGGTCAGTTTCTGGGAGCTGATGATGTCGTTCTTCCAGTCACTGACATACCTCTCCTGGCCTTCGTCTACCATCTTCCGGATTTTGGCTTTTGTCAGGTTGTTGTGATTGGTGTTCTGGTCAGGTTGGGTTTGGGTGAGCTGTTCCGAGGGTCCTAGTTTTTCTGTTTCACCTACGTGTGTCAGGGCTTTATGGTGATGGGAGCTTGGATTGCTCCTATGTAGGTGAGCCCGGAATGACAGTGCCCTCTTTAGAACCGTTAGGTGTAGAGGGAATCTGCCCAGCTCGGCCCGGCAGGCACTGTTGGAGGTGCTCCGATGGACTTGGAGAAGGTGCTTGCAGAATTCCAGGTGGAATATTTCTGTTGGGCTGGAATCCCACCTTGACCAGTCTGGGTAGGTGTGAGGACCCCAGACTTCACTGCCATACAGGAGGATTGGGGCGATGACAGAGTCGAAGATTTTTAACCAGACCCTCACTGGTGGTTTCAGATGGTAGAGTTTCCTTCGGATGCCATAGAAGGTTTAACATGCCTTGTCTTTCAGGGTCTCTATGGCTTGTTTGAAGCTCCCTGACTGGTGAATCTCTAGGCCCAGGTAGGTATATTTGTCTGTTCCTGTAAGGGCGCAGTTGTTGAGGACAAATGAAGGGTGCTGGTCTAATTTTCTCTTTCTCCTCTGGAACACCATGATGTTGGTTTTCTTTAGGTTGACCGGTAGTGCTCAGGTGGAGCTGAATTTTTCTAAGATTTTCAGGTTGTCTTGGAGGCCTTTCTCGGTTGGTGACAGAAACAGCAGGTCATCTGCATACAGCAGGAATTTCACCTGGGTGTCGTGGAGGGTGGGACCTGGTGCTGTGGAAGATTCCAGAGAGGTAGCCAGCTCGTTGATGTAAATGTTGAAGAGCGTTGGACTTAGGCTGCAGCCTTGTCTGACTCCACGGCTCTGCTGGAAATAAGCCGTTCTTTTACCGTTCACACTCACACTGCAGAGGTTCTCGGTGTAGGAGCTTTTGATAACTTCGTAGGTCTTTCCTCCTATTCCGCTCTCCAGCAGTTTCAGGAATAAGCCCGGGTGCCACACCGAATCGAAGGCCTTTTTAAAGTCCACGAAGCAGGCGTATATCTTCCCGTTCTTTGTATTGTGGACATGTCTCTGAATGAGGCTGTGCAGGGTATAGATGTGGTCAGTGGTGCGGTGGTTTGGCATGAACCCTGTTTGGGTCTTGCTGAGGACGTTATGTTCGGTGAGGAAACTGAGGATCCTCTTGTTCAGGATGCTGTTGAACAGTTTCCCCAGGTTGCTGCTGACACATATGCCTCTGTAGTTGGCTGGGTCATACCTGTCCCCATTCTTGTGGATGGGTGTGATGAGGCCTTGGTTCCAGGTACGAGGGAAGTAGCCGGCACTTAGCACAATATTGAAGAGTTTAACCATTGCAGCCTGTATTTCTGGTGGGCTGTACTTCAGCATTTCTGGTAGGATTCCATCCAGGCCACCGGCTTTTCTACATCTTATGGAAGAGATTCTCTCTGCTACTTCCTGTAATGTAATAGGTGTATCCACGGGGTTTTGGAAATTTTTTACTTTTTCCTCCTGCTTTTAGTTTTGCCATTATGTTTTCCTGTTCTTGGTTTAGTTCTTCCTTTGGGATGTCTTTATAGAGGTCTCTGAAGTACTGGAGCCAGATGTTGCCATTTTGGATATGGATGTTGTTTTTCTTGTCTTTTGTGCCCATGTGGTTCCATAGTTCCCAGAAGGAATTGTCTTGAAGAGCATCTTGGAGTTGGTTAAGCTTTGTAGAGATGTAACTCTGCTTCTTCCTCCTGAGGATGGTTTTGTACTGCCTTTGTATGGTTTCATAGGCTTCCCTCAGACCAGGGTGGTTGGGGTCTCTGTGTTTCTTGTTTGAGGCTGTTCTCAGGGTCTTCCGTATGGCTTTACATTCTCTGTCAAACCATTGATCTGTTTTTCTTTTGGTCTCTTGTAGTCGACTTTTTTAAGGTCGGACAGTCTGGCCATTGCATAGAATATATTGTTGAGGTCTTTTGTAGCTTGACTCACTCCCTTTGGGTTAGGCTGGTACTCGTAGTTGTAGAAGTGGTGGAGCATCCGCTGTATTTCAGGTCTGCTGAGAGCCTCTTTATACTTTAATGCCGACGTTTTGGACCATTTATAGGATGGAGGCCGGTTGAAGAGGCCGCTATGCTGTGGCTTTTGAGTGGATGGTTTCTCTGTAGATTTCAAGTACAGAAGAAGTTGGCTGTGGTCTGACAGGTGAGTTTGTGGGGTGACTATGAAGGCGCTGATATTTGCCCGGTTCATATCTGTAATGGCATAATCTACTACACTCCTCCCTACATGGGAGTTTAGTGTACACCTCCCCAAAGAGTCTCCTTTGGTACGTCCATTAAGAATATGAAGTCCTAAACTTCTACATACGTTCAGGAGCTTTTTACCACTTTTGTTGACTGTACTGTCATAGCTGTTTCTCTCTGTGTGTACTGAGTCTTGGCCGTCATTCTCTGCTCCAAATATGTAGATGTTCCCATCCGTGGTCAGGAAGTAGTTTTCTCTCCCTGTTTTTGCATTGAGGTCCCCAAAGACGAGAACTTTGCCCAGGGCCTGATAGTGGGCGGCCTCTCTTTGTAAGATCTCGAAGCTCTCTGGATTGAAGTAGGGGGACTCTGGCGGTGGTATATAGGTGGCGCAGAGGTGGACATCAGACTGAGAGGTGAGGATGGAGCTGCTGATCCTGATCCATATGTGGCTACCTCCTCTCTTCACCGGTTTGATGTATTGGTGGAGCTCATCTTTATACCAGATCAGTATTCCTCCTGAGCTCCGGCCCTGTTTGATGTTTTTATTTTTCAGGGCAGGGACAGAGATTTCCCTGTATCCGATGGGTACCAGGGATTCGTTTTCGGCTCTGGTCCATGTCTCCAGGAGGATCTGGATGTCTATATTTTTCAGTCTTTGTATAAAGTCAGGGTCATTTGTTTTACATCCAAAGGTCGAGGTGTTGAGACCCTGAATATTCCAGCTGCTGATTTTAAGTGAAGTCATTTTTTCTATTTATCTTGTGTGTATATACCTTGTAATGAGTATGGCTGTGTAGGACAAACTGGATTTCTGACTGTTTTGTAGGTGTGCTTGGTTCCATCCAGTCACATTAGTTTCCTGCATAGTGCACTGAGCAGGGTCTTTACCTCATCCATATCTCTGCTCTGTGTGTATCTGTGTGGGGTCGGTGGACCCCTCCATGGAGGTCTCCTCCTCTGATGGTCTGATTTTGGGTGAAGAGCTTTGTTTCCAGCTTCTGGAGATAGGATTGGGGTTTTCTGTCTTTTTATTGTTAGGGGTCTTTCGGTGTGATGTTGGTTACTGTTGAATCCAGGCCTGGGTCCTCTGTTTAGTACGATGTCTTTCAGCTCTTTGGCCAGGAGGCTGACCCCTTGTTTGTTGAGGTGCTTATTATCATATAGGTGATGGTGGTTTATGGAAAGGTGTTGTGCCAGGGTTACGTTTGGGACAGTCTTGACCCTTTCTGTCAATTCCATATTGATGCTTTGGGTGGTTTGCCTGGATGTCCTTTGTTGGGAGCAGAGATTACAGAATGATTTTGCGGTCTGGGAATTTTAGTTTTGCCGTCTTTGCTAGTTGGGCCAGTTGTCCTGCGATCTGCTGGTGCTGGTCTGGCAGATTGTTTGTACCTGTGTGTATAATGATATGGTTTGGGTTGGTAAACCGTGGATTATTGATGACCTCTGCACCTGTTCAATAGTTGCACAGTGGATTTTTCTGACCCGTTTTCCTGGGAATAGCCGTTGTGCATTTAGGTCTCTCCATTGAGGTGCAGCCCATCCCTAGCATAGAGCCTGTAGCCAACAGAGAAGTCGTCCCAGTCCTCCAGGAACCCAAAACCCTCCTTCCTACACGAGTTCCTGAGCCACGTATTCACCTCCCTAATCTCCTGCTGCCTCTCTGGCATGGAACGTTTTACAGGTAGTGTTTCAAAAAGTACAACCTTTGTGGTTCTTTTCATAAAGTTTATGGCCTAAGTCTCTGAAATCATTCTTCAGGATCTCCCACTTACCTCTCACTTTGTCATTGGTGCCGATATGCACAATGACCGCTTGGTCCTCACCAGCCCCTCCAAGTAATTTGTCAACCAGATTTGAGATGTGTCAAAGTCAAATGTCAGTAAGAAAACAAGTTTGCGCAATGATCCAGGTCTTTGTGATACATTGTCCTCTCTAGTTCCCTAATAATGGAATCCAACACCACCCTGGTTTCTCTTTGATGTGGTTTTACATGCAAAACTGTAACAAAATCTAAATTGATTTTTAGTTTGACCACTCCCCAAAATAGGGAAGAAACAGAAAACTGAAGTCACTGTGAAATTCAGGATGTAGAGGCTCTTGGGAGAGTCTGCTGTGTAAGACCTAGTCGTATGAGGATTTTGTTTTTATTGGTGTAATCTAGAAGAGCAGTTTAGAGGACATCACTGCATTGCTGATTCATGAAGAGCAGGGAAAATGTGCAATTCATCCAAAGGCCTGTACTGGCTGTTATTGCTCTACTCCCAGGTTCTGAACAGCAGAGAGACTAAATTGTCCCAATGATTAAAAAAACAACAAAATGTAATTCAGTTCTAACATCTGATTTAGTAATAAAAAGATGAAACTCTGAGCAGAACTCATTCTGGAAAGTCTACAAGTGAGAATAGATCCTCTTCATTCCAACAAGAAAAGTACACAACCAAAATTGGCTACTGTAGCCAGAGACTCCGAGCATAAGATTTTATACAGATATATTTTACTAGATACTCAGTTCACAGTAAAGCACCAGCTAGTCTGTACCCAAGCAGATTCCACCTGCGGTTGGTATCAGACTCCTCTCTGGGATTAGGACAGGCAACATCAGGTGAACATGAAGCGGGTTCTTGATGCTGATTGGCAACAGGGTTGATGAATTTCCCTTCTTTGAATATAGCCTTGTACCTGTCGGACCCCAGATACAGGCAGGAGAAAGACATAAGAAACTAGATCTTTTCACATTTACGTCACTTGACAAGTGGAAAGGTTTTTAATACAAGAGTTAGGACTGTCCTACAAGGGTTGCCTTGACGTGGCGGGATGGCTTGTACATTCTTTTGATCAAAATTATGTTTACTAAATTCCCTTATATTAATTACTACCTTCATGCATTTTTTGCAAAAAAAATTATTTATTTTATTTTAGGATATTTGTTTTTTGTGTCAGGAGAAAGACATAGTTCACGTCTTCCAACATATCCAAGGCCATAATCTGCAACTCCGGTAATCCATCATCATATCAGAGATTTAATCCACAGCCTCTAGTTGCTTACTGGGCTGTGTGGTCCGCTCCTTCTTTCTTCCACAGGCCCATGTCATGCTGACCCCAACCCAGACAGACCCACCCCACTCACCATTTCCATTCTTGTACTCCCATATTACTCCCAGTTCATATGGATCACATGCCATATCATGCAGGTATTCTCCCGGAAGCAAGTGGTCACACACATTATGCTTCATGCACTGTACCTACACGATCAATTTAGTCAGACCCATGTAAAGCTTAGACGACAGTACTCTGTTCTGCAGTGCACTGCACGTTTCTGAAGACTGATCAATTTGCAAGTGGCTTGCATTGGAGAGAGAAATCAATAGGGCAAGATTTATTATCATGTCAACTTCACCAGAATCATGGATTTGCTTTTGCCAATAAAAACTGTCCTTCATGGCTTGCACCAGTCATTATGTATTAAACACACAGCTGATAAGGAAAGAACAGTCTGGCAAAAAGAAAAAAAAAGGGTGCAATGTAAGGAAAGGGGACTACACTGGGCACCAAAAAGCCATGCAAATTTCTGCTGTAAAGTCAACTAAAAATGCACCAGACAGCATGATCCTCTGACAAATGTGGACAATTTAGGACTTTGCACAATGTAAACTTGACAACACAATAAGTCAGTTTTAGCAAACCTATCCCATAGTGTATATATATATATATATATTATTTTTTTTTTAAAGAAATTTTATATTAATAATTGAGCCGGAAACTTCAAAATACTGGAGTAGCGTAGCTTAGGATGAGTGGCATCACAAGCACGAGGCACAGTAGGCAGCAGCCTAGGACCATTACACCTCTATTGAATGGAAGATACAGAACAGCTTAAATCGGTAGATATGGCTGCTGTCTGTCCATTCACACTGCAGAACACGAAGCCGCCTCGTATGAATAAGGCCTCTTTCACACTTCCGGCGGGCGCCTGGCGGCGCCCCCGGCATTTTGCCGCAGCGCCGCATCTGAAAATCTGATGCGCCGCATGCGGCTTTTTTCGCATTGACATGCATTAGCGCCGGATGGCGCCGCATGTCAATGCGTTGCATGCGGTTTTGTCCGGATGCGGCGCAAATGTACATTGCGGCGTCCGGAAAAAACGCTGCATGTAACATTTTTTGTTTTTGCCGGATGGTTTCTTATCTCTCCAAGCATCAGAAACCATCCGGCAAAAAACCGCATTTTGGCCGCCGGAAGTGTGAAAGGTTTTCACATGCGGCGCTGCGGCAAAATGCCGGGGGCGCCGCCAGGCGCCCGCCGGAAGTGTGAAAGAGGCCTAAGCATCTTTATAAGGGTATGACACACAAGAGTGGCCGCAGTGTCCCCACGATGTGTCCGCTGCAGTTTTTTAGTTTATTGTTAAACGTGCCCTATTATCTTTTGCCACTTTTGGCCATTTTTCAGCTTACCTTAAAGGATACAACCCTTTAACAGTTTGATTATCATCATGTCAGGAATAGCCTTGTATTGTATTACGTCATCAGTGATGTCATTCTCCGGTCAATAACTATATGGTTGAGTCCATTATAACTAAAGAGAAGTGAACTAAATTCATGTCCAGTATTTTAGGAATTCACTAAACCTGGCAAAGTCAACCAACTTGTGAATTGCTTTGTGCAATCAGCCTAAAATAGCCACCATTTTACACATTACAGAAGACTGTATCAACTAGAGAAGGATCACATGAGCTGTTAGCGGTCAGGCGAGCTTCCCCCTAATGCCTCGCAGCAATCACATTACTTGATACAGGACAGCCTACCAGGAGGAGCTTCTACAGCCTGAAAAAAAGCAGGAGCAGGGAATGCAGCAGCCATTTTGGGGTGAATTTGGATAGTGAGGACGTCACATCTTAGGCTAGTTTCACACTAGCGTATGGCCGAGCTGCGGAGGGATGCGGACTTCCTCCGTGAAGCTCCGCCCACCGCTGCACCTCCTTCGGTCAGCTCTGCCTATGACTGCATGCGGCCTGCGTACCTATATTTAACTTTAGGTACGCAGGCCGTGCAGATGTATGCGGTTGCCGCCGCATGCGTCGTTTTGACTGTGCGGCGACCTGCGCCAAACGCAACGAGTTGCATTTTGGTGCATGGTGTCATTACCATGCTCCGGTTCATTACTAGTTTATTTGGTCCTTCTACCGATCTCCTGCCCTTTTACTAGTATACAGGTTTACTCATTAGACTCTTGCCCCGCTTGTGCATAATTATCCCTCTGCTCTTCCTACCCTTTATCCATGGATTTTATTAAATTCATCCTTTTCTTATAGGATACTGTACTTCATTATTGGTCCATTTACCGAGGTTTTATTTGCACCGTTGCATTTTGTATTTACCACATTTTCACTTTTCGTCATGTTCACATATAACTGGTTCTGAGCCTTTATTTGCCGTGTTCTTAAAATTTGCATTTACTTAGAAATAAAGATTTGGTGATGGCTGCAGGTCTACCATAGCGTACGGATACTTATATTATTGTATTACTTGGTGTTCACTGTCATATTGGACCTGGCTGGAGGACTGCTGCATCAATCTTCATTTGTTGTGGAGCTGGTGGGTGTTTGCTGCATCCAGGGCACAGTCTGGGTTTATTTGTTAGTAGTCTATTTTATTAAATGTTTTTGACTACGCCACGAGAGGTGGTGAGTTCTCCTTCAATAGAAGTCTTCAAACAGAGGCTGGAAAGACATCTGTCTGGGATGATTTAGTGACTCCTGCTTTAAGCAGGGGGTTGGTCAGATGACCCAGGAGGTCTCTTCCAACTCTACCATTCTATGACTATCCTTGTTCTTCTATATTAACAATAAATAATTTACTTTCTAGGCATCTGTGTATATATTTCCATTTTTTCCCTTTTGGAGAGTGTGACCACACTACAGTGAAGAATGGGTACCATCCATTTACACACAGCCATATGTATGGAGGTTATTGACATCACTAAGGTTGTCTTCGTGGTAAAGCTCTTGGATGGGGTTGGATTCAGTGCAAGGAGACCTTAGAGCATTAGGCTGGATTTACACAGGCCGATGACTGTAAATGATAATAGCGCAGGCTGCCAATCACCCCAAGGGCTCGTTCACATCAATGTATTTTCAATCCGAGTGCTGCCGTAAAAAAAAAATCAGCACTCAGACCGATGTTATTCAATGGCTAAGTGCAGATGAGCATTTTTTTTCCATTGACAATCTGCATGTGAAAGAATAAAAAAAAAAAATGCAGCATGAACTAATTTCGTCCACAAACCACATGAAACTTACCCATACAAGTCTATGGGTGCACTTAAAAAGTCGGATGCCATATGGAGGCACAGTATAGCATCCGATATTTATAGATACATTGCAATTTTTTAACACAGGAAGTGGTGGTGCAAGTTCGCCGCTGTAGGAAACTGGCAGCAGCACGAGTGGGGTGATGCTTGGTGTCCTGGGCTAGGAGGAGGGAGCATCGCAGTGGAATCCCCACAGATTTAGATCTCGGCACATTGATGAGTTGATATCTCAATCTGCGCATGGGCCGCCACTGATGCCATTTTACTGAAGAATGCCAGGAGATCAATGTGTGCAGCAGAGACTCCACTCCTGCTTCCTCCTAGCGCAGGGCCCGCAGCATCGCTCCACTACTACTGCCACCGACTGTTTCCTACAGTGGCGACCCTGGTTTCTACCTCGCCCTCCCCTCATTTCTTGGGGTGCACCTTATGGACAGGTGCGTCTTATAGTCCGAAAAATATGGTAGTAGCTGCTGCTGTAAAAGCTAGTGATGAGCGAGTATGCTCGTTGCTCGGGTTTTCCTGAGCATGCTCAGATGATCTCTGAGTATTTGGGCGTGCTTAGGAGATTCAGTTTCTGTTGCTGCAGCTGCATGATTTGCGGCTCCTTGACAGCCTGAATACATGTGGGGATTTCCTAACAAACACGCATCCCTTACATGTATTCAGGCTGTCAAGCAGCCGCAAATCACGCAGCTGCAGCAACAGAAACTGAATCTCCGAGCTCGCCAAAATACTCGGACACCCGAGTGTGCTTGGGAAAAACCCGAGCAACGAGCATACTCGCTCATCACTAGTAAAAAAGTAACGAATGACAAGTGGGAAAAAAATCCACTTTCCTGGATGAAACTTGAACATGTGAACCTAGCCAGAGGATACCTTAGCTGCCTCAGCTGTCACACCGATCAATGAGCAAGTCCGCGATTGGTGGTCTTTAAGATGAGACATGCAACACTTCAATTTATAGCAAATCAAATGTTAAGGCTAATTGAGAAGCTGGCGGTTATAATGTCAAAAGATTCACTCATTTCTAATTGTAATCGAAACATTCTGCATCCTGGAAGCCAGCACCAAGATGCCATTAACAGGGTTAAACATACTCACTTCTATCACATCCTGCGCTATAATTACATGTATGGTACACACGTAGCTCTTATACATTTTATTTGCTAACAAAGTGATGCTACCGATGAACATCGATTTACGCCACAACAGTTCTGTTCTGCTGCACGGGAGGAAACATGGCCTCTTACTGTGAATCCGCCGCCTTCTTCTGACGCGGCCTGGTGTGACGTCACATTATGTCACAATGATGACATTGACAGACGGCTAACGAATAGAAGGAGCTGCGAGTCAGCAGCAAGAGCGGCGTTCCCACTCCCGTACAACAAAATGGGACGTGCGAATCAACTACTCTACCTTCCAGTCCTTGCCAGAAAGTGAATGTCCTTCAGAAGTCAAATAAATTAGTTTATTGAAAATTGTACATTTTGAAATGTAACAGATCTAGTGATAGATTTGACAGGCAAAAAACAAAGAACAAAGAGAAAAATATGTTGAAGTATGGCAAAAGGGGAGTAAGACATACATATCTGTAGTAGCAAAAGTAGTATTAGTTTAAAAGTGGCATCGTGTATGTTACAACTGTACAAATCTCTTGTAGCAGAGAAACGAAAAAATAAAATATGCGAGTTAAGAGCGATACAGGCCCCACTGGGTTATTAGTCGTCTGGGCAGTGTGAGAGGTTTTGGCGTACAGTACATTTAGCAATACCCATGGTGTCAGTTCGGAGCTATGAAATGCATGTGTGTCTGTAACCTCGGACAACAGGGACCATAAACGTTACTTGTTGTGGCACATCTGCATGCTCAAGTAGTCAGGGTCAGCCCGAGATCAGTAATTACCTCCAACGCCAACATAGTAGAAAGAATAGCAAATCCAGTCACCCTTGCTGAAACAATCTCGGCTAGGGCTAATAGCACTTAAAGGCACAATTAGTGCATTAACTCCTGTAAACGATCCACAATCATCACTTGCATAAAAGATCAGAGGGCTCCCTCTTGTTATATATATCTTACATGTATCCACAGCTCGCAGCTCTGTGAAATCACAGTGAAAGCCTGGAAAAAGAAAGAAAAAAACAAGGAAAAATAACAATAAAAACACTCTTTACAGCAGGATGTCAATCTGTAACCGTTAGGATAGGTGATTCTAAGCCTCCCCCATACAAAAATGTATGAGTGTCTTCTGGAAACCGTGTCGATTAGAAACTCTAGGCTCTACTTAAAAACCCATTTGAATTAAAAGTGAAAACGGACCCTCTTATCTGTCATTTTACAAATTAACTATTTCACTTGCAAATTTCATTAGTTTCTTTTTTTTTTTCTTCCTCCAGTCTTCGGAGAGAAAAAAAAAAACTCAAACTGTAGTGCAATTAGTTACTTAGTCTTCAAATGTAAAATGTCCTAGCTGTGTGGAAAGATAAGAAGATGCTCCAGTAAACAAGAGATTGGGTGAGCCCCAACGTAGGCTGAAGTAGTCTTGCTAGCGCTGGGAAGTCCAAAGTGGCTTCTTCACAAAAGAAAAAAAAAATATGAAGAACTAAAAACTTAAAAGCAGAAATAAATAGACAAAAGTGACTGTAAACAGATCCACTTTCCGTTCAACTTCAGTGATTGGCATTGACCTTCACAGTCGGTAAAATGGTAAGACTAAACCTCGGAGCATCACACCCAGAATATCCAAGTCTTGAAAAACTCCACAAGGAGTTACATTCTTAAAACGTTAAGACGCTTCATCCATTGTCTTTAATCCCTTCAAGTCATTTACTTTGAGATTTTCTTCAGCAGGCCTTTAATTTTCGATTGATTTTTTTCTCGCTTTCGGTCAATTTTTTTCTCACCGTTCTGAGAAGACAGGTTGTGTGGCGTGGTCTTTAGGACAGGAATACCATGAACTTCTTGAACTGGCTTGCTGTCATTTGAAGTAGGAAATGAAGGATGGGTGGCTTGGAGATGGGTAAAACACTGGAGAGTTGGTGAAAGCTGCAGGATTTCTCCAAAATACCATTGTATACTTTACTGGCTGGGCTAAAGACCATGCTTTGGCTTTCTGTCAACCCTGTGGTGTCAGGGGAGGAAGCTTTAGAAACATCTGGGGTGACAGGAGAGTCTGTGGAAAGAGATTCCTCACCCGAGGTTTCTTCTTTTGAGATCTTCCGTGTAGGTTGCTGCTGAACCTCCAGACTTGACTGAGGCGACTGTCTTCTTCCAATTGAAGAATTTAATGAATCACACTCTGAGCTCGTATCTTGAGCTTCCCTGTAATTAGAGAAAAAAAAAACCTTTAAAAAATTTCACCAACTTCACAAAAAGTTTACATTTTTAGAGAAAACTGTATAGATGATCCCAACACGTCTGCAAACAAGATCTAAGCTATGGATGTTAACCCCTAAGTGCTCTAAGACTTGGACGTCTTTCATGTGCAGAGGTTCATTCCTGCTCCATGACGGAAATATACATCATGCTGATACATGCAGTTGGGCTGCCATGTTTGCACTCCTAGTAGATCCTAAGTATAGACCTTAGTGGGACCTGTGCACAATACTCGCGGTGGGCATCGGATGACTGCACTCCCCAGTGTGCTATAGCTTCTCCCCACGCCTGATGTCGAAGTATGGGAGAGTACGGGTGGACGCCCTTTTAACATGAAGAAGCATAGCAAAGTACCACAATCGGATGGCTGGATATGTTTCTATATGACATCAGCAAGGGCTCTAATGGTTTCCACTGGAGGAGGTGATGTCGACCAGGGGAGTATTTCCCACTAGGTGCTGCTTGTTCAGTGTGTGTAGGGCATCCCATCTCCATCACCATGCTCATCCCAGCCCTAACCCACTATTCAACTCATCACTAATTTCTGGTACTTTCCCTTCTGCTTTCAAACATTCCACAATTACACCTATCCTGAAGGTAACATCCCTAAATCTGACCACTTCATCCAGCTATCGACCCATATCGCTGGTCCTGTTAGCCTCCAAATGGCTCGAAAAGCACGCCCAACATCATACTTCCTCCCACCTCTCATCTAACCTACTCTTTGACAACCTTCAATTCGGCTTCCGCCCACACCATTCCACCAAAACTTGCCTAACCAAAATTACCAAGGACTTACTGCCAAAGCTAACAAACATTTCTCTACACTACTTCCAGAGCTGTCCTCTGCCTTCAACACAGTCAACCACTCCCTCCTACTGTCTACAGATCCTTTCTTCCCTCGGTATCAAAGACCTTGCCCTCTCCTGGATCTCTTCATACCTCTCTAACCACACATTTAATGTCTTTCATTCCCACACTACCTCTTCATCTTATCCTCTCTCTGTCGGAGTCCGTAAAGGCTCTATCTTAGGACCCCTTCTCTTCTACAGCTATATTAGTTGTCCCAGGCCAAAGGTAAACACCCATGGCTTCAAGTACCATCTATATACCGAGAACACTCAGATCAACCTCTCTGGCCCAGACGTCAACTCTCTGCTGTCTAGAATCCAAGAGTGTCTATCAGCCATATCCTCCTACTTCATCTCGCTTCCTAAAGCTCAACGTAGATAAAACTGAGCTCATCATCTTTCCTCCATCTCACCTATCTTCCCTACCTGATCTATCACAATAAATGACATCTGCTGCCTCGGAGTAACCCTCGACTCTGCCTTGTCCTTCAAACCCCATATCCAAGCCCTCGCCACCTCCTGCTGCCTCCAACTAAAAAAAAATTTCCAGAATCCATTTCCTTCTCAACCCCCAATCTACTAAAATACTAGTGGAATTGCTTTCATCATTTCTCGCCTCGACTGCAACATCCCCCTCTGTGGCCTTCTTGCTAACACTGTGGCACTTCTCCAGTCTATTCTTAACTTTGCTGTACGACTAATCAATTTCTCACCTCGATACTTCTCCCTTCTGCAAAATCCTTCATTGGCTACCAATTCCACAACATATTCGCTTCAAGCTACAAAGGCGTCCATAATCTGTCTTCCCCCATATATCTCTGAACTAATCTCCTACCAAGTCATGTCCAGCCCTCCCCAAGACCTCGTTTTCTCCTCCACACTCGTATGCTCCTCCCCCAAATGCCTTCAAGACTTCTCTCGAGTATCACCTATCCTCTAGCATTCTGTGCCCCAACACGTGCGATTATCCTCTACAGTAAAAACTTTCAAGAGGAATTTGAAAACCCATCTCTTCAGAACAACTTATAGCCTGCAATGACCAAACCCACCCCCACAAACTTATTGTGTCCTTCCCCATTATGACGTAGAATATAAGCCCGCAAGGGCAGGGCCCTCTCACCTCTGTACCTGTCTGTCACTATTAGTTTGTTCATTGTAATTTCCATTTGTGTACTGTATGTAGCCCCTCCTCATGTACAGCACCATGGAATCAATGGTGCTATAAAAAATAAATAATCATAGGGCAGCGCATCACCGGGGACAATGCCAACTTTCATAAATAACCCTTTACTTTTTTGTATCACAACCCCCACTCTGCTGCTTAAAGGGGTTTTTCCCACGAACAAAAGTTCATTTTAATCAATAGATCTTGGAATAATAATAACTCAAAGAATTGGATTTGTTTAATAAAATTAATAAAAATGTTCCTGTGCTGAGATCTTATAAATGTGCCCCTGCTGTGTACTGAGTAATGGCCGTGTCTGACCGTGCAGGGACATGATCTGATCATACCACAGCTCCTGGGCAGGGGAGGAAGCAAAAGAAAGTATACAGAAAATGGGATCACATCTGATTCTTTTCGTGAGGTAATACATTTTACTACCTGTTTTTAAACAATGTTATACGTCAAAGAAAGAATCATTTGAGATCCCCATTCTGTAATGTCTGTACAATCTTTTTCTCCCCCCCCTTCCTGCCCAGGAGCTGTGGTATGATCAGACCATGTTCCTGTACGGTCAGACACAGCCATTACACAGTACACAGCAGGGGCACATTTTAGACAAACACATCCAATTGTGGAAATTATTATTATTCCAATATCTATGGATTAAAAACAACTTTTGTTCATGGAAAAACCCCTTTAAGTGCTTGCTTGGCCCCTTCTCGGCAACTCCGTCCAAACAGCCCACAGGAAACGGCGGTAAGAGGCTGCTCCTATCACTGGGATTAATGGGAAATCATCAAGAGGCACAGGAGCCACATAGGTACTATATACCAACAACTTATGGAGAGTTTTTGAGGGAGGGCACAGGTCACTATGCCATAGCCCTCACCAAAAGGGAGGGTGCACACAAGCTAGCACGCAGAATCATTGTGGTGGGTGGGTGAGGGTTCGGACAATTATATGGGACTCCTTGATAGTGGGAACTTTGGGGCTGGTTAGACCGTTATCATGCACAAACTTATGGTGTGTGTGTGTGTGTGTATGTACATATAGACAGTGGTGAATTATGGGGCTGTACCAACTCGAGAATTGGGCTCTGAAATGCCCTGTTGGAATGGGGTGTTGGCATGCCATTACACACTACATGCCCAAGGTTCTGAGATAAACAACCACTGTGCTTGGCTATCCCCAGCCATTCCTACAAATGATATATGGAAAAGTGGCGCACATATGTTGCCACCAGTTTAATTTTAACCGTAAATTTCAGAGCCTTGTTCAGACAGTTAGTTGGTGTTGGTCCCATAGGTTGGCTCAGAAAAGTCGTATGCACAAGGAAATTCAAATAGTCACCTTTTCTGAGGAAAGGGGATAAACAGGTTAATTTGGGACAACCCCTTTAAAGGAGCATTGGCAATATTAATGCGGGTCCCATGGTTTGAAGATATTTACTTTGGCCCTTTAGAGGTAACTACGTGTATGCCAGTATTTATAGTGGGGGTATGTGGAGGGGTGTTTTAGCAGTATTACAGAAGCATGGTATGTATGTGCTATTATTTTAGGGGACCCTGCATGTATTACAGCAGTATTTGGTGTACTGTAGTGATTGGCTATGTAACTTGGCAGAGGCGAGTTGTAAATGGAAGAAGTTGTGGTGGCGTTCTGGGCCATACGGAGAAGATGAAGGCAGTGAATGACTCCAGTAAGAGAAAATATCAGCTGCAAATTGGATGTAATTGATGCTTATTTGTAGCCGGGGGGTCCCATGTAAGAGTCGGCGTAGTGGATTTTGTAGGGGCAGGTTGGTCTTCGATCCTAGGGCAGCATAAGCTGTAAATATGGCCCTGATCATGACGAACAGATGCAGCAATGTGAGAGTATTGGACCCGAGTGCTGCCTTTTCTAAATAGCTACTGCCAAAAATAGTCAGCAAATCTGATTTATAGCAGGATCTTGTGAAGTTGTTGGCACCTGAGCAATAAAATTTACACTATGCCCAAATGTTGACCAATACGTAGCAATATAAATGTTTGTTAGTAGACATATAAGTAAGAGCTTTCACATTAGTGAGATTATAGGAGTGGTTAGATAAAGAAGCTTTGATACAAATGCCAGACCACCAGGAAATGAGAAGGGGCATGAACATTTGGCAGGGCAGAATGGTATGATCAAGGATTAGAAGCAGCGCGTGCCTTTTCTAATGCTTGATGATCTCCTTTATGTCTTGGCAAGCAGTTATGCCCCTTCTCTGCTCTCAGGCCAATCCTGTCTTATAGGGGTATTCTCAAGTTGTCTCTTGAGGAGCCCAGAGCTATGCAGTCTCCTTACTTCCTTGGTTCTGGAGAGGCGGGCACTCCTAGTTGAAGGGGGTATCCCGGACTTTATACAAATAGTTGCAGCTTACCTGCCTGTCGTGCACCGCGCCTCTTCTCCTTCTTCACAGACCGCTCCTGCCAGGGAATCAGAAGCCTCTGCTGACGTAAGATCTACAGAGCGGAAGCTTCTTTTCCTCTCCACTCTGTCGACAGGGCAGAACTTCTGGCGTCATTCTAATTGACAGCCGGATCCCCACTGTCTAATTGGGGGGCCGGCTGTCTCTCAGAATACCATCAGAAATCCCAACCTGTCGCATCAGCAGAGGCAGCTGAATCCCCGGAAGGAGCTGTGATCGCTCCGTGCCGGGGTAGAACACCACTGGGCACAACAGGCAGGTAAGTTGCAATTACCAGCCTGTTAGTGCTTATGTCCATTTTTGGCATAAAGTTCCAGATATACCCTTTGAGTGACCGTTCTGGTGAGCAGCAGAGCTGTAGCATTTGTAGAACTATGAAGCTCAGCACAAGTTCTGCTGTAACACATTCAGCTATCAGCGATTTGGTGTGGAATCTACACTGCCATCACTATATTTACACATAAAGATAAAGGACATTTCAAGAAGCACATGGCTCCAGAAAGTGAGCCCTGGGTAGACATGCTCCGAACGCTGCAAGACTGGTAATTTTGCAAGACTTATACCAGCAGCTTGTCAGGAGCTGGAAGGAAGTGAACAGCTAAATGCTGTATAAAAATTATTAAAGAGAAAAAAAAAATTGTAGAGAGGAGGATCGTATATTAGAAGTTAACCGTTCTCCTGGAGTGTACAGTGGCTTGCGAAAGTATTCACCACATTTGACTTTTTACCTATTTTATTACATTACAACCGGTGTTTAAATATTTTTGTAATCAGATTTTGTGTGACGCCTTTGTACTAAATAACTTAAGTTGGTTAAGTGAGAAAAATACATGCAAAAATTTAATTATGGGATCAAATAACTAAAAATTGTCATGTGCATATATATTCACCATTTTGTTGTGAAGCCACTAAAAACTTCTGGTGCTACTTTCATAAGTGACATGCTTAGTGACAGGAAGTCCTCCTGTGTGCAATCTAAGTGTCACATGTCTGTCACTATATACACTTTACCTTTTCTCAAAGGCCACAGAGGCTTCAACACCATTAAGTAAAGGCACTACTATCCAAACAATACCATGAAGACCAAGGAGATCTACAAACAAGTCAGGAACAAAGTTAAGAAGTACAAGTTAGGATTGGGTTATAAAAAAAATCCCAATCTCAGATGACCCTGGGGCACCATCAAATCCATTATCAAATGGAAAGAACATGGTACCCCAAAAAAAACCTGCCAAGAGAGGGCCACCCACCAAAACTCTCAGCCAATGAAAGGAGGGCATTAATCAGAGGCAGCACAGAGATCAAAATGAACCCTGAAGGAGCTGCAGTGTTCCTAAGCACTCCATAGAGGTGGCCTTTATGGAAGAGTTGGCATAGAAAAGCCTTAACTTACAAACATTGTAAGTCTGGTTTTGAGTTTGCCAAAAGACATGTGGGAGACTCCCAAATGTACGGAGGAAGGTGCTGTGGTCAGATGAGATCAAATTTTAACTTGTTGGCAACCAAGGTAAAAGCCAAGTCTGGCGCCAAACAACGGATTTTTGTGTTACTCACCGTAAAATCCTTTTCCTCGAGACGCTCATTGGGGACACAAGACTGTGGGTGTATGCTACTGCCGCTAGGAGGCTGACACTAAGTAAACATAAAAAAAGGTTAGCTCCTCCTCCGCCGTATACACCTCAGCACTGGCCGCAGGCAAACCAGTTTAGTGCAAAAAGCAGTAGGAGGCTAAAAAGCAAATCAGTGTTAACACAGGTACAATATATCCAGAAGTAAATCTACTGACATAGACCCAAAGAGTAGAATTAACTCAAAACGAAGCCATCCGGCTATTAGGGAGGGTGCTGTGTCCCCCAATGAGCGTCTCGGAGAAAAGGATTTTACGGTGAGTAACACAAAAATCCGTATTTCTCCTTCGTCTCATTGGGGGACACAAGACTGTGGGACGTCCCAAAGCAGTCCCTTGGGTGGGAAACGACTCCACAGTGTAATTTATAACCAAGCATTGCTTATAGGTGCGCTACCGTGCCTGAAATCCTTCTACCCAGACTTGCATCTGCTGAAGCCTGAGTATGGACATTATAATGTTTGGAGAAAGTATGCAGACTGGACCAGGTTGCCGCCTTACAAACCTGTTCCGCCGAAGCCTGATGCCGAAGAGCCCAGGAGGCACGCACTGCCCTGGTGGAGTAGCCCTGATTCCTGCGGGAACCACCGCGCCTCTGATGCGGTAGGCCTCCTGAATGGTTGACCGTATCCATCTAGCTAAAGTTGACCTAGAGGCAGCGAGTCCCTTCCTGCGACCTTCGGGAGGATAAACAGCGTGTCCGTCTGCCGAAAGGATGCCGTCCGAGATACATATCTCCTGAGTGCTCTCACCAGATCCAGCGTATGGAGAGCCTTCTCCACCCGGTGCGTCGGAGCTGGGCAAAATGAGGGCAAAACAATGTCCTCATTGATATGAAATGAGGACACGACTTTAGGAAAAAAAGGTGGTGTTGGCCTGAGCACTATCTTATCACGATGGAAAAGTAAGCACGGAGCTCGCAAGATAGTGCTGCCAGCTCCGAAACCCGCCTTATGGATGTTATGGCTACCAAAAACACCACCTTCCAGGAAAGGTATGTCAGGGAAACCTCCTGAAGAGGCTCAAATGGAGATTCCTGCAGAACTCCCAGAACCAGATTGAGATCCCAAACGTCTAAGGGAGCCCTGTAGGGGGCACTATGTGGACAACCCCTTGAATAAAGGTCTTAACCTGTAAATTAGACGCGATTTTTCGCTGAAAAAGAACCGACAAGGCTGATATATGACGTCTAAGAGTACTTGGAGCTAGGCCTGAATCTAGGCCCGCTTGGAGAAAAGACAGAATGTTGGGAATTGAAAACTGAAGTGGGGAATAACCCTGTTCCCTGCACCATGTAAAAAAGACCTTCCAAATACAGTGGTAGATACGAGCCAAGGCGGGTTTCCGGGCGCTAGCCATTGTAGCGGCGACCTTTTTGGAGAATCCAGCCCTGGTCAGGATCCAAGATTCAACGGCCAGGCCGTCAAACACAGGACCGCTGAGTTCTGGTGGTAAACTGGGCCCTGGGAGAGAAGGTCCGCGCGTTCTGGCAGACGCCAGGGTGCGTTGGCGAGCAACTGTACCAGCTCTGCGTACCATGAACGACGCGGCCAATCCGGAGCGATATCGCTGGGACTCCCTCTAACCTGATCTTTCTGATCACCCTTGGGAGCAGAGCTATCGGTGGAAACAAGTATGGAAGATGAAACCGATTCCACGGTAGAACCAGGGCGTCCACTGCAATTGCCTGCGGATCCCGGTACCGGGAGACGAAGATGGGCACCTTGGCGTTTATCCTGGAGGCCATCAGGTCCACATCTGGGGTTCCCCAGCGTAGGCATATCTGCTGAAAAACCTCGGGATGTAGCGACCATTCCCCTGACGCTATACCCTGACGGCTGAGGAAATCCGCTGCCCAGTTCTCCTCGCCTGGAATGTGGACCGCTGATATCACAGAGTGATTTCTTTCTGCCCAGGTCAGAATGTTTTACCTCGTGCATGGCCGCCCTGCTGCGTGTACCCCCCTGATGATTTATGTATGCCACCGCCGTGGCATTGTCCGATTGTATTCGGACAGGGCGGCCAGCCAGATGATGGTGAAAACGCCTGAGAGCCAGCCGAACAGCTCGAATCTCTACAATATTGATCGGGAGGGTCGATTCCTGCTGACACCAAGTCCCCTGGGCTGTGTAGTGACGAAACACTGCTCCCCATCCGAGAAGGCTGGCGTCCGTTGTGACTATCAGCCAATGGACTGGAGGAAAATATCGCCCTTGGTGAAGAGTGGTGCTCTTTGTCCACCACGTAAGTGTCTGTCTGACCTGCAGGGACAGACGGCACCGAAGATTGAGCGAGTAAGGGCTCCCGTTCCATACTGCCAAGAGTGCATGCTGAAGGGAGCGGAGATGGAACTGGGCAAATGGAATGGCCTCGATTGCTGCCACCATCCTTCCTAGGACCCTCATGCAAAACCGGATGGTGTGAGGTATCGGTTGGCGAAGGATCCGTACCTCCTGTCGGAGAACTAGGGCCTTGTCCCGAGGAAGAGTTATCAACCCCTGAGCAGTGTCGAAAATCATCCCTAAAAAGGTGATCTTCCGAGATGGCACGGGAGATGATTTTTTCAGATTCACCAGCCACCCCAGGCGAGCAAGGGTGTCTAGCGTAATGCTGACACTTTCCTCGCAGGCTTGAAAGGACGGACCTTTGATGAGGAGATCGTCTAAGTATGGCAAGATGACTATCCCCCGGGAGTGCAGAATGGACACAACAGCAGCCATAACCTTTGTGAACACCCTGGGGCTGTGGCTAGCCCGAAGGGAAAGGCCGCGAACTGAAAGTGAAGGTTGCCGATGGCAAACCGAAGAAACCTCTGATGAGGAGGGAATATGGGGATGTGAAGATAGGCATCCTGAATGTCTATTGACGCTAGAAATTCCCCCTTTTCCATGGCTGCAATGACCGAGTGGAGAGACTCCATTCGAAAATGTCGAATTCTGACAAATTGGTTCAGATGTTTTAGGTCCAAAATGGGCCTTACAGTGCCGTCTGTAGCATCGGCGTCCCTGCCTTCTGCCAGGCAGGGACGCTGTTCCCCTGCGACAGCGTCCTCTGCCAGGCAGGGACGTGGCCCCCCTTACCCGCGCTCAGCGTCCTCCTTCCGCCCTGCTGGGGCCGCGCGCTCCTTCCCTGCTGCTGGACTTAGGGCGCGCGCCCGCGCCCTCCCCCGCTCTTAAAGGGGCCGCGCGCATCTTTCAAAAAGGTCCCCGGCCAATGCCGGAGGACTCCACCCTATATAAAGTGCTTCCTCCTTAATGGAGGTGCCCGATCAATGTTGTTGTTGCACTGTTTACTCTGCTTCAGCCCTCAGGGTCCGTTTCCAGTTACCTGCCTGTTTCCTGCCAGTCTGCTGTCTGCTACCTGCCTGCAAGCCTGCCTGGAGGTTCGGCCGTCACATGCGGTGACCATCGGCAATCCCAGAGACTCTCGCCTGCTTACTTGGGAGCACTCATCTGCCATCTGACTGCAATCCCACCTGAAGGTTCGGCCATCACCTGCGGTGTTCATCGGCTGTTCCAGAGACTCTCGCCTGCTCTTGGGGCCTCATCTGCATCTGACTGCACACCTGGTGGCATCACTGCGGTGTTCATCGCTGTCAGACTGCCTGCTCACTCTCGTCTCTGCTGCTAGCCTACCGGGAGGCTCCACCATCTCAGGTCGTATATACCTGTTCAGTCAAAGACTGCCCCGGCTCCTTGCTTGCCTGTTTATCCAGAGACTGCCCCGGTCACTTGCTGTGACTTCCTGCCTGTCTAACCAGAGACTGCCCCGGTCACTTGCTGTGACTTCCTGCCTGCCTAACCAGAGACTGCCCCGGTCACTTGCCGTGACCACCTGCCTGTCTACCCAGAGACTGCCCCGGTCACTTGCCGTGACTACCCGCCTGTCTACCCAGAGACTGCCCCGGTCACTTGCCGTGACTACCCGCCTGTCTACCCAGAGACTGCCCCGGTCACTTGCCGTGACTACCCGCCTGTCTAACCAGAGACTGCCCCGGTCACTTGCCGTGACTACCCGCCTGTCTATCCAAAGACTGCCCCCGTCACTTGCAGTGACTTCCTATCCGTCTCCCCGGGCGCCACCCGCTCCTTTACAAGGAAAGCCTCCTTGTATAATAAAGCTCAGAGGTTCCGCTCCCAGACCCGTTACACCGTCCTTCTTGGGTACTATGAACAGATTGGAATAGAACCCTTGACCTTTTTCGACCTCTGGTACAGGAACAATGACCCCGTTGCGCCGAAGAGATTCGACCACCTTGAATAAGGCGTGAACCGGGATTCTTTTTTGGGAAGACGCGAGGGAAAAAAACGATTTGACGGAAGGCTGATAAATTCTATTTTGTACCCCGAGGAGACTAACTCCCTGACCCACTCGTCGTGAGTAATTGATAGCCAAATGGGGCGAAACCAGAGTAAGCGGCCGCCTACTCTGGATAAATTGAGTAATTTGTCCGAAAATCTTTGGGGTTTAGACCCTCTAGATCTTGGCTGTTGAGATCGCATTCTTCCCAAAGGGTTGGTCTTGTAGGAGACCTGGCGATCTCTGGCCTGATTAGGTCGACCTGAGCCGCTGGAGGTGACTGCCGTGGCCCAACCTGGGTTACGAAAAGCCCTAAACCGAGGCTGAAGCTGTCGGCGAAAAGGCTAATTTTCTGCTGAGGAAGGAAACTGCTCTTCCCTCCTGTCGCATCAGATATGAGCTGATCCAGCTTCTCGCCAAATAACCGGCCGCTCTGATACGGTAAGGACGTAAGTGATTTTTTTGAGGTTGAGTCCGCTCGCCAAGTTCTCAACCACAAGGATCTCCTGATAGCAATCGCATTAGCTGCAGCTAGTGCTGCGCAATTTGCCGCATCCATGGAAGCATTAATTAAAAAGTCTCCTGCAAGAGCTATCTGATTAGAGATCTCAGTTACTTCAGACGGCACTTCTATACCGTGGAAAGCTCTATTTAGAGACTCCGACCAGGATATCATGGCCTTAGCAACCCAAGTCGCTGCAAAAGAAGGAGAGAGAGCAGAGCCTGATGCCTCAAACACCGAGCGGGCCAAGCTTTCAATCGGACGATCCGTTGGATCCTTGATCGAGGAACCGTTGGGAAGAGAGAGAAGCGTCTTAGACGCCAAACGCGACACAGGAGGGTCGACCGCAGGAGATTCCGCCCACTTCTTCAGAAGTTCGGGAGCAAAAGGATATCTGGTATTAAGAGCCTTTTGTCCTGCGAAGCGCTTGTCCGGCTTTTCCCGGTGGCGCTGCACTAGCTCCTCAAACTCAGGATGAGCACCAAAAACCTTATGAGTTTGCCTGGCTCGTTTGAAGGACACCTTATGACCAGAGGCCAAGGTGGATTCATCGTCTACCCCCAGGGATTGATTGACAGCTTCAATCAGACTGTCAATTGTCTCCTGACAATTTGGTGCTTCTAAATTGAGGGACCCTTCAGAATCGGAATCTGAATATTGATCACTGTCATCCTTGCGCAGGTCCAGCAACATCTTCCGGCCCCCCTCCACGACCGACAATACCGCGGCTTTAAAGGTGGGTTCGATGTTCTCCCATCCGTCTCCGGCCGTAGATTCTGTTTGGACGCGTCCTCCCTTGCTTGCAGTGGACTCTGCTCTTAGACATCAGTCCCAGCGTCTCGCCCAGTCTGGCCGTCAGATTAGAGGGGGGCTTGCAGGAAAAAAAGGGGGACGGTGCAGGCACCCTAACTCCATCACCCCTTCAGGGGATGAGGAGAGGGACCGTCCGCCTCCTTGCAGCACCGCAGTCTAGCCTTGGTGGTGCAGTGGGGGCCGCACGGACTATCTCCTGTCTCTGTACAGCCTAGGGTTTCAATACTCTAGGGTGGTCAGGGCTGAGTCCGGCATTCGTGTCCCACGTTGCGGGAAAGGATACGTGGAGGCGACACTCCACGTGCTCGCCCGTTGATGGTTTGGGGAGATCGGACCCCTTCAAAAGGGTCCGTCGCCCCTATCTCGTCTTCGTGGGAAAGTGGCAAAAAAAAAAAAAAAATGGTCTGGAAGAAACCAGACATGTGCCTCCATCAGACACTAAGCATGAATTGGGTTTGCCTGCGGCCAGTGCTGAGGTGTATACGGCGGAGGAGGAGCTAACCTTTTTTTATGTTTACTTAGTGTCAGCCTCCTAGCGGCAGTAGCATACACCCACAGTCTTGTGTCCCCCAATGAGACGAAGGAGAAAAACACAGCTCATCACCCCAAGAACACCATCCCCACAGTGAAACATGGTGGTGGCAGCATCATGCTGTGGGGAGGTTTTCCGGCAGCAGAGACAAGGAAAATGGTCCAAGTGTAGGGAAAGATGATTTGAGACCGGGACAAAGGTTCACCTTCCAAAAAGAGAATGTCCCAAAGCATACTGCTAAAGCAACGCTAGAGAGGTTTAAAGGGAAAAGTGTAAATCTTTTGGAGTGGCATAATCTAAGCCCAGACCTTAATCCAATTGAGAATCATTGGTCAGAGTTGAAGATTGTTATTCACCAGAGGAAACCATCTAACTTGAAGGAGCTGGCGCAGTTTTGCCTTGAGGAATGGGCAAAAAATTCCAGTGGCAAGATGGGGAAAGCTCAGAGACTTATCTAAAACCACTTGCAGCGGTAATTGCCGTAAAAGGAGGTGCTACAAAGTAATGACTTTAGGGAGGTGAATTGTTATGCACACTATTGTTTACAGTTATTTTGCCCTATCAGTTGTTTGCTTCACAACAAAAAGAAAAGTCTAAGTTACTTACCGTTAACGGTATTTTTCGAAGTCCATGACAGCACTACAGAGAGAGGGGATCCGCCCCTTAGGAACAGGAAACCTACAGATATAAAAGGGCGGCACCTCTCCCACACATCAGTTGGATTACAGAGGATAAGAGGACATCAAGGTTAAATGGTATACAGCAAAAAAATTTCATGCATCACACAGTAACATTAATCAATTGTTTATTACATGTGGACTACATAAGCGGAAGAAGTGCACATAAAACCTGGGTGGGAATGTAAGGGTGCTGTCATGGACTTCGAAAAATACCGTTAACGGTAAGTAACTTAGACTTTATTCGAACGTCCATGACAGCACTACAGAGAGAATTACAGAGAGTAATAACTACTTAGGGAGGGACTACAGCCTGCAGCACCCTTAGTCCGAAAGAAAGGTCTGAGGAAGCACCCAAATCTAATCTATAATGAGTGTAAAACGTGTGTGGAGAAGACCACGTAGCTGCCTTACATATCTGGTCAATCGAGACTTCTGCCCTTTCTGCCCATGAAGTCGCCACAGCTCGAGTGGAATGCGCCCTTAGCCTCTCAGGTGGCTGCTTGCCCCTCGAGGTGTATGCCAGAGAAATTGCTTCCCTAATCCATCTGGCCAACGAGCTCTTTGTTAATCTACGGCCTTTGTTAATTCCTTGAAAAGAGACAAACAATGCATTGTCCCGTTTCCAGGGATCAGTGACTGCCAAATATTGCAGCAGACATCTTCTAACATCTAAAGTATGAAGTTTCATCTCTTTTTGATTAGATGGATTAGGGATGAACGAAGGGAGAATAATTTCCTGTGTTCTGTGGAAAGCGGAAGACACCTTAGGTAGGTATGCTGGATCCGGTCTAAGTATTATCCTGTCATTCAGGACCTGAGTGTAAGGAGACAGTCTAGATAGTGCCTGGATGTCACTTACCCTCCTAGCCGAGGTTAATGCTACCAGGAAAGCGGTCTTAAGGGAAAGAGTTTTTATTGATGCTGCTGATATAGGTTCAAAAGGGGGCTCTGTTAAAGCAGTGAGAACAAGATTTAAGTCCCATGGCATGATTCTCACCTTCACTATGGGTCTCGACCTACCCGCAGCTTTAATGAATCTACTGACCCAGTAATTATTTGCGATGTTGCAACTAAAGAGTGCCCCCAAAGCTGAAACTTGCACCTTAAGGGTGCTTGTGGAGAGACCTAAATCCAGACCCTTTTGTAGGAATTCTAGAATCTGGGTTATCGGTGTTGTGTCCCCTGCTACAACCGCCGAGCTCTGAAGAAATTTCTTCCAAATCCTAGCGTAGATCCTAGTTGTAACCTCTTTTCTGCTTTTAAGGAGAGTATTAATTACATTAGCAGAAAACCCCTTATCTGTCAGCAGCGACCGTTCAAAATCCACGCCGTCAGGTGGAGGCCCGCTACTCGAGGATGGTAGACTGGACCCTGGGAGAGCAGATCGGGAATGTCCGGCAGGACCCACGGGTCGGCTATCGACATGTTTCTGAGACATGAAAACCATGCCCTCCTGGGCCAAAAAGGAGCGATTAATATTATCCTTGCCCTGTCCTTCCTGACCTTCCTCAATACTAGGGGGAGTAAGGACAGGGGAGGGAAGGCGTAGGCTAGATTGAAATCCCACTGTAATAGAAGAGCGTCCACTGCCAGAGGGCGTTCTTTGGGATTCAGAGAGCAGAACTGTCTCACTTTTCTGTTGCTTTTGGTAGCAAAGAGATCTACTTCCGGTAGACCCCATTTCCGCACAATTAGGTCGAAGATGGAAGTCTTTAATGACCACTCTCCTTGGCTCAGGAGATTGCGGCTTAAGAAGTCCGCCTTGGTATTTTCTTCTCCCCTTATATGTAGAGCCGTTAGAGAAAGAAAGTGTCGTTCTGCTATCTGAAGTAGGCGCCTTGCCACTTCCATGAGAGGACCGGAACGAGTACCACCCTGGTGGTTGATGTATGCGACTGTGACCCGATTGTCGGAGAGCACTCGAACGTGGTGACCCTGTAGATAGACAAGGAGCTTTTTAATTGCTAGCTCTACCGCTGTTAATTCCTTCATATTAGAAGACATATGAATTTGATCCTGCTCCCATAAGCCCTGAACCATAACGTCCCCTATATGAGCCCCCCACCCAGAGGGGCTAGCATCTGTTGTGACTATTCGGGATATCTCATATTCCCAGGGAACCCCCTTAGACAGGTTTGTCTCATTCTTCCACCAATCCAGGGATCTTATAGCAGCCTGGGACAAGGATAGCTGGCCTTCCAGGTAACCACCTAGCAAATTTTGATACAGCAAGACCTCAGCTTGCAGTGCCCTTGTGTGAAATTGGGCCCACCGAACCGCGGGAATGCAGGACGAGAGGGAGCCCAAAAGAGACATAGCCTTCCTAAGCGACATGGAGGGGTTACTGGAAGCGTTTAGGACCTGGTACCGTAAACGAATTAACTTGTCTGACGGTAAACTACAGTTCTGATTTTGTGAATCCAGAATTAGCCCTAGAAATTGCTGAACCCTCATCGGATTCAAACGAGACTTTTGGTATTTATTAGCCATCCCAGCCGCTCTAAGGTAGAAATCGCTCTTTTCAGTTGCTCTAGGCAATGCTCTGCCGTCTTTCCTATAATAAGAAAGTCGTCAAGGTAGGGGACTATAAGCATATTTGATTCACGTAAGTGGGCCATGACCTCCGACATAACCTTAGTGAATACTCGTGGGGCCACCGCCAAGCCAAAGGGAAGGGCGCTATATTGAAAATGTCGCAGTGATTCCCCCATCTGGATTGCTACTCTGAGGAAACGCTGATGCTCCATATGGATCGGTATGTGGTAATAAGCGTCTTTCAGATCTAACACCACCATAAAGCAATTTTCAAACAGAAGCTTTATTGCTGAGCTGACCGTTTCCATTTTAAATGGGTGAATAATCAGGAATTTATTGAGGGCTTTCAAATTAATAATTGTTCTAAAAGACCCATCCAGTTTATGGATCAAAAACAGAGGGGAGTAAAACCCCTTACCCCGCTCTGCTTCTGGCACCTCCACTAAGACATTCTTAGCGCAAAGCTCCTGAACCTCCAACTCTAGAGCGGCCTGCTCCGATGGGGATGATCTAAGTGGGGTAATTTTAAAGTTATCCCAAGGTACCGAGGAGAATTCTAACTGCAGCCCTGTAGCTATGATGTTAAGGATCCAGCTACTGTTTGAGATTTCCGACCAGGCCGGGTAGAAGGCTTTCAATCTGCCTCCTACCGGCATCGCTAGTCATTGCGAGGGTTTTTTTGTTTCCCTAGGTGGACCTCTAAACATAAACCCTGTACCTCTTCGCCTCTTTTCATCCCATTTGGCTCGTTCCCTGGACGACCTTCGGTAGCTGAACCTCCTTCTGCTGAAAGGTCTTTTATAGGAAGGAGCTGATAGACTGGGAAACTTTTTCTTGTCGTCCCCTGCCTTTTCTAAAAGTTCGTCCAGGACCGGGCCAAAAAGATATTCGCCGTCACACGGAATGGAACAGAGGCGAGATCTGGCTTGAATATCGCCCGGCCAACATTTCAGCCATAATGCCCTTCGTGCTGCATTAGACAGCCCTGCCGCTCTGTCAGCCATTCTTACTGAGTCCGCTGAGGAATCAGCCAGGAAAGCCGCCGCATTCTGAATTATTGGCAAGGTCTTTCGAATTGTCCCCCTGGAGGTTCCATCTGTTAACTGGGAAGCTAACTGGTCTAGCCAGACCATCAATGACCTGGCTGCGCAAGTGGCTGCAACTGCCGGCCTCAGGGCACCTGCCAACATCTCCCATGTGCCTTTCAAGAAGGAATCTGCCTTCCTGTCTAGTGGATCTTTCAAAGACCCCATATCATCAAAAGGGATGGAGGATTTTTTAGAAGCCTTCGCCACTGCTGCATCCAGCTTCGAGGCCTTATCCCATTTACCCGTCAGGGATCCTCAAAGGGATATCTCCGTTTAAACGCTTGGGGTAAGGAGCCTCTTTTTTCAGGCTTCTTCCACTCTCTGTCTATAAGGCCTTGGATGCTACTGTTTAGTGGAAAGGATCTCCGTTTTTTTGGATCTAGACCACCAAACATCAGATCCTGTACTGAGGGCTCTGGTTTCGCCTCTTCTACCCCCATGGTGGACCTAACTGATTTGACAAATTTGTCCATCTGGTCCAAGGGAAAACAAAACCGGGTAGCGTCTTCCGTAGAAGACGAGGAGGAAGCCGAAGAGGAAGGCGAGGAGGGTCCTGACACAACTTCACCCCTATCATGGGCGGCAGGCGACTCTGAATCAGACAAAACTGGCTCTTATTATCTCCTTCAGGCTTTCGGTGAAATCTGGAGTCTCCTCCGCTATCTAAAAAGGGAAGGGGCATAAGGGGGGGGTTTACTATGTCATCCCATGCCCCTGCCCTTCCCCATAAAAATGCCCTACCGTCTGTTGCATGCACGGCTGGCACAACCTCTTAGGGCAAGCGTCAGGCAGAGGGCAAGCGCAAAAGGCACATTCCCTGTGCTTGCTTTTCACCGAACACTTCTTCCCCTAGTAACAGACAAAATGGGGAAAAAACTGTATTACTGGGTATTCTAAATCTGACGATCTCTTACCCAGATTGTACAGCAGTAGGTACCGGATCACGGGGAGGGGGCTTTTTCCCAGCTGCGGAACTTCTGCGGCTGGTGCTCCTGGCCATTGAAGAGGAGCGCTCTGTCTGCTGCTGCTGCTGGCTCTCCTGTTGCACCGAGGGAGCCTCTGCAGTGTCCATCGTAAAAAAATGGGGCAGAAGCGCTTTACCTCTTTCCTAGGCTCCTTATATCCTCCCCCGGATATCCGGATCAGCAGGTCTGGCCAGGGGTCCACCCCCTCCTACTCCCCGCCCCACGGCCCCCCCTGCACCTCCCCGCCGTCCCCACAGCAGGCGCCGTCCGACGATGCAGCCGCCAAAATTTTCAAAAACGCCGGCCGGCGTCTCACTTCCGGTTCCGGTGGTGGAGACTCCGCCCCCTTTTTTCCCACGCTCGCACGGACCGACGGAGGTAAGCACAATCCCCCGCTGCATCGCCCCCCCAAGCGGAGATCTCCCCCGACCCCAGCCGCGCTGCTGCAACAGCGGCGCACGACTAAATTTTCAAAAACCCCGCCGCGCCGTCCATAGCAGTGACGCGCGGCGGGAAATTCAAAACCGCCCGCCGCGCCGTCCATAGCCGTGACGCGCGGCGGGAAATTCAAAACCGCCCGCCGCGCCGTCCATAACAGTGACGCGCGGCGGGAAATTCAAAAAAACCCCGCCGCGCCGTTCACAGCAGTGACGCGGCGGGAAGTTCAAATTTAAAAAAAAAATTTTTTTTTTTTTTTTTTTTTAAAAATCACGGCTGCATCCTCAAGAGGCCCCCACCATGACAGGACCATAGGAGAGGACAGGGAGAAGGCATCGGGACCAGGGAGAGGGGGGGAATACTTACCTACCGGCGCTGGCTGGGAGACAGAGATCCACTGGATACTGCTCCACCTGCTCCGCACACTGCCGTGGAATCCTACCCGGACCCACCGTGGCGCTTCCAGGGGCTCCGCACCGGCCGAGGTAGGAGATTCCCCCCCGCTACCTGGGTCGACCGGCCGGCCTGGGTCCTCCTGAAGATCTTCATCTGTAGGAAACCCGTCCTTTAGGAACAGGAAACCAACTGATGTGTGGGAGAGGTGCCGCCCTTTTATATCTGTAGGTTTCCTGTTCCTAAGGGGCGGATCCCCTCTCTCTGTAGTGCTGTCATGGACGTTCGAATAAACCAAATGTTCACAGTTGGAGGCATGTTCTTTCCATGAACTGTTGCAAACCCGCAAAAAAAAAAAAAAAAAAAACGCTGAAATTTCAGGTTGAGAGGTAGCAACACATGAAAAAATGCCAAAGGGGTGAACACTTTCGCAAGCCACAGTAATTACTGAGCAATTTCCTTCAGAGTCAGGGGCAGGCTCTAGTGGCAGAGCTCCATGGAAACCATCTGTTCACTATGTAAGATAAAAGCTCTCACTGAAGGAGACTGAGACAGAAATAGTAAGACAACTGTAAACTTACATAACAATTTAAAGGGTTTATTAATACAAAAAACTTTTTTTGTCAGAAATGCACATTAATTCTATGAAATTGTATGTGATCCAAAGGTGAAAGAAAAGCAGTGGCCGGAGGCTATGGTCAGGATTGCATAGTTGTGGACCGGATCACCAGAATGTTGAATCAAGAAGATTCCTTAGCAGATAACAGCCCAAAAGGATAACAATATCTAGTTGTTTTGATATGGTACTCTATACCCAAACAGCATGTAAACAGTCTAGACCAGGGTCCTCAAACTACGGCCCACGGGCTGCATGCGGCCCGCCGAGGACATTTATCCGGCCCATCGGCCCCTTCCGACATTGAACGTCAGTTCAACGCCGGCGTGCCCTTTATTCGCGAGCGGAACTACAAGGCGGTGAGGAAGGCCATGCAGCCTTCCATATGTAGCACAGACGACGTGATCGTCAACACGACACCTGCGCGGGCTGATGACGTCACGCCGCCTGTGCAAGAAGAAGACGGAGACGAGCGCAAGCATCTTCAGAGCAGCGGGGGACATAGGTGAGTACTGGGATTTTTTTTTTTTTTTTTTTTAACGCCGGGCCCTGCCTATTGGGGACTATACCGCCTATGGGGATTATGCTGCCTATTGGGGACTATACCGCCTATGGGGGATTATGCTGCCTATTGGGGACTACTATGCTGCCTATGGGGGATTATGCTGCCTGTTGGGTATTATGCTGCCTGTTGGGTATTATGCTGCCTATGGGGGGGTGGGGACTATGCTGCCTATTGGGGACTACTATACTGCCTAAGGGGGGATTATGCTGCCTATTGGGGACTATACCGCTTATGGGGGATTGGGCTGCCTATTGGGGACTACTATGCTGCCTATTGGGGACTACTATGCTGCCTATTGGGGATTATGCTGCCTATGGGGGATTATGCTGCCTATTGGGATTACTATGCTACCTATGGGGGACTATGCTGCCTATTGGGGACTACTATGCTGCCTATGGGGGATAATGCTGCCTATTGGGGACTACTATGGTGCCTATGGGGGATTATGCTGCCTGTTGGGTATTATGCTGCCTATTGGGGACTACTATGCTGCCTATTGGGGACTACTATGTTGCTTATTGGGGACCTATGCTGCCTATTGGGGACATTTACCTGCCTATTGGGGACATTTACCTGCCTACTGGGGACCAATGCTGCCTATTGGGGACATTTACCTGCCTATTAGGTACTCTTGCACCCCACCAGTCTGAGCCTGAGGTAAAAGCAAAGTTGCGCCAATATGGGCACTAGTGAGGCTGAAATGATATGGATTGGCAAGGCTGCAGTGATGGGCCGTGCAGGCTGTATGTCTCTGTGTGGGCAGTTTTATTGCTGGTATATTGTTTTTGTAGCGCTGTGTATATATATTGGTATTTTACTAACAGCAATTTGGAATCCCTAGGAAACAATGATATCTAGAATGATAAAAATTGCTTCACTTGTTACAACTAGCAGTGACAAATATGGAACCGAACATTGACCATCTCATTAGCAAAAAGCAGGCCCGTAGTTCCCATTGAAACACCAGTAAGTTTTCTGATTTTAACTTTACTTGTTCTTTATTTTAAATATTGCATTTGTTCCTGTTTTGTTTTTTTTCTTTGCTTCAAAATAAGATATGCGCAACGTGCATAGGAATTTGATCATCGTTTTTTTTTAAACTACGTATATTCCGACCCTCCAATGGTCCGAGGGACCGTGAACTGGCCCCCTGTTTAGAAAGTTTGAGGACCCCTGATCTAGACCAACATGCTGTTCTACACAATCTACTGTAGAGTAACATATATGTTTTCTGGTGTGCGCTGTATATATAGATTATATTACAGAAAGTGTACGGTTAATTACCCATTGAGTAAGGGGTACTGCCAAGACTGCGCCACATACCCCGACGCACGTTTCGCTTGGATGTCGCTTCTTTGTTTATTTTCATGCTACCTAACTACAGCAATTTAATAACTTGAGAATACCCCTTTAAGTAAAAGGCCTAAGTGATCAGAAACTTACAAAACTAGTACGCAAATTCTGCAAGAACTTTCCGCAGTAGATCTTGCTGCAAATCTGCATGTGTACATTTTGCTTAAGAATCACCAAAGGTTTTATCCTGCCAGATTGAAAAGAATAAAATTTGTAGAAAAAAAAAATCCACAACAGAATGTTACATACTGCAAATTGTAAAATGTTCATGGCACATCTGCACCAAAAAGTAGGTTACAGTACAGACAGGTAATTGAGATTTTTCAGGCCTCATCCACATGCTGTGGACTTTTCCTGTACATTTTGCTGTGAATTCGTACAAAGAGTGGCGGCTGAAAATATGGCTAGATAGGTATCAGGAAAATGACAAAACTCGGGCAAATGTAGGAAGTATTAGTAGTAAGAGTTCACACAAAAGCAAGCAACCCATCATAAAAAATCATTTTAAAAAACTGCTGCATGTAAAAGAAAAAAAAATACTAAACATGCATGCAATGTCCAAGTACTAAAAAATGGAGCACAGACAGTTTTTTTAGGTTTCTGTTGGTGCTCGTAACCCTTTAGCAGCTGGTTCATGTGACCACACATGGCCGTGGATGAGTACTTGCTTCTGCGTCGCTGTCGTTCCCAGGTAGAGGGTTGCTACTCTAATCTAGTATTTCGGAATACAATCTACCTGTTCGGCACATTAGCGTGACTTAATTTCTCATACCACTGCTTCTCTGCAATGAAATAGATGGCGGCATCCTCCTCCTCCTCGGTGCGGTACAGAGCAGGACAGCTCGACACGGACAGAATGTCTGGATCAGGCGACTGCAGGACGTGCTGAGTCTGGGGGAAGGTGGAATTACATTACGCCGAGAACGACACATGCTGCTGCTCCGTGCCAATGTTCCATGAGTTTTCAGAATGGAACCTACAGAGACAGGAAGGAACTTTTGATCAGACAAAAGAAAAAAAATCTTCAATAAACATTAGATCATATGATGAAAACAACCAGGAAAGTAATCCACCGGCGACCATAAAAAGAATGACGCAATGTAGATATAAAGAAAAAAAAACAAAACATTAATTCTTTACTGGATCATCTCCATTACATATTCAGTGCAGTTTGCTTATGTGGACACTAGAGGGCCCTCTAAACAAAGTAAACTAAACACATGGCTTTGTTTTCAATGCCGCAACTGTTCGGTATAAATCTGTGCCTGCATCATAGCGTCACCGGTGTCAAAGCCAAGCGGAAAACTGCAACAACAAAGGAAGGCGCTCTCAAATCTTTAAGAAAATTTAGTCCAAAAGAAAAATAATTAAACATCTATAATTGACAAATAAAATGGAAATATTAAACACACAAAAAAATAACCATTGTTGTTGTTGGCCTCAACATCTACACTCCATGCCTGCAGCAAGGATCGGAAATCGGCAGAAAGAGTATAACAAAATATTATAATAAAATATTATAAAAAGACGGATTTTGGTAAGAACTTACCTGTAAAATCCTTTTCAGCGAAGGAAGGAAGGGAGACACACTAGTCATTACTAGTGGGTAGGCGGAGCCCAGATAGGATAGACACCTCAGATTAAAAAGAGTGTTGACCGGCCCCTCCAGCTCGGGCTCCTCCTACTCAGCTCTCCAGTTGTACACAAGCTAAGGAAGAGCAAATATCACCAGCGGAGCAACATAACCCCTTCTGAAGGACTTCAGAGAAAAGACAATAATACAGGTTATGCATGCAACAGGAAAAAACCACACAGTTCCAGGTACTACTCACTGGACCTGACCACTGCGATGAGCTGGCAATGCTGGAACAGAGCCTTAGCGCGCCGACCTCAGCCCAGATAATCGCTATCAGAGAAGGGTCACGCCGCATCTGAAAACACAACAACACACTTCTGCCATGGGAGGTAGCTGTGTCTCCCTTCCTTCCTTCGCTGAAAAGGATTTTACAGGTAAGTTCTTCCCAAAATCCGTCTTTCAGCAGCAGACTGGAAGGAAGGGAGACACACTAGTCATTACTAGTGGGACGTCCCAAAGCAGTCCAGAAATTAAGGGTGGGAAAAAAACAAAAAAGGCAGATCCCAACAACCTAAGTAAATGCGCAACCAGCGCTAAACACAAGTTAACGAGAACTTTAAACTACAGCCGCCTGCAGGACCCTACGTCCTAAGGCCGCATCAGCGGAAGCACCAACGTCCACCTTATAAAATTTTGTAAACGTGTGGACGGAGCGCCAGGTCGCCGCCCGGCAGAGCTGAGCTGCTGAGGCCCCTTGAAAAAAGGCCCACGATGAACCCACAGCCCTCGTGGAGTGAGCTCGAAACTTAATCGGGCGAGGTTCGCCCTTAAGTCGGTAAGCCTCTAAATGGCCGACCGAATCCAACGAGCTATAGAGTCCTTGGAAGCTCGTTGACCACGCTGACGACCTGCTGGAATCACAAACAGAGAGTTCCGACTTCCAAAAATTTAGAGTAATAAACAAATAGAACTTCAAAGCCCGCACCAAATCCAATTTGTGCAAGGCCCGTTCCTTCGCATTCCTCGGCTCCGGACAGAGCGAGGGCAACACAATATCCTGGTTAATATGAAATTGCGACACCACCTTAGGTAGGAAGTCGCCCCGTGTACGAAGTACTACGCGATCCGGGTGAAACTCCAGGAAAGGAGGCGAGCAAGAAAGAGCCGCCAACTCAGAAAACCTTTCTCAAAAAGGTGCCCGCCACTAGAAAGGCAACCTTCCAAGATAGCAAAGAAAAGCTAGCAGAGTCCATAGGCTCAAAAGGCCCATGTTGAAGAGCCTCCAATACAAGATTGAGCCGCCAAGGAGACACAGGTGCCTTCCGCGGCGAAAACTGACGGGTTACTCCGCGAAAAAAGGGACGTACGTCCCTACGCGAGGCGATAGCCTTCCGAAAAGCAAAGACAGGGCAGAAATCTGACCCTTCAGAGTGCTAACTGCCAAACCCTTGTCCTGCAAAAGGCCAACAAATTGGGAATGGAAAGAATCCTCGGGTTCCTTGAAGAACCCGAACACCACAAAAAGAAGGCTACCCAAGACTTGTGATAAATCCTAGTAGTAGCCGGACCTCTGGCAGCCCGCAAAGTGGCAATGACTTTGGCTGAAAAACCTTGACGGTCAATATTTCGGTCTCAAGAGCCACGCCGTCAAACGCAGAGACTTCAGGTCCGGATGACAAACGGGCCCTTGGGTTAACAGGTCCGGGCGAAGAGAAAGTGGAAAAGGAGGCGCTGCCAGAAGCGACACCAGTGTCGAGAACCACGTCCTCCTTGGCCAATCTGGGGCTATCAACATAGCCGGGATTCTCTCCAGTCTGATCCGACGAAACCCCAGAGGAAGTAAGGGTATCGGCGGAAACACATAGATTAGCTCGAATTGGTCCAACGGAGCCACCAGAGCATCCACCGTCACAGCCTTCGGGTCCTTGTACCTGGACATGAAAGTCGGTAACTTGGCATTGAACCTGGATGCCATCAAATCCACTTGGGGAGTTCCCCAACGGGAGCACAGCAGTGCAAAAATCTCCGGACACAGCAGTGCAAAAATCTCCGGATGAAGACTCCATTCTCCGGGATCCATCTTCTCGCGACTGAGAAAGTCTGCCGTGATATTCTGAACTCCTGGAATGTGGATCGCAGAGATGGCTGGCACTCTGGTCTCGGCCCATACCAGGATCCGAGATACCTCCACCATGAGCCTGGAACTCCTTGTCCCGCCTAGATGGTCGATATACGCGACCACCGTTGCATTGTCTGTCTGCACTCAGACTGGCAGACTGCTTAAAGGGACCGTCCAGTGTTGGAAGCAAAGGAAAATTGCCCTCAATTCAAGGATGTTGATCGGCAGGACAGACCCGACGACAATACTCCCTGAATCCAGAAATCGTTCCAGACACCTCCCCAGCCCGTCAGGCTGGCATCGGTGGTTATGACCGACCACCTCGGAGGGAGGAAGGACTTCCCCAGGGATAACGCTTCCGGACGTAACCACCATCCTAGAGACTCTCGCACCCTGTGGGAGATGATGAAACTGCAATCCAGCGAAGCCTGCGATCACCAATGGCTCAGAATGAGCCTTTGGAGGGCCCTGGAATGAAACTGAGCAAACGGAAGTGCCTCCATGGACCACCATCAAACCCAGAAGGCGCATACACCTTCGAAGGGACATCGCTGTCGAAGACTTCATAACCTGTACATGTCGAAGGAGACATGCTTGCTTGTCTGGAGGCAGAGACACCACTGCTCGTACCGTGTCGAAATGCATCCCCAAAAACAGGATTGACTGCGACGGTTCCAGAGACGACTTCTCCCAACTGATCAGCCACCCGAAGTCCTCCAGGAGCTGAAGGGATAGATTGCGAGCAGTCACCGCCTCCTCCTTTGAGGACGCCACAATCAAAAGGTCGTCCAGGTAGGGAAGAATCGAAACCCCCTGTCTTCGAAGAATTGCCATGAAGAGGCGCCAGAATTTTTGTAAAAACTCTGGGCGCTGAGGCCAACCCGAATGGCAGAGCCACAAACTGGTAATGGTCCTGACCTATGGCAAAACGAAGGAAGCGTTGGTGGGCCCTTCCGATTGGAAAGTGCAAATAAACGTCGCGAATGTCGATTGACACCAAAAAAAGCGTTCTGCGACAGGGCCGCCAAAACGGAGAGAAGCGACTTCATGCGGAATTTCCTGGCGTGGACATGCCGATTCAATCTTTTGAGATCCAGAATAGGCCGAAATTTTGTCCTCTTTTTTGGGGACCACAAAGAGGTTAGAATAAAACCCTCTTCCCCGGCCCTCCGGCGGAACCGGCACCACCACACCTTTCTGCAGAAGGGAATCTACCTCCAGCAGTAGAGCGGCAAAAAGCTCGGGCTCTGACGGAACGCGAGATTGACAAAAAAACTGTCTGGGGGTCGAGAAAGAAACTCTATGAAGTAGCCTGCCAACACAACCTGTGTCACCCAGGCGTCCGACACGCGGGAAGCCCAAGTCGGTTTGAATTGGAGTAAACGACCCCCCACTCGAGAGCGCTCGAGTGAGACCCAGGCGTCAGTCCGCCTTAGCGGGCTTTTTGCCAGCTTCCCGCTTGTCTTAACGGAAGTTCTGTTTCCAGGGAATGCGGAATTTCTGAGAATTCCTTTTTTTTTTTTAAAAAAAAGAGAGACAACCCGAACCCCCAGAGGGCTGACCGAATCATCCCCTGGACCGAAAGGACCACCGACCACTACCGGCACTAGTCCTGCCAGACGCAGAAGTCACAGCTCTGTGCTGCGGTAAAGCTGTTTCTTTTGCCTTTGCCTTGGCAATCAGCTCCGTGAGGTCAGATCCAAATAGCTGACCACCTTGTAAGCTAAAGATAGCAAACCCTGCTTGGAAACCGCGTCCCCAGTCCACTGTCTAAGGCACAGTGCTCTTCTGACTGTGACTGCCGAGGATTGCGCCCTGGATAGCAGTGACGCAGTATCCTCCAACAACTTGAAAAGCCCATCTACCTCGATAGAGGGGATCCATCTTGCCACGCCGTCCGTAGACGGTCCAACCGGCTCAGGGAAGCTTTACAAGCACACATGGATCCTTAGTACTGAATCCATGACCCGCGGCCTCGCAGATGGATATTGCTGCCATCTCCGTTTTTCTGTCCAGCGGGTCCTGCAAACTCGCCTTCCTTTAACAGGAAGATTTGCTAAGCTGGGATAAAGGGACATCCACTTCAGGAGAAGGGATCCAATTATCAATCAACTCCGTAGAACACGGATACAGTGTCTAAAACCGTGTCCCCTGAAAACGTTGTAAAGCTGATCGCGACCTATGCGACTTGAAACATCCGGGCCGACTTACCAGGACGTCTAGTTACCTCCTCCGGTAACTAACGCCCTCATGGCTTCCAATAAAAGCCTCTGTACGGCCCAAAAGAGAGGCAGAATGTCCCTGCCGATCCTCCTTGTCCGAATCGGACATTTTCGTTACGCGGGAAGGAAGGCACCGGCTTGTGTCGCTTCCTTGAGAGGATCTAGCTGACACCCAATAACCTAGAAAGTCAGACAGGCCATCAATAGAAACTAGCGAGGGCCTCCATTTTGACACCACTGGCACCTCCGACCGCTGCGCATGACGCCATCGAGGTCTGCGTGTCAGATCGAGACTGATCCTGTAGCGGATCTGGGAGACGGTCCACATCTGACATGTCCTTGCACAGTATATGGCAGGTTAAACCTGTCAGTAACTAGAACAGTGTGTTTCTTAAAGAAAAAACGAACGCTGAAGGGTTAAAGCTCTTAAAGAAAGAGCTACCCCAGCTGTCCCCCATTAAGAGTTAACCGCCTAAGAAGGGGTTAAAGTAGCAGACTCCCCACAACCTTGATAATGAAAAGGGTGTGCGAGCCCCAAGTGCCTCTTATAAGGCAGCAGCTGCAGGGCAGCTATGCCACACTAAACAAGAACATTCAACGATCGCTAAAAAATTGCGCTGTTTTGTATATCGCAATGACCGCCAAATTCGTAAAGGAGATCGCTAACCGCTTATGCGTCGTTAATGAGATCGCCCAGATTGGCAGCTACTAGCGACATTAAAACGATCACACAAATGATAGCATTAGTATGCGTCGTTATCGGGATCGTTAGCGGGAACGCATAGTGGCATTAATGTCGCAGACTCCCCACAACCTCTTTAATGAAAAGGTGTGGCGAGCCCCCTTATGGGATAAAAGCTGCAGGACAGCGCTGTCTGCCACTCATTTGTGCCTCAGAAAGGCGCCCTGCGCTGTGGGGGTGAGGGGGTTAAGCTTCTGCCCAGACGGGTAGAAGTGACTCACCCAGCTGGTCACGGTGTAGGTCTTGCCGGGAGGGGAGGAGAGAGAAAAGGCCCGAGGAAGCTTTCAGCCTGCTTCAGTAATGGCCGCCGCGCTGTGCCTCCGATGTGCTCCATGAGAGAAGCCGGAAAAAGAGACAGCAGTAAAGCGCGCGCTCAGAGCGGCGCGAAAATTCAAATAAAAAGGCGCGCAACTCCTCTCTCCCCCGCTCCTATGTCCTGCAGGCATCCACCTGCGGACAAAAAACACCAGTCACCGACATGTATACATGTAACAGCGGCTGCCGCAGCAGTCGCTGAAGCACTCAAAAAACATTAACATGTTGAGTACTCACCCAGCTGAGCGCCACAGGGACCCCCAGGGATTTGTGGCGCTATGCCCATCGCTTCCCCCCAGGGGGGAACGCAGTGACCCCAGATGCGCGGTTTGCGTCCCCGCCAGGGAAGCAATCCTCATCCCCCAGGGCCGGCAGGGTTCTGCAGGGACCACCTTACAGGGTAATACAGATCTGCCAAGGGAGAGGTGGGGGTCCAGCAGCGCTGAGACCCCTGAGACCTCTAGACCACTTCTGGTGATCCAAGTCTCTTGTCCGATGAAAAAAAAAAATCTTCTGAGGAGCTGCTTCCAGCAGCGACTATCCTCTGAGACCTCAAATTTTAGACTGGAGAGCTGAGTAGGAGGAGCCCGAGCTGGAGGGGCCGGTCAACACTCTTTTTAATCTGAGGTGTCTATCCTATCTGGGCTCCGCCTACCCACTAGTAATGACTAGTGTGTCTCCCTTCCTTCCAATCTGCTGCTGAAAGTCACCAATTATACTGTATCCCGGTGTCCTAGAATATTTGGAGACCCCAATGATGGTAAGAATGGAGCAGATGTAAACCTTAGTAGCGGGCCCCCTTATACTCCAGCCTTTTTACATTTAAAGATTTCTTTGGTGAAAACAAGTTCTCAGCGACCCATGGGATCAGTGATCACTTACTGATCGGTGTGTGTCTGACCGCTGGGACAGTGATCGGCAGATCGGGGACTTTGATCCCTGTTACAGAGGGAAGCAGCAGGTTGGACGCCAGACCGCCGCTCTATTCTTTCTCTAAGCGGGCTCTGAAAGTGTGACGCACAGCCCTTGGCAGCCCCATAGGGAATGAGGGGAGCAGCGGTCTGGGATGCGCAGCGTCATTCCATGCTAACAAGGATAAAAGTTCCCTATTCGGTTTGTCAGTGCAGGTCTCAGCAGTCGGACCCCATTCATCAAACACCTCCAAGGGGTTTTCTGCTGAAAACAAGTCTTAGCAAGTGGAGGTGTGCAAAGGGAAAAGAGCTGTGACCTTCTCATCACAAGCTCTGGTCAGGCTCGAATTGACTATATATAAATGCCAGACTGTGCCACCCTCCTATACCTATTCTGGGCATACAATCTGTGCATGCAGCAGGTGGCAACCACTTTTTGTAATCGGGTTTTTCATTAAATATATTGGACCATTTCACTCCTACAGGTTCTATGTATCACAGTCCATAGTTGACAGCAGAATAAGTTACCAGTCCTCCACACAGTATAATGGGCACCACATAGTTCTCCATACAGTATAATGGGCACCACATAGTCCTCCATACAGTATAATGGGCACTACATAGTCCTCCATGCAGTATTTTTTATGCACCACATAGTCCTCCATACAGTATTATACGCAGCACATAGTCCTCCATACAGTATAATGGTCACCACATAGTCCTTTTTACAGTATTACAGGCACCACATAGTCCTCCATACAGTATAATGGGCACTACATAGTCCTCCATACAGTATTATAGGCACCAGATAGTCCTCCATACAGTGTTATATGCAGCGCATAGTCCCCATACAGTATAATGGGCACCACATAGTCCTCCATACAGTATTATAGGCACCATAGTCCTCCATAAAGTATAATGGGCACCACATAGTCCTCCATACAGTATAATGGGCACTACATAGTCCTCCATACAGTATTTTATGCACCACATAGTCCTCCATACAGAATTATACGCAGCACATAGTCCTCCATATAGTATAATGGTCACCACATAGTCCTCTATACAGTATTACAGGCACCATAGTCCTCCATACAGTATAATGGGCACTACATAGTCCTCCATACAGTATTATAGGCACCGCATAGTCCTCCATACAGTGTTATATGCAGCGCATAGTCCTCCATACAGTGTTATAGGCAGAACATAGTCCTCCATACAGTATTATAGGCACCACAGTGTCCTCCATACAGTATAATGGGCACTACATAGTCCTCCATAAAGTATTATAGGCACCGCATAGTCCTCCATACAGTATTATAGGCACCACACAGTCCTCCATACAGTATTATAGGCACCACATAGTCCTCCATACAGTGTTATAGGCACCACATAGTCCTCCATACAGTATTATAGGCACCACATAGTCCTCCATACAGTATTATAGGCACCATATAGTCCTCCATACAGTATTATAGGCACCACATAGTCCTCCATACAGTATTATAGCCAGCACATAGTCCTCCATACAGTATTATAGCCACCACATAGTCCTCCATACAGTATTCTAGGCACCACATACTCCACCATACAGTATTATAGGCACCACATAGTCCTCCATACAGTGTTGTAGGCACCACATAGTCCTCATACATAAAAATACTCACCTTTTCCCGCTCCCCTGCTGCTTCAGTCTCTGCAGCGTGAATTCTGACTCTGCACAGAGGGCGCGCTGCAATGATGTCATTGTGCCCTCTGGCTGAGATGTCACAGAGCTCAAATGCAGAGGGGGAATGATGAAAGAGGGAGTGTCAGCTGACTGCTCCCTCTCCCATCATTACTGTCTTGGCATCCACTATGCCAATGCACAGAGGATGAAGCAGCTAAAAACTATACACCTGGAACAGCCACAAGGGTGTTCTTTAGAGCTCTCTATTATGCCATTTCCCAGATATTCCTCTTGAAAATTATAATGTGACAAATGGGTGTATCCTATACCTTGCCAATAAAACATGTCCCTTCCCTACACATTATCCTATCAGTGTAGACAGGATTGGTGTGGAAGGGCACCTTATTGACATGGTAAACGGTTTTCTCTAGTCATGGGAAGGATCAGCGCAATGAGCAAGAAAAGATGCTCCAGAATGCTTATATTATGGTGCACATAAGGAAAATACATATATTAAAAATAATAGCCAAAAAGGTGTTTCTTTTAAATGACGTAGCCCTATTGTAAAATAAAAACAAGATACTCACGGCCCGTACAGTGGCTGTTCAGCCGTTGTAGGTGCCATTTCTCCCGAGGCTAGCTTAGCATTGTGTGCCATGTGAGCCCTGCAGCTAATAAGTGACCATTATTAAGCTGCTGCGCTCTCACTTCCTTAAGATAAATCTCAGACAAGAAAAAGACGTGAGAAGCAGCAGCGTCTGACGATTGTCTGCAGGGATGACAGCGTTACGCTAGCCTCGGGAAAAACCCGGCACAGACATTGCTGGAGCTGCCCCAGTATGGGAGGTAATCGGGGGGATTTTTATTCTACAAGGGGCACTACTTCATTTAATAAAGGGCATTGCTCAGGTAATGGATAACTCCTTTCATACAGAACAAAAATGAAACTTTTCTGGAGTGCTGGGTAACTTGATACTTAAAATCCCAAACACAACGTTAATATGTGATATGGTCACAGCGAAATCTTGTGTGTGCAAGTCTGACGACAAGTAGAAAACTGTATTAATAATAATCCCTTTGTCTACAGACGACAGCGATCCCAAGTCCCCGTCCCTCCCAGCGCTTACGTGACTAACCAGCTTTTCTCAGGAAATATTAGGATTGTTAATTACCATTAACCCCTGCTGTAGGACCGCTGAAAAAAAATAAAAATAAAATAATTTAAGAAAAAAAGAAGCTTTTATTGCACATTAAAAATGTGACTTGTCAGCCAAAAAGCCTGAAGCTGATGTCCGGTCTGTGTATGCAAACAGCCTGGCCAAACAATATCAGTCCGCACGCTGTCCGCGTGATGTCAGCTCTGTACCCGGACAGCGCTCCGCCTAAAAATACCGTGGTGTGAACGCACCCCGACAATGAGAAGCTGTTCAACAGCCACAACACATGTAGGGTTTGCCTGTTTGTTAGGAAATCCCTGCATGTGTTATGGCTGTCGAACGCACCCCAACAATGAGAATCCCTCATCTGCAGCCTCAGGCTTAGGCTGGTAATAGAAAACCATTCTTTCTCTATAAAGGAAGGACAGGAAAAGATCACATTTCTAATCTATACTAATTAAAGGTGTTTAATGACTGACTTATTGGGGTAAATACTAGAAAGGTGAGCTCAGCGAGACAGGACATATAGCAGATACAACATGCCCCGACACAAATGATGTCACCTAGTTCAGTGAAATGACATCACTTCCTGTCTGTGACCGCGGTCTCCTCTCACCTGCCCTGTAGCTGGCCATATACACCAGGTAGCCATCTGTAGGCACAAGTGATGAGCGAGCGTGCTCAGGTAAGATGTTATTCAGTCATGCTTGTGTGCTAATCGAGTGTCGTCAGCGTGCTCAAAAATATATTCGAGTCCCCGTGGCTGTTCAACAGCCACAACACATGCAGGGACTGCCGGTTTGTTAGGAATCCCTGCAGGTGTTGTGGCTGTCGAACAGCAGCGAGATATGTAGGGTAGGAACTCGGACATTGTCTTCGGCGTCCTCAAATCCTCTGGGCTTGATTAGCACATGAGCGCGCTCGGATAAATGCCTTAATCGAGCATATTCCCTCTCACTAGCACCCTCCCATACACAGGCACATGCATGCTCAGGCGAGTGTGCATGTGTTAAGTACAGGAAGACAACTCCAGAGAATAAAGGATCTTCGTGTTCTCGTCTGCACTTTTGGACGGGGGCAGGAACTGCCCTGCCATTTACTCTGATCTAGTCTTGTCTGTAAATTGGACCAGAATAGTACACGCTCTGAGGTTTTCTTTCCATGTGGAATTACTATGAGCACAAAAAACTAAAACTGCTAACTAATCAGAAACTACCTGCCTGTTCTATCATTGCTGACCTGGCCGCGCCGGTTAGACGATTCTGCAGCCCACGTCAGACTCAGAGCAGCTCTTCTTCAGTCGAGGGCATGTGACTGCCAACATCATGCTGACTGACAGCCGGCTCCCAAATGCAAACTTCAGGTGAATGTCCCATAGGCTGAATTATGTTATCATTCTTGGCACTTACATAATATATATAATTCTGGAAGAAGAGTCATAGAATACCACTAGCAGCTAAAGTTCAAGGCAAAGTATATATTGTGTGTGGTGTGACATCACACTGGATAAAGCGGCTAACTGATCAAATATCTAAAATGTAAGTATATCATTAAATTACTAGACATATAAAAGATCATTCTAAACAGGTAAAACATCCCATGCAAAAGTTTAAGGCAGGTGTGAAAAAAACAAACTCTGTAAAGTAAGAATACTTTCAAAATTAGAAGAATTCATCGTTTATTTTCAGCAACTGAAAAGGAAGTGAACGAACAAAAGAGAAACCTAAATCAAAGCCAAAAGCTTCCATTCTTCAAGGTACACCTTCTACACCGAAACAGGGCAAGGAGGTTGCTCCAAACATATTGGGGAACTAACCACAGATCTTGTGGATGTCGCTTGTGCAAACCTTTCTGTCTCTTCATGTTATCCCAGACAGACACTTTGCATTTGTTAAGTGATAAAAAAATAATTGATAAACACTTCTATTTTATTTTATTTTTTTCAAGCATTCTTTATTTGCAGCATTTTTTCCACACCTGGCTAAAAACGTATGCACAACTCTGCATATTCTGTCCTGCACAAACTTCCAGATGGGCAGGGAATTTGCTGCGGGGATAGAAGGGCGGTTTACTTACGTGGAACTGGGAAATAATTGGAGGTGTATCTTCATCCAAATCATCCACCCCCCCAGCTATGGGGTAAGGAGGAATGGAGACTCTGGGCATGACCACCAGCTGTGGTCAGAGTAGAGTGTAGATGTCAGGTTTGGCAAGCCGGAATTGTGCACGATCTGAAAACCGCACATTTTCTCAATCTGTTGCCAGCGATAAAGTCGCTCCCGCAGACATGTGGTTACTCAGAAAGTGCTTTCTGTGGGATGAAGATTAAATTGTCACTGTAGCAGACCAATACAGACATGTAGTAGAGCAGAGTTTGTCATGTAGCACAACTCATCAGCACATCACAGGACTCCAGGTACACGCAGAACATCTCAGCGCAGGAATTACCAGGAACAAAAAGGAAACATGAGGATACAGCGTTACCAGGTGATGTAATTCATTCAGCGACACTAAAGGCCATACATGTCTAATAAATGGGGGGCTACCACTGGCTCCCCTTTACAGAATAGGAGGGCCATGTTTTTTGTTGTTCCTTAGAAACATGTCTCCAAAAAAAGAGAAAGGGGCTAGTCAGGAGCAACAGGACCCCCAGACTTATTCTACAGATCTTTTTAAAAAGAGAGATATGAAGAAAGTACAGCAGTCCTCAAATCAATATGGAGCTCATTGTCAGAATGACCAGCACTGTATTAATGCTGTGCAATCATCAGCTGGAACATGGACGGGTCAGCAAGCTTTCTAGGGACGGTGTCCGCTTCTGCTGTCAGCTCTCTAGTCCAACTGAAAACTACAAAGATTAAAACAAGAACCCCAAGACGGATTCATCAACCAAGGTATCATAGTAATCAGTATAACGGCGCAGGACCTAACACTGTCTGTAGGTTATTGTGCAACAATCCTGCGGACAGGTTAGCTTTAAAAGAAAGCTACAATCAGAAAATGACCTAGATCAGATTATTGGTGTTAAAAGTGTTTCCATTTTTCGGGGGCATTTTTTTCCGCCATATCATAATCTGTATTAAAAATGTTTAAAAAAAATATCGTGTATATTGCAGTTTTTACACTGGCAACATGTACATGTATTGTCTCCTGGAACAATACATGTAATAAGCCACAATGAGTAGGACTGACCAAATCTTTTGTATGGAACCATCTTATGAGTGTGTGCAAAGGTGATTGTGAAGGGACGGGAGCGGAGGAGGGATGATTGCTGTATCCCGGGGTATCAGCTGTGTATAACATGTTACCAGTCATTGTAATACTGCATTGTCCTTGCTGAAAACTATTCCTGAAATGGCAAAAAAGTTGTCTCAGAAAAACCCTGACTGAATGGAGCAGAGGTCAGGCATCCAACCTGCTGCTCCATCTTATAACGAGGGGTTTAAAAAACGGATTTTGGTAAGAACTTACCGGTAAAATCCTTTTCAGCGAAGGAAGGGAGGGAGCACAGAATTCTTACTGATGGGTAGGCGGAGCCCAGATCAGGATGTCACCTCAGATCAAAAGAGTGTGACTGGCTGGCCCCTCCAGCTCGGGCTCCTCCCACTCAGCTCCAGTCGTACCAAGTTTTAGGAAAAGAGCTAAGATCACCAGCGGAGCAACATAACCCCTTTTGAAGAAACTTCAGAGAAAAAACACAAGGATACAGGTTATCATGCAAAAAAAAGCCAAAAACCACAGAGTTCCAGGTACTACTCACGGAACCTGACTACTGCGATGAGCTGGCGATGCTGGAACAGAGCCTTAGCGCGCTGACCTCAGCCCAGATAATCGCTATCAGATAAGGGTCGCGCTGCATCTGAAAACATCAACACACTTCTGCCTTGGGAGGGTGCTGTGTCTCCCTCCCTTCCTTCGCTGAAAAGGATTTTACCGGTAAGTTCTTACCAAAATCCGTGTTTCAGCTGCAGAATGGAAGGGAGGGAGACACAGGAAATTCATTACTGATGGGACGTCCAAAGCAGTTCAAAAATAAGGGTGGGAAAAAACCAACAGAGGCAGAAAACCCAACAACCTTAACAACAAAGCGCAACCAGCGCTAAACACAAGTTCATCCAGAACTTTAAACTACAGCTGCCTGCAGGACCCTACGTCCGGGGCTGCATCAGCGGAAGCACTGACGTCCACTTTATAAAACTTCGTAAACGTGTGGACAGAGCGCCAAGTTGCCGCCCGGCAGAGCTGCATGCCGAAGCACCTTGGTGAAAAAGCCCACGATGAAGCCACAGCCTCGTGGGAATGGGCTTGAATCTTAATCGGGAAGATTCACCCTGAAGACGGTAAGCTTCCAATATAGCTGCCCGGATCCAACGAGCTATAGAATCCTTGGAAGCTCGTTGACACGCAGACGACCGACTGGAACCACAAATTGGGAGTCGTCTTACGAAAACCTTGAGTAATAGATAGATAAAACTTCAAGGCCCGCACTAATCCAATGTGTGTAAAAGCTGCTCTTTCACATTCTTCGGATCCGGGCAGAATGAAGGCAACACAATATCCTGGTTGACATGAAATTGTGACACCACTTTAGGAAAAAAAATCACCCCGAGTGCGAAGCACTACACGATCCGGAAAAAACTCCAGAAAAGGAGGCGAACAAGAAAGGAGCTGCCAACTCAGAAACTCTCCTCAAGGAAGTGACTGCAACAAGGAAAGCCACCTTCCAAGAAAGTAAAGAAAGGCTAGCAGAAACCATAGGCTCAAAGGTTTATGCTGAAGAGCCTCCAAAACAAGGTTGAGCCGCCAAGGAGACCGGGTGCCTTCCGCGGCGGAAACTTACGAGATATACCTCGGAAAAGGAAAAGCACGTCTCTATTCGAAGCAATGGTTCTCCGGAACAATAAGGACAGAGCAGAATATCTGACCTTTCAGGGTGCTGACTGCCAAACCCTTGTCTAGCCATGCTGCAGAAAAGCCAACAGGTTGGGAAGGGAAAAATTTTCTCGGGTTCCGAGAGGACCCCAAACACCACGAAAAGAAGGTTTCCCAAATTTTGTGGTAAATCTAGTAGTAGCCGGACTTCTTGCAGCACGAAGAGTAGCAATGACCTCGCTGAAGAACCCTTTTACGGGTCAAGTTTTTCGGTCTCAAGAGCCACGCCGTCAAACGCAGGGACATCAAGCCCAGATGGACAAACGGGCCCCTGAGTCAACAAGTCCGGTTGAAGAGGGAGTGGAAAAAGGGGGTGCCGCCAACAGCGACTTATTGTCGAGAACCACACCCTTCTTGGCCAGTCTGGAGCTATCAAAATAGCTGGAATTCTCTCTAGTCTGATCCGACGCAGTACTAGAGAAGTAAGGATATCGGCAGGAATACAATAGATCAGCTCGAACTGATCCCACTGAGCCACTAGAGCATCCACCGCCAGCCTTCGGGTCCTTGTACCTGGACATGAACGTCGGTAACTTGGCATTGGACCTGGATTTCCATCAAAATCACTTGGGGGGTTCCCAGCGAGGGGCACAGTAGTGCAAAAAAACTTCCGGGTGGAGGCTCCATTCCCGGGATCCATCCTTCTGCGACTGACCAGGACGGCAAACAAAGATTATAACAGGCGCCGTTTCTAAACCATTCACAAGTTTCCCGTATCTCAGAAACGGAGATTCACTTTGCAAATCCGTCTTCAGACGTGCCAACCAGCCTAGAGAAGCTTTTAGCAGCACACATGGATCCTGCACCGCTCGGAATCCATGACCCGCAGCCTCATAGCTTGCTTTTGCCGCCAATTCGTTTTTCTATCCAAAGGCTCCTGTAAACTCGCTTTCCCCTTAATAGGGAGTAGTGAGGATTTACTAAGCTGAGATAAAGAAACATCCACTTCAGGAGCAGAAGTCCAATTAGCTTTAAATCGCAGAGCATGGATAAAGTGTATCAAAGAAATGCGTTCCATGAAAACGCTTATCTGGACACAGACGTTCCTCCCCTATTACACTATTAAGCTCATCCAGAGCTGGCAATGTTGTCGCGAAGCCCGGGGCTCCTGGAACATGCGTGCTGATTTACCAGGACGACTAGTTACCTCCTCTGGTAACTGTAATATTTTCTCTCATGGCTTCAATTTATTGCCTCCCTACGCTTCGCCATAGAGGAACGCCCCTGCGGCTCGTCCGCATCTGAATCGGATATTTTCCATCCGAATTTAAAGGGGAACTCTGCCAATATCAGGATACATCTGACTCGCCCGTGTAGAGGCGGTAACGGCCTGCGTCGCTTCTCTGAGAGGAATTAGCAGAAACATATTGACCTAAAAGGTCAGACAAGTTGTTGATCGATCGGCGATATCGTCCAATTTTTTCACCGCTGTCGACCGCAGCGCTAGACGCTGTGGAGGTCTGCGTATCTGATTGCCGTAATGGACTGGGACGTGGTCCGCGGCTTCTGAACTCTGTTCAGACATGTCTCACCTGTATGAGCAGGTCAAGCGGTAATACCAGCAAAAACTATGCGGTTTTTTTTTTTTTTTTTTTAAAACGCTGAAGGGTTAACGCTTCACCAGGCAGGGTTACCCCAGCGGTATTCAGTCAAAAAATTTAGCTGGTAGAAATAACCCTCAGAGGGGTTAATATTGCAAACTCACCACAATATATATTGAAGTGTGAGCCCCAGCCAATTTTATGTCTCTAATGAGACTGCAGCTGCAGGATAGCGATCGCTGCGCTGCGGGGTGAGGAAATCAGCACTCACCCAGCTGGCCGTGGTGTCTTATGAGGAGAGGAGGGGTCTGAGGAGCCCAGGACCCTGTGTAATGGCCGCCACAGTGGGGGAGTCGCAGGAGAAACGCCAGAGCGCGCGTCTTCCTGCTCAGAAGCCCGGGATAGTTAGGCCACGCCCCCTGCTAGCTCAAAATTGAGCGCGAACTCCCCGCTCCTGCTCCCTCCCCCTGTCCTGCAGCTATCTGCCTGCGGACAAAAAATCACACATCTACTTGTAACAGCGCTGTCACAGCAGCGCTGAAGCATAACTGACATACATGTAGTAGCGCTGTCACAGCAGCGCTGAAGCATACTGACATACAAGTAATAGCGCTGCTCACTCAGACGCTAAAGCACTCACACATAATTATAAAAAAAATTTGTGTGGAGTACTCACCAGCCAAAGGCCACAGGGACCCTCAGGGGTTTTGGCGCTGTGCCCATGCTTCCCCCAGGGCGAGGAACGCAGTGACCGCACGTGTGGTTTGCGTCCGCCAGGGAAGCTTTTCCTCATCCCCCAGGGCCGGCAAGGATTCTGCAGGGACTTTGAGTAATTCAGATCGCCAAGGGAGAGGTTGGGTACAGCAGCGCTGGTACCCCTGAGACCTCTAGACAACTGGTGATCCAAGTCTCTTGCCCGATATAAAATAATAAAATTTCTGAGGAGCTGCATTAGCAGCGACCATCCTCTGGACCTCAAATCTTAGACTGGAGCTGAGTAGGAGGAGCCCGAGCTGGAGGGGCCAGCCAGTCATCACTCTTTTGATCTGAGGTGACATCCTGATCTGGGGCTCCGCCTACCCTCAGTAATGAATTCCTGTGTCTCCCTCCCTTCCATTCTGCAGCTGAAAACTCCTTGTCTGCTGATCAATATGGACGCCAGGGGATCAGGCCAACACTGATCAGCAGGGGGATTACCTGTTCTATGGATAGGTGATAATTTGTGTTGCCCAGACAAACCCTTTTAATGGTGAAACATAACCCAGGTAGAGGTTCACCATTAACCATCACCATGACTGAACTTACTTTGCCTCCAGAATTTTATGGTCCACCTCATCAGCGACGAGCTGTGCGCAACATGTAATGTTCCAAAAAACTGTGTCTCTTCTTCTTTATTTTCTCTGCCTAGAAAAAAAACAGATGACAGCTAGTAAAGAAACAAAGGGATGGAGTATTCAGGAGCTGCAGAGAAACATTTTAGATTAAAGCCTAAAAACATTTGGGTCAGTCCATCAAGATTAGCTAGTGAAAGCTCACAAGACCCAATTCTAATCAGAGTACACGACGCCAAATAATTAAGAAATTCAGCGCCTCTAGTAAGTGGCGAGTACTGTGTGCGCTTTCACCAAAAAATGCTACTCCAGTCAGGGACAGGAGTGTATTTCTGGGGTAAAAAAAAAAACAGATTTGATTTAATCTGCTATGTAGATGGCGATGAAAAGGCAGAAGCAGTGCTAAGCCGCTCCTGTCTTCTCTCTGTCCCTGCCTGTCTTCAATGGCCAAAGACCTGACTCCGCTCCTGCTACAACGACGCTCTGCTAAAGTCGAATGTCATCCGATAATGATGCATGCAAATAATGAAGCCCCCATAACAACTCGTGATTGTCATGGGACAAAGGCGTAAGAACTCATTGTGCCAGTTATGACAAGTCTTCCCAGAGCTACATAGGAGTCCTGTGTGGGAATGTTGCAGAGGCGCAGACTTAAGTTCTTACCTATCTTTAGCCTATCGCCAGCTGCATTTCCGCATTCTGCTTCTTGATGTTATTGTACTGCACTTCCACCTCAAAGCCGTTAACTGCAGCCATTTCTGGAGCGTATCAGGCACAGACCAATTACTCCTCAGTTCAAACTCCTTTTCGGCTTTCTTTAGGGCCATGCGAACCTGCAATACCAAGTATGTATTCCACGTTTACAGTGAGCCTCCACAGTAATCTCATCCTGTCCTACCCAGAAGAAGCTCATTTATTATGCATTTAGGCCCATTTGGGATATCAGCTCCTACAAGGATCAGGTCCCACCAGCGTCATACTCTGAAATATTTTTCCCACTGATGTAAGGCTCTGGTCTACAGTGAATTATCTTAGGCTAAGTGCACACATTGTGGAATTGCCGCGGTAATTTCCGCGGCAATCCGCACCTCCCTGCCGCAGGAAATACGCAATTTTTTTGGTATGCGTATTCCCGCCAGAATAATAGCGTTTGCAAAGAGTAATTAGCTTGCAGAATGCTAGCTTTTCCAAGCGATCTGTAGCATCGCTTGGAAAACTGATTGACAGATTGGTCACACGAGGCAAACAGTGTTTGACTAGTGTGACCAACTTTTTACTATTGATGCTGCCTATGTCACATCAATAGTAAAAGGATCTAATGTTAAAAAATAAAAAAAATAATTTAAAGATATTCTCACCATCCGGCGGCCCCGTAGCTTTCCGCCTCTCAGCGACGCTCCCGGCCTATCGCGTTCCCAGTAATGCATAGCGACAATGACCCCAGATGACGTAGCATCACGCGAGACCGCTACGTCATCTGGGGTGATTCTCGCAATGCATTACTGGGAACGGGATTGGCCGGGAGCGTCGCTGAGAGGCAGAAAAGCTGCAGGGGCTGCCGGAAGGTGAGAATACATTATTTTTTATTTTTTTAAATTTCTGTTTCACAGGGATATGGTACCCAAGGCCTGGATACCATCTGCACATGAACCGCTTACTTTGCGCATGGTGGGCATGGCCACATGCGGAAAGTAAGCGGTTCAATGCATTCCTATGGCGGAATCACCGCGATTCCGCAAAAGAATGAGGGATGCTGCTTTTTTTTCCGCAAAGCGATTGCACCGCGGAAAAAAAGCGCAGATGTGCACATCATTGCGGATCCCATAGGATAGAATGGTTGCGTTGGGTAAGGTTTTTTTGCCGCGGCAAAAACGCTAAGTATCCTCAACGTGTGCACTTAGCCTTAGAAAGGTTTTACTGGAGTTGAACACCAAAAACCAAACTAAATGCATGGTATTTGTGGCCACAACTAGTCCTCTTTGCATAGGTTTACAGATGAGCGAGGACCTGCAGATGGAGAACAATCTGTAGAGATCCTCTGCTCAGAAGTGCACATTGGGGAAACCTCTTCTAGTACCAGTTGGGATATATAGATAAGGAGTTAGATTTAAATAAAAAGATATTGAAAACTGGAGAAGTACAGACAAAAAGCTCCCGGATGGTGAGCAGACTGCAAAGTATGTCCTACGAGGAACGGTACAGGATCTGTGAATGTTTAGCTTGTAAAAAAGAGGCTAGGACGAGACTTAATAGCTGTCTACAAATATCTGAAGAAAATGTCCCAGTGTAGGGGCAACCTTATTTCATT
>JARQOD010000001.1:61590559-61638530 GCA_033576555.1 Oophaga sylvatica | reverse complement strand
CAATCAAAAGGTCGTCCAGGTAGGGAAGAATCGAAACCCCCTGTCTTCGAAGAATTGCCATGAAGGCGCCAGAATTTTTGTAAAAACTCTGGGCGCTGAGGCCAACCCGAATGGCAGAGCCACAAACTGGTAATGGTCCTGACCTATGGCAAAACGAAGGAAGCGTTGGTGGGCCCTTCCGATTGGAAAGTGCAAATAAACGTCGCGAATGTCGATTGACACCAAAAAAGCGTTCTGCGACAGGGCCGCCAAAACGGAGGAAGCGACTTCATGCGGAATTTCCTGGCGTGGACATGCCGATTCAATCTTTTGAGATCCAGAATAGGCCGAAATTTTGTCCTCTTTTTTGGGACCACAAAGAGGTTAGAATAAAACCCTCTTCCCCGGCCCTCCGGCGGAACCGGCACCACCACACCTTTCTGCAGAAGGAATCTACCTCCAGCAGTAGAGCGGCAAAAAGCTCGGGCTCTGACGGAACGCGAGATTGACAAAAAAACTGTCTGGGGGTCGAGAAAGAAACTCTATGAAGTAGCCTGCCAACACAACCTGTGTCACCCAGGCGTCCGACACGCGGGAAGCCCAAGTCGGTTTGAATTGGAGTAAACGACCCCCCACTCGAGAGCGCTCGAGTGAGACCCAGGCGTCAGTCGCCTTAGCGGGCTTTTTGCCAGCTTCCCGCTTGTCTTAACGGAAGTTCTGTTTCCAGGGAATGCGGAATTTCTGAGAATTCCTTTTTTTTTTTTAAAAAAAAAAGAGACAACCCGAACCCCCAGAGGGCTGACCGAATCATCCCCTGGACCGAAAGGACCACCGACCACTACCGGCACTAGTCCTGCCAGACGCAGAAGTCACAGCTCTGTGCTGCGGTAAAGCTGTTTCTTTTGCCTTTGCCTTGGCAATCAGCTCCGTGAGGTCAGATCCAAATAGCTGACCACCTTGTAAGCTAAAGATAGCAAACCCTGCTTGGAAACCGCGTCCCCAGTCCACTGTCTAAGGCACAGTGCTCTTCTGACTGTGACTGCCGAGGATTGCGCCCTGGATAGCAGTGACGCAGTATCCTCCAACAACTTGAAAAGCCCATCTACCTCGATAGAGGGGATCCATCTTGCCACGCCGTCCGTAGACGGTCCAACCGGCTCAGGGAAGCTTTACAAGCACACATGGATCCTTAGTACTGAATCCATGACCCGCGGCCTCGCAGATGGATATTGCTGCCATCTCCGTTTTTCTGTCCAGCGGGTCCTGCAAACTCGCCTTCCTTTAACAGGAAGATTTGCTAAGCTGGGATAAAGGGACATCCACTTCAGGAGAAGGGATCCAATTATCAATCAACTCCGTAGAACACGGATACAGTGTCTAAAACCGTGTCCCCTGAAAACGTTGTAAAGCTGATCGCGACCTATGCGACTTGAAACATCCGGGCCGACTTACCAGGACGTCTAGTTACCTCCTCCGGTAACTAACGCCCTCATGGCTTCCAATAAAAGCCTCTGTACGGCCCAAAAGAGAGGCAGAATGTCCCTGCCGATCCTCCTTGTCCGAATCGGACATTTTCGTTACGCGGAAGGAAGGCACCGGCTTGTGTCGCTTCCTTGAGAGGATCTAGCTGACACCCAATAACCTAGAAAGTCAGACAGGCCATCAATAGAAACTAGCGAGGGCCTCCATTTTGACACCACTGGCACCTCCGACCGCTGCGCATGACGCCATCGAGGTCTGCGTGTCAGATCGAGACTGATCCTGTAGCGGATCTGGGAGACGGTCCACATCTGACATGTCCTTGCACAGTATATGGCAGGTTAAACCTGTCAGTAACTAGAACAGTGTGTTTCTTAAAGAAAAAACGAACGCTGAAGGGTTAAAGCTCTTAAAGAAAGAGCTACCCCAGCTGTCCCCCATTAAGAGTTAACCGCCTAAGAAGGGGTTAAAGTAGCAGACTCCCCACAACCTTGATAATGAAAAGGGTGTGCGAGCCCCAAGTGCCTCTTATAAGGCAGCAGCTGCAGGGCAGCTATGCCACACTAAACAAGAACATTCAACGATCGCTAAAAAATTGCGCTGTTTTGTATATCGCAATGACCGCCAAATTCGTAAAGGAGATCGCTAACCGCTTATGCGTCGTTAATGAGATCGCCCAGATTGGCAGCTACTAGCGACATTAAAACGATCACACAAATGATAGCATTAGTATGCGTCGTTATCGGGATCGTTAGCGGGAACGCATAGTGGCATTAATGTCGCAGACTCCCCACAACCTCTTTAAGAAAAGGGTGTGCGAGCCCCCTTATGGGATAAAAGCTGCAGGACAGCGCTGTCTGCCACTCATTTGTGCCTCAGAAAGGCGCCCTGCGCTGTGGGGGTGAGGGGGTTAAGCTTCTGCCCAGACGGGTAGAAGTGACTCACCCAGCTGGTCACGGTGTAGCGTCTTGCCGGAGGGGAGGAGAGAGAAAAGGCCCGAGGAAGCTTTCAGCCTGCTTCAGTAATGGCCGCCGCGCTGTGCCTCCGATGTGCTCCATGAGAGAAGCCGGAAAAAGAGACAGCAGTAAAGCGCGCGCTCAGAGCGGCGCGAAAATTCAAATAAAAAGGCGCGCAACTCCTCTCTCCCCCGCTCCTATGTCCTGCAGGCATCCACCTGCGGACAAAAAACACCAGTCACCGACATGTATACATGTAACAGCGGCTGCCGCAGCAGTCGCTGAAGCACTCAAAAAACATTAACATGTTGAGTACTCACCCAGCTGAGCGCCACAGGGACCCCCAGGGATTTGTGGCGCTATGCCCATCGCTTCCCCCCAGGGCGGGGAACGCAGTGACCCCAGATGCGCGGTTTGCGTCCCCGCCAGGGAAGCAATCCTCATCCCCCAGGGCCGGCAGGGTTCTGCAGGGACCACCTTACAGGGTAATACAGATCTGCCAAGGGAGAGGTGGGGGTCCAGCAGCGCTGAGACCCCTGAGACCTCTAGACCACTTCTGGTGATCCAAGTCTCTTGTCCGATGAAAATAAAAAAAATCTTCTGAGGAGCTGCTTCCAGCAGCGACTATCCTCTGAGACCTCAAATTTTAGACTGGAGAGCTGAGTAGGAGGAGCCCGAGCTGGAGGGGCCGGTCAACACTCTTTTTAATCTGAGGTGTCTATCCTATCTGGGCTCCGCCTACCCACTAGTAATGACTAGTGTGTCTCCCTTCCTTCCAATCTGCTGCTGAAAGTCACCAATTATACTGTATCCCGGTGTCCTAGAATATTTGGAGACCCCAATGATGGTAAGAATGGAGCAGATGTAAACCTTAGTAGCGGGCCCCCTTATACTCCAGCCTTTTTACATTTAAAGATTTCTTTGGTGAAAACAAGTTCTCAGCGACCCATGGGATCAGTGATCACTTACTGATCGGTGTGTGTCTGACCGCTGGGACAGTGATCGGCAGATCGGGGACTTTGATCCCTGTTACAGAGGGAAGCAGCAGGTTGGACGCCAGACCGCCGCTCTATTCTTTCTCTAAGGGCTCTGAAAGTGTGACGCACAGCCCTTGGCAGCCCCATAGGGAATGAGGGGAGCAGCGGTCTGGGATGCGCAGCGTCATTCCATGCTAACAAGGATAAAAGTTCCCTATTCGGTTTGTCAGTGCAGGTCTCAGCAGTCGGACCCCATTCATCAAACACCTCCAAGGGGTTTTCTGCTGAAAACAAGTCTTAGCAAGTGGAGGTGTGCAAAGGGAAAAGAGCTGTGACCTTCTCATCACAAGCTCTGGTCAGGCTCGAATTGACTATATATAAATGCCAGACTGTGCCACCCTCCTATACCTATTCTGGGCATACAATCTGTGCATGCAGCAGGTGGCAACCACTTTTTGTAATCGGGTTTTTCATTAAATATATTGGACCATTTCACTCCTACAGGTTCTATGTATCACAGTCCATAGTTGACAGCAGAATAAGTTACCAGTCCTCCACACAGTATAATGGGCACCACATAGTTCTCCATACAGTATAATGGGCACCACATAGTCCTCCATACAGTATAATGGGCACTACATAGTCCTCCATGCAGTATTTTTTATGCACCACATAGTCCTCCATACAGTATTATACGCAGCACATAGTCCTCCATACAGTATAATGGTCACCACATAGTCCTTTTTACAGTATTACAGGCACCACATAGTCCTCCATACAGTATAATGGGCACTACATAGTCCTCCATACAGTATTATAGGCACCAGATAGTCCTCCATACAGTGTTATATGCAGCGCATAGTCCTCCATACAGTATAATGGGCACCACATAGTCCTCCATACAGTATTATAGGCACCATAGTCCTCCATAAAGTATAATGGGCACCACATAGTCCTCCATACAGTATAATGGGCACTACATAGTCCTCCATACAGTATTTTATGCACCACATAGTCCTCCATACAGAATTATACGCAGCACATAGTCCTCCATATAGTATAATGGTCACCACATAGTCCTCTATACAGTATTACAGGCACCATAGTCCTCCATACAGTATAATGGGCACTACATAGTCCTCCATACAGTATTATAGGCACCGCATAGTCCTCCATACAGTGTTATATGCAGCGCATAGTCCTCCATACAGTGTTATAGGCAGAACATAGTCCTCCATACAGTATTATAGGCACCACAGTGTCCTCCATACAGTATAATGGGCACTACATAGTCCTCCATAAAGTATTATAGGCACCGCATAGTCCTCCATACAGTATTATAGGCACCACACAGTCCTCCATACAGTATTATAGGCACCACATAGTCCTCCATACAGTGTTATAGGCACCACATAGTCCTCCATACAGTATTATAGGCACCACATAGTCCTCCATACAGTATTATAGGCACCATATAGTCCTCCATACAGTATTATAGGCACCACATAGTCCTCCATACAGTATTATAGCCAGCACATAGTCCTCCATACAGTATTATAGCCACCACATAGTCCTCCATACAGTATTCTAGGCACCACATACTCCACCATACAGTATTATAGGCACCACATAGTCCTCCATACAGTGTTGTAGGCACCACATAGTCCTCTATACATAAAAATACTCACCTTTTCCCGCTCCCCTGCTGCTTCAGTCTCTGCAGCGTGAATTCTGACTCTGCACAGAGGGCGCGCTGCAATGATGTCATTGTGCCTTCTGGCTGAGATGTCACAGAGCTCAAATGCAGAGGGGGAATGATGAAAGAGGGAGTGTCAGCTGACTGCTCCCTCTCCCATCATTACTGTCTTGGCATCCACTATGCCAATGCACAGAGGATGAAGCAGCTAAAAACTATACACCTGGAACAGCCACAAGGGTGTTCTTTAGAGCTCTCTATTATGCCATTTCCCAGATATTCCTCTTGAAAATTATAATGTGACAAATGGGTGTATCCTATACCTTGCCAATAAAACATGTCCCTTCCCTACACATTATCCTATCAGTGTAGACAGGATTGGTGTGGAAGGGCACCTTATTGACATGGTAAACGGTTTTCTCTAGTCATGGGAAGGATCAGCGCAATGAGCAAGAAAAGATGCTCCAGAATGCTTATATTATGGTGCACATAAGGAAAATACATATATTAAAAATAATAGCCAAAAAGGTGTTTCTTTTAAATGACGTAGCCCTATTGTAAAATAAAAACAAGATACTCACGGCCCGTACAGTGGCTGTTCAGCGTTGTAGGTGCCATTTCTCCCGAGGCTAGCTTAGCATTGTGTGCCATGTGAGCCCTGCAGCTAATAAGTGACCATTATTAAGCTGCTGCGCTCTCACTTCCTTAAGATAAATCTCAGACAAGAAAAAGACGTGAGAAGCAGCAGCGTCTGACGATTGTCTGCAGGGATGACAGCGTTACGCTAGCCTCGGGAAAAACCCGGCACAGACATTGCTGGAGCTGCCCAGTATGGGAGGTAATCGGGGGATTTTTATTCTACAAGGGGCACTACTTCATTTAATAAAGGGCATTGCTCAGGTAATGGATAACTCCTTTCATACAGAACAAAAATGAAACTTTTCTGGAGTGCTGGGTAACTTGATACTTAAAATCCCAAACACAACGTTAATATGTGATATGGTCACAGCGAAATCTTGTGTGTGCAAGTCTGACGACAAGTAGAAAACTGTATTAATAATAATCCCTTTGTCTACAGACGACAGCGATCCAAGTCCCCGTCCCTCCCAGCGCTTACGTGACTAACCAGCTTTTCTCAGGAAATATTAGGATTGTTAATTACCATTAACCCCTGCTGTAGGACCGCTGAAAAAAAATAAAAATAAAATAATTTAAGAAAAAAAGAAGCTTTTATTGCACATTAAAAATGTGACTTGTCAGCCAAAAAGCCTGAAGCTGATGTCCGGTCTGTGTATGCAAACAGCCTGGCCAAACAATATCAGTCCGCACGCTGTCCGCGTGATGTCAGCTCTGTACCCGGACAGCGCTCCGCCTAAAAATACCGTGGTGTGAACGCACCCCGACAATGAGAAGCTGTTCAACAGCCACAACACATGTAGGGTTTGCCTGTTTGTTAGGAAATCCCTGCATGTGTTATGGCTGTCGAACGCACCCCAACAATGAGAATCCCTCATCTGCAGCCTCAGGCTTAGGCTGGTAATAGAAAACCATTCTTTCTCTATAAAGGAAGGACAGGAAAAGATCACATTTCTAATCTATACTAATTAAAGGTTGTTTAATGACTGACTTATTGGGGTAAATACTAGAAAGGTGAGCTCAGCGAGACAGGACATATAGCAGATACAACATGCCCCGACACAAATGATGTCACCTAGTTCAGTGAAATGACATCACTTCCTGTCTGTGACCGCGGTCTCCTCTCACCTGCCCTGTAGCTGGCCATATACACCAGGTAGCCATCTGTAGGCACAAGTGATGAGCGAGCGTGCTCAGGTAAGATGTTATTCAGTCATGCTTGTGTGCTAATCGAGTGTCGTCAGCGTGCTCAAAAATATATTCGAGTCCCCGTGGCTGTTCAACAGCCACAACACATGCAGGGACTGCCGGTTTGTTAGGAATCCCTGCAGGTGTTGTGGCTGTCGAACAGCAGCGAGATATGTAGGGTAGGAACTCGGACATTGTCTTCGGCGTCCTCAAATCCTCTGGGCTTGATTAGCACATGAGCGCGCTCGGATAATGCCTTAACCGAGCATATTCCCTCTCACTAGCCACCCTCCCATACACAGGCACATGCATGCTCAGGCGAGTGTGCATGTGTTAAGTACAGGAAGACAACTCCAGAGAATAAAGGATCTTCGTGTTCTCGTCTGCACTTTTGGACGGGGGCAGGAACTGCCCTGCCATTTACTCTGATCTAGTCTTGTCTGTAAATTGGACCAGAATAGTACACGCTCTGAGGTTTTCTTTCCATGTGGAATTACTATGAGCACAAAAAACTAAAACTGCTAACTAATCAGAAACTACCTGCCTGTTCTATCCATTGCTGACCTGGCCGCGCCGGTAGACGATTCTGCAGCCCCACGTCAGACTCAGAGCAGCTCTTCTTCAGTCGAGGGCATGTGACTGCCAACATCATGCTGACTGACAGCCGGCTCCCAAATGCAAACTTCAGGTGAATGTCCCCATAGGCTGAATTATGTTATCATTCTTGGCACTTACATAATATATATATTCTGGAAGAAGAGTCATAGAATACCACTAGCAGCTAAAGTTCAAGGCAAAGTATATATTGTGTGTGGTGTGACATCACCACTGGATAAAGCGGCTAACTGATCAAATATCTAAAATGTAAGTATATCATTAAATTACTAGACATATAAAAGATCATTCTAAACAGGTAAAACATCCCATGCAAAAGTTTAAGGCAGGTGTGAAAAAAAAAACTCTGTAAAAGTAAGAATACTTTCAAAATTAGAAGAATTCATCGTTTATTTTCAGCAACTGAAAAGGAAAGTGAACGAACAAAAGAGAAACCTAAATCAAAGCCCAAAAGCTTCCATTCTTCAAGGTACACTTCTACACCGAAACAGGGCAAGGAGGTTGCTCCAAACATATTGGGGAACTAACCACAGATCTTGTGGATGTCGCTTGTGCAAACCTTTCTGTCTCTTCATGTTATCCCAGACAGACACTTTGCATTTTGTTAAGTGATAAAAAAATAATTGATAAACACTTCTATTTTATTTATTTTTTTCAAGCATTCTTTATTTGCAGCATTTTTTCCACACCTGGCTAAAACGTATGCACAACTCTGCATATTCTGTCCTGCACAAACTTCCAGATGGGCAGGGAATTTGCTGCGGGATAGAAGGGCGGTTTACTTACCGTGGAACTGGGAAATAATTGGAGGTGTATCTTCATCCAAATCATCCACCCCCCCAGCTATGGGGTAAGGAGGAATGGAGACTCTGGGCATGACCACCCAGCTGTGGTCAGAGTAGAGTGTAGATGTCAGGTTTGGCAAGCCGGAATTGTGCACGATCTGAAAACCGCACATTTTCTCAATCTGTTGCCAGCGATAAAGTCGCTCCCGCAGACATGTGGTTAACTCAGAAAGTGCTTTCCTGTGGGATGAAGATTAAATTGTCACTGTAGCAGACCAATACAGACATGTAGTAGAGCAGAGTTTGTCATGTAGCACAACTCATCAGCACATCACAGGACTCCAGGTACACGCAGAACATCTCACTGCAGGAATTACCAGGAACAAAAAGGAAACATGACGGATACAGCGTTACCAGGTGATGTAATTCATTCAGCGACACTAAAGGCCATACATGTCTAATAAATGGGGGGCTACCACTGGCTCCACTTTACAGAATAGGAGGGCCATGTCTTTGTTGTTCCTTAGAACATGTCTCCAAAAAGTAAGAGAAAAGGGGCTAGTCAGGAGCAACAGGACCCCCAGACTTATTCTACAGATCATTAAATAGAGAGATATGAAGAAAGTACAGCAGTCCTCAAATCAATATGGACGCTCATTGTCAGAATGACCAGCACTGTATTAACTGCTGTGCAATCATCAGCTGGAACATGGACGGGTCAGCAAGCTTTCTAGGGACGGTGTCCGCTTCCTGCTGTCAGCTCTCTAGTCCAACTGAAAACTACAAAGATTAAACAAGAACCACAAGACGGATTTCATCAACCAAGGTATCATAGTAATCAGTATAACGGCGCAGACCTAACACTGTCTGTAGGTTATTGTGCACAATCCTGCGGACAGGTTAGCTTTAAAAGAAAGCTACAATCAGAAAATGACCTAGATCAGATTATTGGTGTTAAATGTGTTTCCATTTTTCGGGGGCATTTTTTTCCGCCATATCATAATCTGTATTAAAAATGTTTAAAAAAAATATCGAGATATTGCAGTTTTTACACTGGCAACATGTACATGTATTGTCTTCCTGGAACAATACATGTACATAAGCCACAATGAGTAGGACTGACCAAATCTTTTGTATGGAACCATCTAATGAGTGTGTGCAAAGGTGATTGTGAAGGGACGGGAGCAGGAGGAGGGATGATTGCTGTATCCTGGGGTATCAGCTGTGTATATACATGTTACCAGTCATTGTAATACTGCATTGTCCTTGCTGAAAACTATTCCTGAAAATGGCAAAAAAGTTGTCTCAGAAAAACCCTGACTGAATGGAGCAGAGGTCAGGCATCCAACCTGCTGCTCCATCTTATAACGAGGGTAAAACACGGATTTTGGTAAGAACTTACCGGTAAAATCCTTTTCAGCGAAGGAAGGGAGGGAGACACAGGAATTCATTACTGATGGGTAGGCGGAGCCCCAGATCAGGATGTCACCTCAGATCAAAAGAGTGCTGACTGGCTGGCCCCTCCAGCTCGGGCTCCTCCTACTCAGCTCCAGTCGTACCAAAGCTTTTAGGAAAAGAGCTAAGATCACCAGCGGAGCAACATAACCCCTTCTGAAGAAACTTCAGAAAAAAACACAAGGATACAGGTTATGCATGCAAAGAAAGCCAAAAACCACAGAGTTCCAGGTACTACTCACGGAACCTGACTACTGCGATGAGCTGGCGATGCTGGAACAGAGCCTTAGCGCGCTGACCTCAGCCCAGATAATCGCTATCAGATAAGGGTCGCGCTGCATCTGAAAACATCAACACACTTCTGCCTTGGGAGGGTGCTGTGTCTCCCTCCCTTCCTTCGCTGAAAAGGATTTTACCGGTAAGTTCTTACCAAAATCCGTGTTTCAGCTGCAGAATGGAAGGGAGGGAGACACAGGAATTCATTACTGATGGGACGTCCCAAAGCAGTTCAAAAATAAGGGTGGGAAAAAACCAACAAGAGGCAGAAACCCAACAACCTTAACAACAAAGCGCAACCAGCGCTAAACACAAGTTCATCCAGAACTTTAAACTACAGCTGCCTGCAGGACCCTACGTCCGAGGGCTGCATCAGCGGAAGCACTGACGTCCACTTTATAAAACTTCGTAAACGTGTGGACAGAGCGCCAAGTTGCCGCCCGGCAGAGCTGCACTGCCGAAGCACCTTGGTGAAAAGCCCACGATGAAGCCACAGCCCTCGTGGAATGGGCTTGAATCTTAATCGGGCAAGATTCACCCTGAAGACGGTAAGCTTCCAATATAGCTGACGGATCCAACGAGCTATAGAATCCTTGGAAGCTCGTTGACCACGCCGACGACCGACTGGAACCACAAATAGGGAGTCCGTCTTACGAAAACCTTGAGTAATAGATAGATAAAACTTCAAGGCCCGCACTAAATCCAATGTGTGTAAAGCTCGCTCTTTCACATTCTTCGGATCCGGGCAGAATGAAGGCAACACAATATCCTGGTTGACATGAAATTGTGACACCACTTTAGGCAAAAAATCACCCCGAGTGCGAAGCACTACACGATCCGGAAAAAACTCCAGAAAAGGAGGCGAACAAGAAAGAGCTGCCAACTCAGAAACTCTCCTCAAGGAAGTGACTGCAACAAGGAAAGCCACCTTCCAAGAAAGTAAAGAAAGGCTAGCAGAAACCATAGGCTCAAAAGGTTTATGCTGAAGAGCCTCCAAAACAAGGTTGAGCCGCCAAGGAGACACGGGTGCCTTCCGCGGCGGAAACTTACGAGATATACCTCGGAAAAAGGAGAGCACGTCTCTATTCGAAGCAATGGTTCTCCGGAACAATAAGGACAGAGCAGAAATCTGACCTTTCAGGGTGCTGACTGCCAAACCCTTGTCTAGCCCATGCTGCAGAAAAGCCAACAGGTTGGGAATGGAAAATTTTCTCGGGTTCTGAGAGGACCCCAAACACCACGAAAAGAAGGTTTCCCAAATTTTGTGGTAAATCCTAGTAGTAGCCGGACTTCTTGCAGCACGAAGAGTAGCAATGACCTCGGCTGAGAAACCTCTACGGGTCAAGATTTCGGTCTCAAGAGCCACGCCGTCAAACGCAGGGACATCAAGTCCGGATGACAAACGGGCCCCTGAGTCAACAAGTCCGGTTGAAGAGGGAGTGGAAAAGGAGGTGCCGCCAACAGCGACATTATTGTCGAGAACCACACCCTTCTTGGCCAGTCTGGAGCTATCAAAATAGCTGGAATTCTCTCTAGTCTGATCCGACGCAGTACTAGAGGAAGTAAGGATATCGGCAGGAATACATAGATCAGCTTGAACTGATCCCACTGAGCCACTAGAGCATCCACCGCCACAGCCTTCGGGTCCTTGTACCTGGACATGAACGTCGGTAACTTGGCATTGGACCTGGATGCCATCAAATCCACTTGGGGGGTTCCCCAGTGAGAGCACAGTAGTGCAAAAACTTCCGGGTGGAGGCTCCATTCCCCGGGATCCATCCTTCTGCGACTGACCAGACCGGCATCAAAGATATAACAGGCTGCCGTTTCTAACCATTCACAAGTTTCCCGTATCTCAGATAACGGAGATTCATTTTGCAACTCCGTCTTCAGACGTGCCAACCAGCCTAGAGAAGCTCTAGCAGCACACATGGATCCTAGCACCGCTCGGAATCCATGACCCGCAGCCTCATAGCTTGCTTTTGCCGCCAATTCCGTTTTTCTATCCAAAGGCTCCTGTAAACTCGCTTTCCCCTTAATAGGGAGTAGTGAGGATTTACTAAGCTGAGATAAAGACACATCCACTTCAGGAGCAGAAGTCCAATTAGCCTTTAACTCCGCAGAGCATGGATAAAGTGTATCAAAGAAATGCGTTCCATGAAAACGCTTATCTGGACACAGACGTTCCTCCTCTATTACACTATTAAGCTCATCCAGAGCTGGCAATGTTGTACGCGAAGCACGGGACTCCTGGAACATGCGTGCTGATTTACCAGGACGACTAGTTACCTCCTCCGGTAACTGTAATATATCTCTCATGGCTTCAATTAATGCCTCCGTACGCTTCGCCATAGAGGAACGCCCCTGCGGCTCGTCCGCATCTGAATCGGATATTTCTCCATCCGAATTTAAAGGGGAACTCTGCCCAATATCAGATACATCTGACTCGCTCCGTGTAGAGGCCGGTAACGGCCTGCGTCGCTTCCTCTGAGAGGAATTAGCAGACACATATTGACCTAAAAGGTCAGACAAGTTGTTGATCGATCGAGCGATATCGTCCAATTTTTCACCGCTGTCGACCGCAGCGCTAGACGCTGTGGAGGTCTGCGTATCTGATTGCCGTAATGGCACTGGGACGTGGTCCGCGGCTTCTGAACTCTGTTCAGACATGTCTCACCTGTATGAGCAGGTCAAGCGGTAATACCAGCAAAAACTATGCGTTTTTTTTTGTTTTTTTTTTAAACGCTGAAGGGTTAACGCTTCACCAGGCAGGGTTACCCCAGCGGTATTCAGTCAAAAAATTTAGCTGGTAGAAATAACCCTCAGAGGGGTTAATATTGCAAACTCACCACAATATATATATGAAGTGTGAGCCCCAGCCAATTTTATGTCTCTAATGAGACTGCAGCTGCAGGATAGCGATCGCTGCGCTGCGGGGTGAGGAATCAGCACTCACCCAGCTGGCCGTGGTGTCTTATGAGGAGAGGAGCGGTCTGAGGAGCCCAGGAGCCTGTGTAATGGCCGCCACAGTGAGGGAGTCGCAGGAGAAACGCCAGAGCGCGCGTCTTCCTGCTCAGAAGACCGGGAATAGTTAGGCCACGCCCCCTGCTAGCTCAAATAATGAGCGCGAACTCCCCCGCTCCTGCTCCCTCTCTGTCCTGCAGGTATCTGCCTGCGGACAAAAGATCACCACATCTACATGTAACAGCGCTGTCACGCAGCGCTGAAGCATACTGACATACAAGTAATAGCGCTGTCACAGCAGCGCTGAAGCATACTGACATACAAGTAATAGCGCTGCTCACTCAGACGCTAAAGCACTCACACATAATTATAATAAAAAATTTGTGTGGAGTACTCACCAGCCAAAGCGCCACAGGGACCCTCAGGGGTTTCTGGCGCTGTGCCCATGCTTCCCCCAGGGCGAGGAACGCAGTGACCGCACGTGTGGTTTGCGTCCCGCCAGGGAAGCCATCCTCATCCCCCAGGGCCGGCAAGGATTCTGCAGGGACTTTGAGTAAATACAGATCCGCCAAGGGAGAGGTTGGGGTACAGCAGCGCTGGTACCCCTGAGACCTCTAGACCAACTGGTGATCCAAGTCTCTTGTCCGATATAAAATAATAAAATCTTCTGAGGAGCTGCATTAGCAGCGACCATCCTCTGGACCTCAAATCTTAGACTGGAGCTGAGTAGGAGGAGCCCGAGCTGGAGGGGCCAGCCAGTCAACACTCTTTTGATCTGAGGTGACATCCTGATCTGGGCTCCGCCTACCCATCAGTAATGAATTCCTGTGTCTCCCTCCCTTCCATTCTGCAGCTGAAAACTCCTTGTCTGCTGATCAATATGGACGCCAGCGATCAGGCCAACACCGATCAGCAGGGGGATTACCTGTTCTATGGATAGGTGATAATTTGTGTTGCCCAGACAACCCTTTTAATGGTGAAACATAACCCAGGTAGAGGTTCACATTAACCATCACCATGACTGAACTTACTTTGCCTCCAGAATTTTATGGTCCACCTCATCCAGCGACGAGCTGTGCGCAACATGTAATGTTCCAAAAACTGTGCTCCTCTTCTTCTTTATTTTCTCTGCCTAGAAAAAAAAACAGATGACAGCTAGTAAAGAAACAAAGGGATGGAGTATTCAGGAGCTGCAGAGAAACATTTTAGATTAAAGCCTAAAAACATTTGGGTCAGTCCATCAAGATTAGCATAGTGAAAGCTCACAAGACGCCAATTCTAATCAGAGTACACGACGCCAAACTAATTAAGAAATTCAGCGCCTCTAGTAAGTGGCGAGTACCTGTGTGCGCTGCACCAAAAATGCTACTCCAGTCAGGGACAGGAGTGTAATTTCTGGGGTAAAAAAAAAAAAAGCGATTTGATTAATCTGCTATGTAGATGGCAGATGAAAAGGCAGAAGCAGTGCTAAGCCGCTCCTGTCTTCTCACTGTCCCTGCCTGTCTTCAATGGCCAAAGACCTGACTCCGCTCCTGCTACAACGACGCTCTGCTAAAGTCGAATGTCATCCGATAATGATGCATGCAAATAATGAAGCCCCCATAACAACTCGTGATTGTCATGGGACAAAGGCGGAAGAACTCATTGTGCCAGTTATGACAAGTCTTCCTAGAGCTACATAGGAGTCCCTGTGTGGGAATGTGCAGAGGCGCAGACTTATCCAAGTTCTTACCTCATCTTTAGCTATCGCCAGCTGCATTTCCGCGTTCTGCTTCTTGATGTTATAGTACTGCACTTCCACCTCATGCGTTAACTGCAGCCATTTCTGGAGCGTATCAGGCACAGACCAATTACTCCTCAGTTCAAACTCCTTTTCGGCTTTCTTTAGGGCCATGCGAACCTGCAAATACCAAGTATGTATCTCCACGTTATACAGTGAGCCTCCACAGTAATCTCATCCTGTCCTACCCAGAAGAAGCTCATTTATTATGCATTTAGGCCCATTTGGGATATCAGCTCCTACAAGGATCAGGTCCCACCAGCGTCATACTCTGAAATATTTTTCCCACTGATGTAAGGCTCTGGTCTACAGTGAATTACTCTTAGGCTAAGTGCACACATTGTGGAATTGCCGCGGTAATTTCCGCGGCAATCCCGCACCTACCTGCCGCAGGAAATACGCAATTTTTTTGGTATGCGTATTCCCGCCAGAATAATAGCGTTTGCAAGAGTAATTAGCTTGCAGAATGCTAGCATTTTCCAAGCGATCTGTAGCATCGCTTGGAAAACTGATTGACAGATTGGTCACACGAGGCAAACAGTGTTTGACTAGTGTGACCAACTTTTTACTATTGATGCTGCCTATGTCACATCAATAGTAAAAGGATCTAATGTTAAAATAATAAAAAAACACGGATTTTGGTAAAAACTTACCTGTAAAATCCTTTTCAGCGAAGGAAGGAAGAGAGACACAGTATTCATTACTGATGGGTAGGCGGAGCCCCAGATCAGGATGTCACCTCAGATCAAAAGAGTGCTGACTGGCTGGCCCCTCCAGCTCGGGCTCCTCCTACTCAGCTCCAGTCGTACCAAAGCTTTGAGGAAAAGAGCCAAGATCACCAGCGGAGCAACATAACCCCTTCTGAAGGAACTTCAGAGAAAAAACACAAGGATACAGGTTATGCATGCAAAGAAAGCCAAAAACCACAGAGTTCCAGGTACTACTCACGGAACCTGACTACTGCGATGAGCTGGCGATGCTGGAACAGAGCCTTAGCGCGCTGACCTCAGCCCAGATAATCGCTATCAGATAAGGGTCGCGCTGCATCTGAAAACATCAACACACTTCTGCCTTGGGAGGGTGCTGTGTCTCTCTTCCTTCCTTCGCTGAAAAGGATTTTACAGGTAAGTTTTTACCAAAATCCGTGTTTCAGCTGCAGATGGAAGGAAGAGAGCCACAGTATTCATTACTGATGGGACGTCCCAAAGCAGTTCAAAAATAAGGGTGGGAAAAAACCAACAAAAGGCAGAAACCCAACAACCTTAACAACAAAGCGCAACCAGCGCTAAACACAAGTTCATCCAGAACTTTAAACTACAGCTGCCTGCAGGACCCTACGTCCGAGGGCTGCATCAGCGGAAGCACTGACGTCCACTTTATAAAACCTTGTAAACGTGTGGACAGAGCGCCAAGTTGCCGCTCGGCAGAGCTGCACTGCCGAGGCACCTTGATGAAAAGCCCACGATGAAGCCACAGCTCTCGTGGAATGGGCTCGAATCTTAATCGGGCAAGATTCACCCCGAAGGCGGTAAGCCTCCAAAATAGCTGACCGGATCCAACGAGCTATAGAATCCTTGGAAGCTCGTTGACCACGCCGACGACCTGCTGGAACCACAAACAGGGAATCCGTCTTACGAAAACCTTGAGTAATAGATAGATAAAACTTCAAGGCCCGCACTAAATCCAATGTGTATAAATCTCGCTCTTTCGCATTCTTCGGATCCGGACAGAGTGAAGGCAACACAATATCCTGGTTAACATGAAATTGTGACACCACTTTAGGCAAAAAATCACCCCGAGTGCGAAGCACTACACGATCCGGAAAAAACTCCAGAAAAGGAGGCGAACAAGAAAGAGCTGCCAACTCAGAAACTCTCCTCAAGGAAGTGACTGCAACAAGGAAAACCACCTTCCACGAAAGTAAAGAAAGGCTAGCAGAAACCATAGGCTCAAAAGGTTTATGCTGAAGAGCCTCCAAAACAAGGTTGAGCCGCCAAGGAGACACGGGAGCCTTCCGCGGCGGAAACTTACGAGCTATACCGCGGAAAAGGGAAAGCATGTCCCTACGCGAGGCAATAGCCCTCCGAAATAATAAGGACAGAGCAGAAAAACCTGACCTTTCAGGGTGCTAACTGTCAAACCCTTGTCTAACCCATGCTGTAGAAAACCAACAGATTGGGAATGGAAAAAACTTTCTCGGGTTCCGTGAAGATCCCGAACACCACGAAAAGAAGGTTTCCCAAGTTTTGTGGTAAATCCTAGTAGTAGCCGGACTTCTGGCTGAAAAAACCTCTACGGGTTAACATTTTGGTCTCAAGAGCTACTCCGTCAAACGCAGAGACTTCAAGCCCGGATAAAGAGTGAGTCCCTAGGTCAACAGGACCGGGCGCAGAGGAAGTGGAAATGGCGGCGCCGCCAAAAGCGACACTAGTGTCGAGAACCACGTCCTCCTTGGCCAATCTGAGCTATCAAAATAGCCGGAATTCTCTCCAGTCTGATCCGACGCAGCACCAGAGGAAGTAAGGATATCGGCGGAAACACATAGACTAGCTCGAAATGGTCCCACGGATCCACCAGAGCGTCTACCGCCACAGCCTTCGTGTCCTTGTACCTGGACACGAAGGTCGGTAATTTGGTATCAAACCTGGACCCCATCAAGTCCACTTGGTGGGTTCCCCAACGGAAGCCTCCGGGAATCATCTTCTCGCGACTGAGGAAGTCCGCCGTGGTATTCTGGACTCCTGGAATGTGAATTGCAGAGATGACTGGAACCCAGGTCTCGGCCCAAATCAGTATCCGAGACACCTTCAGCATGGGAACTCCTCGTCCCGCCTTGGTGGTTGATATACGCGACCGCCGTCGCATTGTCTGTCCGCACTCGGACTGGCATACCGCTCAAGGAGACCGTCCAGTGATGGAGGCAAAGAAAAAAAATTTTTTTTTTTTTTTTTTTCCTCAATACCAGGATGTTGATCGGTAGAACCGACTCTTCCGATGACCATACTCCCTGGATCCGAAGATCGTTCCAGACACCCTCCCCAGCCCGTCAGGCTGGCATTGGTGGTTATGACCGACCACTTCGGAGGGAGAAAGACTTTCCCAGGGATAACGCTCCTGGACGTAACCACCATCCTAGGGATTCTCGCACCCCGCGAGAAATGGTGACACTGCAATCCAGTGATTGCGACCGATTCCAACGACTCAGAATGAGCCTGTGGAGAACTCTGAAATGAAATTGGGCAAACGGAGGTGCTCCATGGACGCCACCATCAAACCCAGAAGGCGCATACCTTCCGAAGGGACATTGCTGTCACAGACTTCATAATCTGTACATGTTGGAGCAGACATGCCTGCTTGTCTGGAGGTAGGGACAACACCGCCCGTACCGTGTCGAAATGCATCCTCAAAAACAGGATTGCCTGCGACGATTCCAGAGACGACTTCTCCTTTGAGGCCACAATCGAAAGGTCGTCCAAATAGGAACGAATCGTAAGTCCCCGTCTTTGAAGAATTGCCATGAGATTTAGGCGCCAGAATCGTTGTAATGGTTGATTCTATGGCAAAAATGAAGGAAGCGCTGATGAGCTCTTCCGACGGAAACATGCCAATAAGCGTCACGAATGTCGATTGACCAAAGAATCGATCTGCGACAGGGCTGCCATAACGGAGCGAAGCGACTTCATGCTTGGCTCTGACGGAATGTCAGATGTCAGTCCGCCTTGGCGGATTTTTTTTTTTTTTTTTGAAAAAGAGAGAGAGACGACACAAACCCCCAGAGGGTTGGCCAGATCATCCCTTGAACCGAAAGGGACTGCCAATAACTATCGGCACTAGTCCTGCCAGACGCAGAAGTTACAGCTCTGCGTGCGATAAAGCTGTTTCTTTTGCCTTTGTCTTGGCAATCAGCTCCGTGAGGTCAGTCAAATAGCTGACCACTTTCTAAGCTAAAGATAGCAAACCCTGTTGGAAAACCGCGTTCCATCCAAGTTACAGTGCTCTTCTGACTGTAACTGCCGAGGATTGCGCCCTGGATAGCAGTGACGCATTATCCTTCAACTAGAAAAGCCCATCTACCTCGATAGAGGGGATCCATCTTGCCTCGCCGTCCTTAGACGGTCCAACCGGCTCAGGGGAACTTAACAAGTACACCTAGATCCTTAATATCGAATCTATGTACACGGCCTCGCAGATGGAAATTGTTGCCGTCTCCGTTTTTCTGTCCAGCGTGTCCTGCAGACTCGTCTTCCCTTTTATCAGGAAGATTTGCTAAGCTGGAATGAAGGGACATTCACTTCAGGAGAAAGGGTCCAATCAACAAACAACTCCGTAGAAAAACGGATACAGTTTGTAAGGTCGTCGCGACCCATGCGACCCTTGCAACATCCGGGCCGACTTACCAGGACGACAAGTTACCTCCTCCGGTAACTGTAACGTCCACATGGCTTCCACAGAAAGTTTAGTACGGCCCATGAGAGAGGCAGGGTGTCCCTGCCGATCCTCCTTGACCGAATCGGACTTCTTCGCTAAGCGAGAAAGAAGGCACCGATTTTGTGTCGCTTCCTTGAGAGGATCTAGCTGACACTCCATAGCCTAAAAAGGTCAGACAGGCCATTAATAGAAACCAGTGAAGGCCTCCATTTTGACACCACTGGAACCTCCGACCGTGCATGAGTCGAGGTCTGCGTGTCAGATACGCGAGGCTGGTCCGTAGCGGAACTGGGAGAGGATCTCTGACATGCCCTTGCATAGTATATGGCAGGATAAACCTGTCAGTAACCAGAGAAGTTCTTAAATAAAAAACAAAAGCTGAAGGGTTAAAGCTCCAAAGGGAGAGCTACCCCAGCTGTCTCCCATTAAGAGTTAACCGCCTAAGAAGGGGTTAAAGTAGCAGACTCCCCACAACCTTGATAATGAAAAAGGGAGTGCGAATCTCAGGCGCCTCTTATAAGGTCGCAGCTGCAGGACAGCTATGCCACACTAAACAGAAAAAACGTTCTGTAGCGTAGGCGCAGGACACAACATATCCGTAGCGCAGGCACAGGACACAGCACATCCGAAGGACATAGCGAATACATAGCGCAATGCGTCGGATGAGCAGGCGTCAGTCACCATCTGTAGTACAGGTGTAGGTGCTGGATAGAGCATCTGAAGCGCAGACGTTATGGAAACGTCAATCACAAGCATTTGGACGCTCCTCACACAGTATATGACGGTTTAAAAACGGTCAGTAACTGTTTCTCATATAGCAAACAAGAAACAACGGACGCTAAAGGGTTAAAGCTCTTACAGCATGAGCTACCCAGCTGACCCTTCAAAACAAGGGTTAACCGCCATCCAAGGGGTTAATGCCGCAGCCTCCCATAGCCCCTGCTGGACGGAGGCGTATTGCAGGAACTGGCTCAAAAAAGACGCCCTGCGCTCCCAGATATATGCGGTACAGCCGCAGATCGGGAATAAACTCAGGAAGGCGCCTGCAGTTGAAGGGGTTAAGCTTCCGCAGAAGCGACTCACCCTGCTGGTAATAGCTGCCAGGAGGAAAGGGAGAGCGATGGCCCCGAGGAGCTTCCAGCTCCTGCATTAATAATGGCCGCCGCGCTGTGTCTCTATGTAGAAGATGCAGGAAATGGAGACTGCCCAGAAAGCGCGCGCTCAGAGTGCCGCGAAAATTCAAATAAAAAAGCGGGAACTCCTCTCTCCTCACCGTGACTGAATACATGTACCGGCGGTCGCCGCCGCGACCGCTGAATGCGCACTGATATCACACAGTGAATACATGTAATAACGCTGCCACCGCAGTCGTTAAAGCACACTGCCATAATCACAGTGAATACATGTAATAACGCTGCCACCGCAGTCGTTAAAGCACACTGATATCACACAGTGAAAACATGTAATAACGCTGCCACCGCAGTCGTTAAGGCACACTGACATAATCACAGTGAATACATGTAATAATGCTGCCACTGCAGTCGTTAAGGCACACTGATAACACACAGTGAACACATGTAATAACGCTGCCACCGCAGTCGTTAAGGCACACTGCCATAATCACAGTGAATACATGTAATAACGCTGCCACCGCAGTCGTTAAGGCACACTGATAACACACAGTGAATACATGTAATAACGCTGCCACCGCAGTCGTTAAGGCACACTGCCATAATCACAGTGAATACATGTAATAACGCTGCCACCGCAGTCGTTAAAGCACATAGTGGTACATGTAATAGCGCTGCCACAGCAGTCGCTAAAGTACTACACACATTAGAAAAAAGGAATGTGGAGTACTCACCAGCCAAGGCGCCACAGGGACCCTCAGGGGTTTCTTGGCGCTGTGCCCAAGCTTCCCCCCAGGGCGAAGAACGCAGTGACCGCACGTGTGGTTTGCGTCCCCGCCAGGGAAGCTCTCCTCATCCCCCAGGGCCGGCAAGGATTCTGCAGGGACTTTAAGTAAATACAGATCCGCCAAGGGAGAGGTTGGGGTACAGCAGCGCTGGTACCCCTGAGACCTCTAGACCAACTAGTGATCCAAGTCTCCTGTCCGATATAAAATAATAAAATCTTCTGAGGAGCTGCATTAGCAGCGACCATCCTTCTGGACCTCAAATCTTAGACTGGAGCTGAGTAGGAGGAGCCCGAGCTGGAGGGGCCAGCCAGTCCGCACTCTTTTGATCTGAGGTGACATCCTGATCTGGGGCTCCGCCTACCCATCAGTAATGAATACTGTGGCTCTCTTCCTTCCATCTGCAGCTGAAAATAATAATGATATTCTCACCATCCGGCGGCCCCCGTAGCTTTCCCGCCTCTCAGCGACGCTCCCGGCCTATCGCGTTCCCAGTAATAAATAGCGACAATGACCCCAGATGACGTAGCATCACGCGAGACCGCTACGTCATCTGGGGTGATTCTCGCAATGCATTACTGGGAACGGGATTGGCCGGGAGCGTCGCTGAGAGGCAGAAAAGCTGCAGGGGCTGCCGGAAGGTGAGAATATCATTATTTTTTATTTTAATTACTGTTTTCACAGGGATATGGTACCCAAGGCCTGGATACCATCTGCACATGAACCGCTTACTTTGCGCATGGTGGGCATGGCCACATGCGGAAAGTAAGCGGTTCAATGCATTCCTATGGCGGAATCACCGCGATTCCGCAAAAAGAATGAGCATGCTGCTTTTTTTTCCGCAAAGCGATTGCACCGCGGAAAAAAGCGCAGCATGTGCACATCATTGCGGAATCCCATAGGATAGAATGAGTTGCGTTGGGTAAGCGTTTTTTTGCCGCGGCAAAAACGCTAAGTATCCTCAACGTGTGCACTTAGCCTTAGAAAGGTTTTACTGGAGTTGAACACCACAAAAACCAAACTAGTCGCTATGGTATTTGTGGCCACAACTAGTCCTCTTTGCCATAGGTTTACAGATGAGCGAGGACCTGCAGATGGAGAACCAATCTGTAGAGATCCTCTGCTCAGAAGTGCACATTGGGAAAACCTCTTCTAGTACCAGTTGGGATATATAGATAAGGAGTCTAGATTTAAATAAAAAGATATTGAAAAACTGGAGCAAGTACAGACAAGAGCTACCTGGATGGTGAGCAGACTGCAAAGTATGTCCTACGAGGAACGGTTACAGGATCTGTGAATGTTTAGCTTGTAAAAAAGAGGCTAGGACGAGACTTAATAGCTGTCTACAAATATCTGAAGAGATGTCACAGTGTAGAGGGATCATCCTTATTCTCATTTACACATGGAAACACAAGAAGCAATGGAATGAAACTGAAAGGGAGAAGATACAGATTAGATATGAGAAAAAGCTTTTTGACAGTGAGGGTGACCAATAAGAGTAACAGGCGGCCACGAGAGGTGGTGAGTTCTCCTTCAATGGAAGTCTTCAGAGGCTGACATACATCTGTGAGATGGTTTAGTGACTCCTGCATTGGGCAGGGGTTGGACACGATGACCCTGGAGGTCCCTTAACTACATTCTGATATGTGATGCCCCCTTTTTAAGAAGCTTTCCAGTATCAGTATGATATCCCAATACTTTGATTCTCACTGATCCCAAGAACAAAGGGTGCCCAGTGCTCCCCTGCCAAGGAGGAGGGGGGTACGCGAGTGTGGCCTCTCTGCATATTACGGAGTATTACCTGAACCAGCTCCTCTTCTGCATACTTCAGTCGGCTGAGCTCACATTCTGCTCCTTCCCTCAGTTCTCGGAGACGTTGAGCTTCTCGCTTTGCGTCGCTGATCTCGTCCATTAACTTGCGCTCCAGATTTTGTTTCTCTACAGCTACGGTCCGGTTCTCCTCCTGAGCTTTGTCTAATCTAATAGAGAATGAACAAATGTAAAATAATAATTACACTTTCCGATGCTCTTGATATAAATAGAGTGAACCCTACAAAAACCCTCCAGTCCTGCAGAAATCTCTACCGCCAACCCTCACAGAAGGCAAAAGCAATGTTCTATGTATGTTAATAAGCAGTAAAGTAAAAGAGGACGGAAAATAAGAAAACAGTCAGAAATCTGCATGTTGGCCCTAGGACCACTCCTGAGTACATGACCGTCATAGGGGAGTCCCTGCAAGAGCCCAATAGTCTACATGGTGTACTGCAGTGTCACAAAGCGGAATGCTGCAAATCCTACACCTGCCTCCCGCCGTAAAGTGTGTCACCCGGTAAATGAATATCTAGCAGTTTAATAGATTTAGCCATATACGTAAGATAAATTACCAAAATGTGTATCCCTAACAAATAAATAATGTGCCCCAAAAGGCACCCGATATAAAACAACAAAGAAAAAGCATGCCAGGACAGAAATAACCAAATCAATATATGAAAGTATCAAAAGATTATCAAATATAAAATGAAGAACTATGGGTACGGAAAGTCCCAAAACTACAGACAAAAGTGAAAATGAAACTGAATGTGTGAAACAGTGTGGGAAACCCCCACAAAAATAATATATGTACACAGGGCAGGGTCAGTGCATTAAAATAAAAAAAAAACACAATCATACAAACGAGAAAAACATACACAAGTAGATAATTATTCCACAATACATAAAGGAATGTATACATGTATACCTAAAGGTCAAATTCCACAGTGATCATGATATATGGATTAGACATATATGCAGAGACAAAGCCCAGTAAATATAAGTAATTCGCACAAATAATCAAAAAATATAATAAGGGGTAAACACCATCATGAATAATAAGATCATCCACCAAACACCAGACACGTGTTTCGCCAATGCTTCGTCAGGGGTCTATCTACATATGATATTATATCATGTGAGTAATGTTTTCCATCTATCAATGCTAATGTAAACAAGAAGAATTAGCTACTAAAAAAAAGCAAATAGTCCAGTACCAAGGAAGAAGAAAATACATTGAAACTTACGAGAGAAAATGGAAATATTTGAGCACTTACATGGCCACAAAGCACATTGTCATGAAAAAGTTAAAGGGGATGTGCAGGTATACGCTCCTGCTCCATCCGACATCAGGCGTTGAGAGAGGCTGCTGTATACCGGGGAAACATGCGAGGTGGAAAGCACCGGAGCCCTATAATGGTCCTAGAAAATGGTACAGGTCCGGTGAGCAGTACTGGCTGGTGTCAGACTATCCTGCCCCTCGTGCAGTGGCATTTCCATGCTTTATGCCAGATAGTGCAGGACGCCGTACACACCACCGTTCGCAGCACATGTACTGAACTCGCATGTGAATGTAGAGCGGCGGATGCCGGACTGATGATTTGCATCAGGATGGAATTTTTTTTATTTTTTTTAAGCGCAATTTCACTTTGCTTTTTTAAACATTCAAGGAGGAAGCTGAAAAAAGCAGCACGATTAAAAATTAGAAAACGCATGTTATTTTCTTAGGATGTCAGTAAGGCCAGGTCCAGATGAGCATATTTGCGGTCAATGTGTAATGGCAGCCTGCCCCGGCACGTACACGGCATTCACCTGACGACGTCTGTCCTTACCTTTCCTGTAGCTCGAGCAGGCTCAGCTCCGCTTTCTGCAGCCCCTCTAAATCTTTCATCATCTGTGCTATATGCTCCTTGGAGGTTTTGTTCTGCGTATAGGCAAACCAGCAGCCGCCAACGCCAATCACTATCGAAATGGTCAGGACAAAATCCTTCACCCAGTTATGAGGGGGGCCTGAAAAGCAAGGATCTCCGTAAGTCCCGACGGCGAAAACGCTGCCCAGTCATTAGCAGCGGAGCCTCAATACTCACGTGTTAACGGCCCGAACAGGACCACATCCAACGCCTTCAGGTGAAGCTTCTGTCTGTGGCTTCGATCGATGATCTTCAGCTGCGAGATCATAAACAGCGGCTCGTTCACAGCTATTCTGTTGGCAAAGCACAAGTAAACTTTTCATTTACACTAGCAAAAGAACACGATACGCTGTAGTAATCCTGCCCATCACTATTACACGGGCTGGAAATAAAAAGCAAAATACATTGGAGATGTGATACTGAGCGAAAATGTCAGCTCCATCTATCCCCGCAGACGTGGCCCAGGACCGTTGCAAGAGGCTACATAAAGCAGCACCCAACAGGTCAGCAGAGGGGGCATCGTGGAGAAGTTGTACTGTACATCCGGGTGAAGGGGTGGGTTAGTCCTGTTGTGACGACGCTGCTGGAGAGGAGATTCTCCATGACTCAACATATGCTCAAATAGAGCACAAATGACTGTTCAAACAAAGCACAGAAGCCTGGTGCTCCCGCAGAGTCACCGGCCAGTTCAATGAACCTTCTCGATTTGAACAGGGCACCTTTCCAAAGAGAGGTGGGAAGGTGTGCTGAACAGGTCGGCCACTCCGAGGGAGGACCGAGCAACTGTGATGGGTTTGAACAGTCATTTTGTGTTTCCGGATTTCCTTCGGCTACGTTCACATGTCCAATAGTTATTTACTGTTTGAATCCATTTTAGAATGACAAAAAAAAATTCAATAAAATATTCCAGTGCAGGATCTATCCAACTGAACGAGGATGAAAATGTCCTACAGCGTCTTCTGTTTGTCTCCTTTCCAGCAGTAACCTTCGGAATTGTTTTGTTCTATCCCAAAAAAAGGATAGCACCTGGATCCAGTTATTTTTTTACTTTTACACTGAAGTCTATGGGAAACGAATAAAAACAGATCTGTTAACAGATCACCTTTTTAAGCACTGCAAATGGAGATACCAGAGACATCTCTAGTAACAAAGGATCATAAGGGAACAAAAACAGATGGAAAACAAAGTGTGTATACACGTTTTTTGCTTCACTTTCAATGGATCTAATTTTTTATTTTAAGGACGGGATCAGTTACAAAATGATAACAGAACATGTGAACACTGCCTGCCTCCGACTCTACACTGAAGGCCTTTCTGTAGGATAGAGCATTAATATTTGAGCGATGGCGGTGCAACACCCGCTAGCCCTGCGAATCTGTTCCTGATACCGGATGAAAGCGTTGCATATCCGCCCCTTGAATCAATAGGGATCAGATGTGCAGTCCCCGGTCGCTGACACCGTACAGATGACTGAGCTGTGCAACGCAGCTCCACAACTGAGCCATTCTGGCCACTTCCAGCATCGAGGAACTAGAGAGGTCACAAAATAGAAAGCTTTTCACAAAATTTCCCAGAATATTAGTCCACAAAGCAAGCGCATTATCCGTCTGTTCATGGGATCAGGAAACAATGAGGCTCCTCAATTATGGTACAACCAATGTGTTTACCTCCTAAGTGACCACACAGAGCATGAGGGGCCTGAGGGCCCACAATCACCTCTTCGTGTAGGACAGTCACCTGAAGGCCAGTTGGTCACCTGGAACGTTTTGTTTGCCATCTGTCAGACAGCTACATTAAAGAGAATCTGTCACCCCATTTTAGCCATATCAGCTAAAGATATGACTGAATTGAATAGTGCGTCCCATAAGCAAGCTATCGGTATATAGCTTATATCCAGATACCCCCGTTTTGATATCAAAATACCGTTGTAAAGTTCGGATTCACAGACGGCCATACGCAAGTGATGCCGAGGAGCGGGGGGGGAAGGGACAGAGAAAACGCCGCCCTCCGGACCGGAACGCCCTGATTTACAGAAAATAATCCTAACTTTACTAAGGTATTTTGCTATCAAAACGGGGGTATCAGGATATAAGCTACACGCCGATAGCTTGCTTATGGGATGCACTATTCAGTCATATCTTTAGCTGATATGGGTAAAATGGGGTGACAGATTCCCTTTAAGGAGCACAAGATTGGTGAATCCGAAGAGAGTACTCCCTTCTTCTATAGTGTGGCAGGGGTCAAGTACACATTTGGTGGAAGAAGGAGAAGAAGTAATGGTTTGAGGTCACTTTCTAAGGCTTGAGATGAAGACTACTCGTTCCAGTGAACGGAACAGAATGTGATGCAGTTATAGGTAATTGCTTTCACCATAATGCGCTTCACTGTAAAGTCCACAATTTAGAAAAGGCAGAAGGTCAGGCGGATCAACTCCGTATCATTCACGAAATTAGATACGATATAGAGGTGTCCATGTATTTTAGGCCAGGATGTGAGGGGCCTTCAGTTGAGCTCTTCTGTCAAACCATTATATTACTTGGCTGTATTACATGACTTTCACCAACATAACTAGTAAAGGTTAAGAAACAGACAAAAACATGTTAGCTAGTGATGTGCGAACGTCGTCTGATCAGGGGTTACCCGAGCATGCTCGGGCGCTAACCGACTGTCTGCGGCGTTCTCGATAAATATGTTTGAGTCCCCGCGGCTGAATGTCGCACGGCTACTAGGCAATTCTTGCATGTGTTACGACTGTCAAACAGCCGCGAGACATGCAGCAGAGGGGACTCAAACATATTTTTCGAGCACTCCGGAGACACCCGGTTAGCACCCGAGCATGCTCAGATAACAACTAATCCAAGCATGTTCACTCATCACTAATGTTAACATAACATCCTCTAAATTTTTCCTAATGTGTCAAGACTTTACCACAAAATGGAAAAAAAATGAGGGTGTAGTAACCAGCGATTTTGCAGCGACACTCGCAAGGTCAGTGATTACCATGGAGACATCTGCAGACACCTCCCGCATATATCCCCTTGCTTTTGATTTCAGGTGACATGCTCATTAATAGGAATAACAGATTTTAATTACATAGCAGGAATATATTCCGTAGCACATGTACAAACAAAAACATTAGAGTAAGACTATGTGCACATGTTCAGGATTTGCAGCAGAAGATTACAGCCAGCATCTGTGTATGTTCTGCTAAAAAGTGCTACAAGGTGCATGGAGAAAGTGGAAATAGATGACAGAAAGGACCAAATTCTCAGAAAAAAGGGAGAACCGAGAACCGCTAGTGAGTTAATGGCACAGCCCTTACTATATTGTGTGCAGTAGTGCATTCCAGAGAACAGGTGCAGCACAAGAAAAGTCTTGGAGACAGGATTCGGAGAGTTGGAGTATGAAGGATGTCAGTCTTAGATCATTCACAGAACAGAAGTTAAAGGTAGGTTGGTAGACAGAAATGGAGGAGATGTAGAGTAGTGCAGAACTATGGAAAACTGAGGTTGAGTATGAGAAGTTTATGCTGTATTTTGTAGCGAATGGGCAACCAGTGCAATGTCTGGAACAGGGTGCAGGCATCGGTGTAGCAGGTGGACAGAAATCTGAGCTTAGCTGCTGCATTTGTGATGAACTGGTGAGCAGTGATTTTAGTAAATGGGAGTCTGATTTGTAGCGATTGCAGTAGTCCAGACGAGAAAGAATCAGAGAATAAAAGTGACAAATGTTTTTTTCAGTTAAAAAAAAAATTAAATAAATTTAAAAAAAAAGGTTGAATTCTGGAGGCGGATGTTTTTGAGGTGCAGATGACATAAGTGATTATTGGGATACAGGGAGTGAACCAAAAAAAAAAAAAAAAAGTCAAATATAATTCCAAAACAGTGAGCGTGCTCTCTGGGAGCTATGGTAGATCCTAATAACACACATAGATTGAAATTTCAAGTGAACGTAGGTTAGTACAGGGAAGAAACACAACTTTAATTTTGGAAATTTTCAATTTCAGATAAAGGGACAGTCGATGGAATCATTGGTATTTTGTATTTATGGTGAGAACACAGATCAAGTATTCTGTAAATTATTGATATGCACCAAGTTAGAAGAATCTAAAAATGTCAAAAAATCAATAACTACGGTAACTAGAATTTATAAACGGCCTTTAATATGCCTAAACACCATTTTATCTTAGCACTGAAGAGAAGTGTATGTATATTCACACACAAAAGCAAAACATAATATTTAGCGTCATAACGAAGACGAAGGACAGGACCCCATGGCCTCATCAAGATCTGGTGGTGGCATATTTTAGGGTCAGTGGGAGTGCTGCACCCAAACATACTGCAAGATTTAATTTACCAAATGAGCTTAAAAAAAAGACCCTACAAAATGTATTTTTAAAATTAGGTATAAAAAAAACACAACATGTAAATATAAGCAACAGACGTTAGTCATTTGTCGGCAAAATGCTCCTTCGGTTGATGGCCATCTTTCCAGACTCCCCTATACATTAACACTCGTGTCACCTAACCGCTTCTTGTCTCCTACGAGGATGATGATGACTCCTACCTTGGTAGAGTTGTTCCTTTGACGGCGTTTTCCCGGAAGGTTCTTTCATACTGCGGGAGCTCCACAAACTCAAATAACCACTGCAGAGTCTCTTCTTCCGTCCAGTTGTGAACTGCGGGAAAAAGAAGAGTCAATGTTATGGCTAATCCATCTACTTTTATTGAACTTTCTCATTATTTTACACACACATTTGAGTCCTAATCCTTTTTCCAAATGACACAATACAGGTATTTGCTTAGTGACGTGGGTGTAGAACCCACCACCCACAAGTTAAACCAACATCTAGAAAAGTTAAGGATGACTAAGGTCACATTTACAGTTCAGACTTTTGCACGCCTGGGAGACTTTACATATTCTCACATTTCACTACAAGGGGTAGAAAACTACTGTCAGCTCCTGTTAGAAAACTACGGTCAGCTCCTGAGTCCATTTTACCGTGAAATTCATCTGCACGCTTACACAAAAATGAACGGTTGTCTTATAGGTAATCTAGCTGTGAGGGGAATTTATAGTTCAGGCAATGGCTCTGACGGAGCCTTGCAACATGATTTAAAGGGAGTCTGTGACTCCGAAATAATTCTGCAAGATTTACAATACAAATCATACCAGTAATATACACTGTAGTATGTTAGTGGCTGAAAAATCAACTTGTAATCTACGTGCACATCAGGAAGTTTCTGCCCGCCATTGGTGTGGCCAAGGACTCAATGCATTCTTACCCCCCAGAATTTGCATTTTTAGCACATCCCTTGATCCCGATTGACAGCACTCTTCCTCAGAGTGGGTGGTTCCTGAAACTGAAATCTACATGCCCGAGTGTGTGCACTGACACTGCAAGAGTCCAGAGGCGCACGCACAACGTGGGTGCATGCGTGCTACAATCCCTGGCTCCTGTCTGCGGCCTTCACTAGCTGCACCCCAAGAAGGGTGGAGAATAGGTAACCAATGCATGACGATCAGGAGGTGTGTTTAAAATGTAAATTGAGGGGTGCAAGGGTGCACTGAGCCCCTGGCCATGCCAAGGGTAAGCCAAATCCCCCTCATTTAAATTTAGGTCAGTGCAACGCTAATGTGAAACCAGCCTAACTCAGCACAACTAATAGAACAGGTGGTTTCTCCAAACTCCATTCTAGTATCATAATTATTCAACTCCTTCATGACAAGCGCCTTCATTCCACCGTAGAGCGGCTCCGGCTGTTATGACCGGCTGTAGACATGATGCATGGCCAGACACCAGCTACTTAAAGCGTTAGAGGAATTTTGTCCCATGTTTACAAATTCTGCTTTTACACCTAAGGTCTCTTTCACACATTAGTTTTTTTCCCATCTGTCACAATCCGTCGCTTTGTGAAAAAATCGGATCCAGCGATTGATGGTGCAGGATCTGTTTTTTTCTCATAGACTTGTATTTGCGACGGATGGCCGTGCGTTTCCGTTGAAAATTCTTTGTCCGTTGGACGGAGGCAACGTACATAGGAACATTTATTGTGTACATCGGAAAATCGGACAGCGACGGATCCAGCGCCGTCCGTCATGGGCTATAATGGTAGCCTATGGGCGCAGAATCCGTCACTGTCCCATTCCGTTTTTTTGATACTGAGCATGCCCGGAACAATCAATATCTCTCTCTCTATACGGAGCCATCGAAATAACTGATCCGGCGCATCACTTTTTTACAATCTGCACTGGATCCGTTTTTTTCCAACTATGACGGATTGTGACTGATTGTAAAAAAAAAACTGATGTGTGAAAGAGGCCTTATTCGCAATGCAACACACATTTATACCTACGGTATATACAAATATATACCTATATACACACAAAACTGTTACATTCTATCAAAATGGGGGGTACTTTGAAGAATCTATGGTTTAGCGCATATTCCACTTTACTCCTTGTTTCCATTTGTAGTTTTGCTGCCTTTTGTTTGAATCTGTAATGTGCACATTCCAATAAGAACAAAAGAAAACAATTAACAAGAACAGGGACGTCCAAACTTTTTACGGGTACTGTACATATAATTCATTTTCCTATTTTTTTTACAATGTGAAGTTTATGTAAAGGCTTTGGAGGTTTATGCAGTATACCCCGTCTGACAATTCCCCTTTAAAAGGTATAATCTAAAAAGTCAACATTTACTCCTGATCCTAAAGGTACTGCCACACTTAGTGATCTCATTAGCGATCTCAATAACGACGCAAGCTAATGAGATCGTTTTTGTGATCGTTTTAATGTCGCTAGTAGCTGCCACACTTAGTGATCTCGTTAACGACGCATAAGCTGTTAGCGATCTCATTAACGACTTTAACGGTCATTGCTATGTAAAAAACAGCGCACATCGCTCACAAAAGGTGCCAGACACAGCGATATAGGCTCACCAGTGGGACGCCAATGATCTAAATACGGTCCAGAACTCTAGTGAACGATCAGCGAGATCACAGCAGGGGCCACGTCGTTGCTACATGCCACACACGTTAGCGTCACGAACGAGATCGCTAAATAGTGACGTATTTTAGCGATCTCGTTAGCGACGCTGTTTAGTGTGTCATACCCTTAAGAGTTAAAAAATCCATATCACCTCGCCCATCAGGAATGTGAGAAGTATAAAGTGAGGCTGGGCGCCCTGGCACGGGGACCATATAAGGTAGAAGACTTTCTCCTGTTATTCAATTAAAAGGTCTACATGGGAGATTACAGCTGGAGCCGTACTGCACATGGATTAGGATTTTTTTTTTTTTAAACTTTTCCCTTTTCCAAACTGTTTTAAAAATATACATGGATTCCAAAACTGAAGACGATTATATCTATGAGTGAATATTCCATTATGTCAAAAAGGGGAGATCACAATTTTAGGATAGATCATAAATACAATTAAAGAGGAAAAAGAAATTGAGGTCCACCCATGAACACATTAGGGCGGTTCTTGGCCGTGACGTACAAACCAGTAGAGATAAAGGCCATTGGGGCGAGTCGTGGCACCCGTGAACACATTAGGGCGGTTCTTGGCCGTGACGTACAAACCAGTAGAGATAAAGGCCATTGGGGAGAGTCGTGGCACCCCTGAACACATTAGGGTAGTTCTTGGCCGTGACGTACAAACCAGTAGAGATAAAGGCCATTGGGGAGAGTCATGGCACCCCTGAACACATTAGGGTAGTTCTTGGCCGTGACGTACAAACCAGTAGAGATAAAGGCCATTGGGGAGAGTCATGGCACCCATGAACACATTAGGGCGGTTCTTGGCCGTGACGTACAAACCAGTAGAGATAAAGGCCATTCGGGCGAGTCGTGGCACCCGTGAACACATTAGGGCAGTTCTTGGCCGTGACGTACAAACCAGTAAAGATAAAGGCCATCGGGGCAAGTCGTGGCACACGTGAACACATTAGGGCGGTTCTTGGCCGTGACGTACAAACCAGTAGAGATAAAGGCACCTGACAACTCTAACCAGCGATACAAACTTGGATACAGTACTGTACCTCTATTCAATTAGACTATGGTTACAAACGTAAAAAAAGGGGTGGTCAAGAAAATCTAAATTATTGAACCTGTCACTAGATTCATGCTGCCCCTACCTCGGGCAACATGAATCAGAGGACAATTACATGACCTATAGATTATAAGAGTCGAAAAGTCGGACAGTGACTATAGTGAGCGACTTGGCTATTGCGGTGTGGTCGCAGCCCCGACTCCAGCTGATTGTCTTTTCCAAGGGTGTACATTGAGAGAGACCTGTCAATCGCCTAGTGAGAGGGGAAAAAGCCAGTCAGGGGGCACACCGGACTAGAGAATGCTATTCCTGGCTGCAATTAAGCAGTCAGGCTCTAATTAATGCCGATTGTGATATGGGCAGCCTGAATCTAGTGACCTGTTCCCCTTAAAAGCAAGGGTGGCACGGTGGCTCAGTGGTAAGCACTGCAGCCTTGCAGTACTGGCGTCCTGGGTCCAAATCCCACCAAGGATAACATCTGCAAGGACTTTGTATGTTCTCCCCGTATTTGCGTGGGTTTCCTCCGGGTTCTCCGGTTTCCTCCCACATTCCAAAGACATACTGATAGGATTCTAGATTGTGAGCCCCATTGGGGACAGCGACGATAATGTCTGTAAAGCGCTGTCGAATTAATGGCGCTATATAAGTTAGTAAAATAAATAAATAAGATATTCATACACAACCATTTTCTCCAAATTCAAGAAATATTGTCCGAAGGGTTTAGCCAAAGTTTGGCAAAAATTTGATCAAAGCTTTTCCCTTTACGTCAGTCCATGAAAATCAGAACGCACTGGGACTCCAAATTTTTTCCATGGACCCACAGATTTGCATTGACTATTTTGATCCAACATTCGGAAAAAAATCAGACACTTTCTTATTTTTTCTCCGCGGACCACTTAGCCTCTTTCACACTTTAGTTGTGCGACGTCAATCAAAATCCGTCAAAATGTGAAAAAAACGGATCCGCCATTTTTTTTTCCTCCGCCAAAATGGCGGACTTACGGCGGATCCGCCGCATCCGCCATTTTGTATAATGGCCGCCTGTGGGCGGCGGATCCGCTGGCATCCGTTTTCGACGGAATCCGCCTGCGGATCCGCCCGCCTCCATACAAAGTGATTGAAAATAGTGCCAAAACTCACTCTCTCTCTGGACTTACATTTCCGGAACGACATTTTCTTCATTTCCGGGTGAAATCTTCTTGGCGGATCCGTCAGAAAACTGATCTGTTTTACATCCGTTTTTACACTTTTCTGACGGATCCGCCATTTTCACACTTGGGCGGACGTCACACAACAGAGGTGTGAAAGAGGCCTTAGTCCAAGGAAAAAATAAAAAAACCTGACGTGTGGATGGCCCCATAGAATATCCTTGGTACGAGTGCCTTGTCTGACAAAATCGGTCATGTGCACCAGCCCTCAGCCTCATCTTTCCTCCAAAGGAGCCATTTCAGCTTTGCACATTCCTAGTGGCTCTGTGCTTTCTGGTCCCACTCAACCAGTGCCTAGTGATAACCCACTTCAGGCAGTGATTAGCATAGTGGGCATTTCTGGCCATTTACGGTGTCGAGGACAGGAAGTAGAATCCATTAGGGACTAGGCAAGCACCGGCGGTATACAAGAGGCGACCGGGTGCCTTCTTCATTTAGAATGCGAGTCTGATCCTTTTTGTTGACCATTTATATTCCCAACACATCGCTCTCTCATCAGTAGCAGCTCCGACGCTACAGAAAGTCAGCGTTCCTCCAGACTGCAGATTTGGAAAAGGGAAGCCCTTGTAGTGCTCTAGTCTGAAAACATCTTTTTTTCCCTGTTTTTGGTGTGGAATTAATCCCACAAGCCACAGCTTGCCCAGATTTAGTCACTGGATAATGGCTACAATCACTCATTGTACGCCATTTATCCAGATTAATATTCCGAACATTTTTGTGGATCACACTTACAGGCTGTACTTCAGTGCGGATGTTTTGTCAGCATGGATTTCCTTTCATCTTGGACTCCATAGTCTGATTCTTTACTAGAGAATTGTAATCCCTTGTTTATTTGACCCTACGCTAGAAGGAGCGGAGAGTTAGGAAGTGCGATATCCAGACACGCTTTATGGTGACATTGTGTAATAATATTTTCTGGGGAACTAAACAAACCCTCAGCTCTTGTGGAACATGAGTAAAAAGCAAAATAAACCATTAATGGGCTCCACCCGCTTATAATAATAAGCTTCAAGACCCAGCAAAGCTTACAAATCAAAGTACCCGCAAGCTGCAATAAATGGGGTTCAGTCCCTCATATGCAGATGCACATACCTACAATAAAGGGTGCTGGAGAACTTTCCTTAGGGTATGTGAACATGATGTTTCTTAGACACTGAATTTTCCCTGCAAAAAAACTTTAAAAAAAAAATGCGTTTTTCCTTTTTCCATCATTCAGAAGTCGAGTCGGCTTTGCGGTGCTATTTTTTTTCCTCTATATATGGATTGTATGTATTAGTAGTGAGCGGCAAGTGGACGCCGCCAAAAGTGCTCGGGTGACTTCATTTAACCGCTTTGAAGAAACTCAAAATAGACGGAGCAAGTTGTTTTTACATCGCAGCGCGTTTGCTCATATTCCAAAAGACATTAAAACGGGGGGAAGGGGATTTATAAAAGCTTTTATGCCACGAAGGATTGAAAAGGAGCAACATTTTTGCAAAATGGCAAAAAAAAAAAATGAAACACTTGCCATTTGAATCAGCTCCGGTGAAATGGGCAGAGTTGGGAAGGAACCAGGATGGAGTGGCCATGCCTGCTATTCCAGTTCATGAAAACTTTTAGCAATGAACAATAAGTACAATTGAAAACCCTTCGTTCTTGAGAATGGAGAGGATTTTAAATAGGTAAATTACAAAGTTGCTTGGTTACAACCATTTAAAAATGTTACCCATGTGTGATTATGAGAAAACCCCTTTTCATTAAGTCAAGATATTCAGGCTTGCAGAGCGGCATTTTGGAATATTAAAAAGACAGATCTCTGGCATTTGGAATGCCAAAATACACAAACATTATTTTAATCAGCTGCTAGGATGATATGTGCGTTGGATTACTATTAAGCAGGATGATTACATATCCTCATAATTGGAAATTATTTTTAGCTCGTATGCACAAACATAATATGAATTTTTTTTATTTCTAATGCATCAGATGGTGCGGCCATTAGCCATGATGATAATCATCAACAACAATTATTTAAAGCGAATATCTGGGAATAACAAAAAAAAAAATGTACCTAAGCACTAACAGGCAGGTAATTGCTACTTACCTGCCTCTCGTGTCCGGCGCTGTTCTTCCCCGGCACAGGGCAGTTGCAAACCGCTGCAGCCGGGAATTCAGATGTCTCTGCTGACGTCACGTCTACAGAGTGGAGGCTTCTTTTCCGCTCCGTCGACAGGACTTCCGGCGTCGTTCTGATTGACAGACGGGTACCCGCTGCCTGTCTGGGGGAGCCAGCTGTCACTCAGAATGACCTCGGAAGCCCCGATCCATCGCATCAGCAGAGGCAGCTGAATCACGGAAAGGAGCAGTCTGTGACCACTATGTGGTGGGAAGAACGGTGCCGGGCACAAGAGGCAGGTAAGCTGCAATTACCTGCTACCGCTGCAGGTCTCGATTAGGAGCGCACCTGCAGGGTTTTAGTAAGAACCAGTAAATGGATTCAGCGTGTGCTGCTGAATCCATATATTAAATATTAAGATAAGGGTACCATCATTTCTTGTCCAGGCCTATTTCATGAGTTTTATTTTTTAAAAATTCAGTGGAAGCATGGTTGAAAAGCAATGTCTGACTTTCATTTGTTCATTTTCATCGATTTTTGATTTATTATTACTTTTGTCAGATTCAAGTTATTTCTGTCACCATTGTGGGTTTTCCTGTCATTAAATGAGGGGTACCAACAATTTTGACCACATGTATATTAGGTTGCCTTTATTCTTTTGTTTATAGAAAGCATCCAAACCCTTTTAGATACTGAAGGTGCGCAAGCCCGAACTTGGCATCAGGTTGCGCATTGCTCATCACCTTCAGATGTTTTCCAGCTCTTCCACAGGTCCTCCACGGTGATGTGTTTGTCCTCTCTGTGCAAGTGGTCGTGCTTGCGAGAAGCATCCTTGTAATTCATGTCTTCACGTAAGAACTAGAAAAAAAGGTAATACACGTTAGACAAAATGGTAATGTGGCATGATAGCAAAGACCATGTAACTTCAGGAAGCACAGCTACACAGCATAGTGCACTTACAGACGCAATTTTCCAATTTAGACGAAATCATTGCAGGAGCTGCCTTTAAAACTGAAAGGGAATCTGTCAGTAGGACCAACCCTCCTAAGCAGTCTACGTGGGCATGTAGGTCATAGGGAGGTGAATATAATGATACTTTTGGCATCTGCTATCTAATTCCTTATTCCACAGACATCTACGCGTTTCTAAATATGCAAATGATCTGCTATGACCTGTGAGCTGGACATAGATCTCCCTGAGAATCAGCCTCTGGAGAAAAGGAGGAGTTACCAGTGTGATGAGTAATAGCTGACAGTCCGCTCTACTTATCTACATGTCTGATAATGCCTCCTTTCATGTAAAGTAACCTCTGGGGGCAGATTTCCGGGGAGATCTTTGTCAGTCCCATAGTTCTTACAGCTCATTTACATATTAAGAAAAGTGTGGATTTCTCCAGTGTAAGACATTGGATCGCAGATATCATGGTATCATTTTATTCCCTTTCTTATGACCCATGTGCCCATATAGGCGGCTTTATCCTACTGAAAAGATTCCCTTTAAACTGTAAAGTTATAAAAGATTACTCAGTTTAAAAAAAACAACTCACTGGCCACTAGGTATTATGCTAGAGATCACACTTCTTATTCTGTACAGGGGACTTTTCAGCAGTTTCATTAACATCACACTCAGGATTACAATGACATACAACACTATAAGTAGATAAAACCATTCACAATAGGCGATGGTCACAGCTCACTTTCTCCTCCTCCCTTCACAATGAACTTTCCCTGAATTAGAGCATGTCTAGAAAGCTCTCCTGTAAAAATCAATGGATCAGCGCCAGCCTAGTGCTGCCTGTATGTATGTGGCTACTGTAAAACATATCTCCAAATACTGTTAAAAGGCTCAGACGGGATGGCTGGTCCCAGAGTGATGTTCAGAAAATGAAAGAAAATAAACATAGAATGAGAAAATAAAAACAGATTGTCGGATGTGGAAGTCCGCATCCTGAGAGTTACCAGGAACGCAGCGACATGTTATTGCATCTGGATGCAGATTGGGAAGATTTCATTACAAAATGTAGATTTTTAAAATATGTGAGAAATGCACAAATCTGACAACAGGGTAAAGGTGTACAAGCAAATAGTCAATGGGAACGACTATTGTCAGAGCAGTATGATCTCCCACATCACTGACGGAAGCTCGTGAAAGGAATGGAAAGGTTACCCACAACTATGCACGGCCTGAAAACACCAGTGTACATCTCACGGTCACATAGACACTGAATGTTGGAGGAAGAAAATCCCCCCACAAAAAAAAACACATCACTGATAATTGCAAGGTGCATATTAGTTATTTGTCAGGGAATAATCAATCTTGCATGGGACTGCTGCTGTGGCTAACATGTAGTTTCACCCTTTGGAGGGACTGAATACTGATCAGATAAAAAAGTCCATCATCATGTTTCATTATGTTCATTTCATCAACAAGTGGGAAAACTTAAAACCACATTACCCAGTCGCTATGGCATGCATTTTCACAGTAAGTTTACCTGCCTCATCAGGTCTGAGATATTTACCGTATTTAGCAAATGTATAATGCGTATTGTGAAATCTGCTGACACACTGAGTATGTGCACACATCTTTTTCAGGCGGGACTACCTACCTAATATTTCAAGAGGAAGACGTTTCAGGAAATGCCAGCATTTTTTTCCCCTGAAATGACTTATTTTTTCTCCAGAGAGCTTTTTTTTTTTTTTTTTTTTTTTTTTTTAATGTTTTACCATTGGCGTTTATTCTCCCAGCATTATTTTGGTATTTTTTTTAACAGCATTTTTCTGTTTCTGTATTAAAAAGTGTAAGAGGGCTTTCTGAGCAAAAAAAACACCTGAAGAACGGTCCACTCACGTCTTTAATCTTTGGAAACCTGAAGCCGTTAGAGTGCCAGGGGTGGGCAAATAATCTTCCCAAGGAATCACATGGAACCGTGACTGTTGTGAAGGGCCGAATCAATAGACAGAAACTTTGCGCAATAATAATATAAAATTAATTTATATGAATTGTATCACTTAATATTGAGCAGAACTAATTATGCTGACATACCGCAAGAGCCCACACACAGCCTGCTATATACCGCAAGAGCCCACACACAACCCGCTATATACCGTTAAGAGCCCTCACACAGCCCGCTATATACCATAAGAGCCCTCACACAGCCCGCTATATACCATAAGAGTCCTCACACAGCCCGCTATATACCGTAAGAGCCCACACACAGCCCGCTATATACCGTAAGAGCCCACACACAGCCCGCTATATACCGCAAGAGCCCACACACAGCCCGCTATATACCGCAAGAGCCCACACACAGCCCGCTATATACCGCAAGAGCCCACACACAGCCCGCTATATACCGCAAGAGCCCACACACAGCCCGCTATATACCGTAAGAGCCCACACACAGCCCGCTATATATCGTAAGAGCCCTCACACAGCCCGCTATATACCGTAAAGCCCATACACAGCCCGCTATATACCGTAAGAGCCCACACACAGCCCGCTATATACCGTAAGAGCCCACACACAGCCCGCTATATACCGTAAGAGCCCACACACAGCCCGCTACATACCGTAAGAGCCCACACACAGCCCGCTATATACCGTAAGAGCCCACACACAGCCCGCTACATACCGTAAGAGCCCACACAAAGCCCGCTATATACCGTAAGAGCCCACACACAGCCCACTATATACCGTAAGAGCCCTCACACAGTCCGCTATATACCGTAAAGCCCATACACAGCCCGCTATATACCGTAAGAGCCCACACACAGCCCGCTATATACCGTAAGAGCCCACACACAGCCGGCTATATACCGTAAGAGCCCATACATAGCCCGCTATACACCTCACACAGCCTGCTATATACCATAAGAGCCCACACACACAGCCGGCTATATAGCGTAAGAGCCCATACACAGCCCGCTATACACCTCACACAGCCTGCTATATACCATAAGAGCCCACACAAAGCCCGCTATATAATACCGTAAGAGCCAACACATAGCCCGCTATATACCGTAAGAGCCCACACACAGCCCGCTAGATACCTTAAGAGCCCACACACAGCCTGCTATATACCGTAAGAGCCACACAACAGCCCGCTATATACGGTAAGCACACACAGCCTGCTATATACCGTAAGAGCCCACACACAGCCCGCTATATAACGTAAGAGCCAACACACAGCCCGCTATATACCGTAAGAGCCCACACACAGCCTGCTATATACCGTAAGAGCCCACACACAGCCTGCTATATACAGTAAGAGCCCACACACAGCCTGCTATATGTACCGTAAGAGCCCACACACAGCCTGCTATATACCGTAAGAGCCAAGACACAGCACGCTATATACCGTAAGCACACACAGCCTGCTATATACCGTAAAAGCCAACACACAGCCTGCTATATACCGTAAGAGCCCACACACAGCCCGCTATATACCGTAAGAGCCCACACACAGCCGGCTATATACCGTAAGAGCCCATACATAGCCCGCTATACACCTCACACAGCCTGCTATATACCATAAGAGCCCACACACAAGCCGCTATATAGCGTAAGAGCCCATAAGCCCGCTATACACCTCACACAGCCTGCTATATACCATAAGAGCCCACACAAAGCCGCTATATAATACCGTAAGAGCCAACACATAGCCCGCTATATACCGTAAGAGCCACACACAGCCCCTAGATACCTTAAGAGCCCACACACAGCCTGCTATATCCCGTAAGAGCCAACACACAGCCCGCTATATACGGTAAGCACACACAGCCTGCTATATACCGTAAGAGCCCACACACAGCCGCTATATAACGTAAGAGCCAACACACAGCCCGCTATATACCGTAAGAGCCCACACACAGCCTGCTATATACCGTAAGAGCCCACACACAGCCTGCTATATACAGTAAGAGCCCACACACAGCCTGCTATATTACCGTAAGAGCCACACACAGCCTGCTATATACCGTAAGAGCCAAGACACAGCACGCTATATACCGTAAGCACACACAGCCTGCTATATACCGTAAAAGCCAACACACAGCCTGCTATATACCGTAAGAGCCCTCTCACAGCCTGCTATATACCGTAAGAGCCCTCACAGCCCGCTATATACCGTAAGAGCCAACACACAGCCCGCTATATACCGTAAGAGCCAACACATAGCCGCTATACCCTCACACAGCCCGCTATATACCGTAAGAGCCCATACACAGCCCGCTATATACCATAAGAGCACACACAGCCTGCTATATACCGTAAGAGCCAACACACAGCCTGCTATGCACCGTAAGAGCCCTCTCACAGTCTGCTATATACCGTAAGAGCCCACACACAACCTGCTATATACCATAAGAGCCCTCACAGGCCGCTATATACCGTAAAAGCCAACACACAGCCCGCGATATACCGTAAGAGCCAACACAGCCCGCTATACACCTCACACAGCCCGCTATATACCGTAAGAGACCACACACAGCCTGCTATATACCGTAAGAGCCCACACACAGCCCGCTATATACCGTAAGAGCCCACACACAGCCCACTATATACCGTAAGAGCCCACACACAGCCCACTATATACCGTAAGAGCCCACACACAGCCCGCTATATATCGTAAGAGCCAACACACAGCCCGCTATATACTGTAAGAGCCCACACACAGCCCGCTACATACTGTAAGAGACCACACACAGCCTGCTATATACCGTAAGAGCCCACACACAGCCCGCTATATACCGTAAGAGCCCACACACAGCCCGCTATATACCGTAAGAGCCCACACACAGCCCGCTATATACCGTAAGAGCCCACACACAGCCCGCTATATACCGTAAGAGCCCACACACAGCCCGCTATACACCTCACACAGCCTGCTATATACCGTAAGAGCCCACACACAGCCTGCTACATACCGTAAGAGCCCACACACAGCCCGCTATATACCGTAAGAGCCCATACACAGCCCGCTATACACCTCACACAGCCTGCTATATACCGTAAGAGCCCACACACAGCCTGCTATATACCGTAAGAGCCCACACACAGCCCGCTACATACCGCAAGAGCCAACACACAGCCTGCTATATACCGTAAGAGCCCACACACAGTCTGCTATATACCGTAAGAGCCCACACACAGCCCGCTATAGACCGTAAGAGCCAACACACAGCCCGCTATATACTGTAAGAGCCCATACACAGCTCCCTCTATACCATATGAGCCCCCACATAGCCTCTTCTATACCGTATGAGCCCCCACAGCCTTCAATATACACCATGAGCCTACACAAAGACTCCCATGTACATATAAACATTCCATACAACAAAAAAAAGCCACCACATACGCCCCTTGCTCCCCTTCCCCTGGCGCTGTGCTTCTGATGTGCACTGACTCTCCGCAGTACACAGTGGACGCGATAAAATCACGTCACCGCATCAGCTGTCTCACATGCCGATTGTTGGAAGCAGGAGCCAACGGCCCTGTCCACCACCAATGTATTCACCGCTGTCGGCATCCCGAGGATGCGGATAGCGGTGACTGTGGCGGGCAGGTGAGGACACTGTGTGGCGCAGCATCTTTTTCTGCCATGTTTGACTGTCAAAAGAATGTAACAAGGACTCGCTGTTCATATGTTCAGCCTTCTGATCGTCTAACCCAGACCTGGGCAGAGTGCGGCCTGTGGGACACATCCCATCCTCTGGCTGTTCCAGTCCTGCCCATGAGCCGCACTTGGCCCAGGTCTGGGTAAGACGATCAGAAGGCTGAACATATGAACAGTGAGTCCTTGTTACATTCTTTGGATCGTTTCTGGACATGTTTCGGAGCAGACACTCCTGAAAAGGATGCGGTGTACATGCCCTAAGGTGCTAAAAGAATAGTTGTTTTTTTTTTGCTTTTTTTAAGAGGCAAAGAAACTGTAATCCAGCACCAAGCAGTATATTAAAAATCCATGAAAAAGTACATGATACACAGGAAATCTAGAATCATGAAAACTTGCCTGTTTCAGACTGTAGGTTTCTAAACATGCTAATTTCACTAGAACACCTTCCCTCTTATGTTGATGAAAAGGAATTCGTAAAGTAGTAACTCAGGAAGATGAGGAAGAGTCCTCCGGCTTGGGTCTGTGCTCACTAAATGCCTTTTTACACAAAATAATGTGGTTTTCCGCAGGATTCAAACTCACAACTTCTATCGCGGCAGACAAACTTTAGCAGTGAGCCACAAACAGCACTGCTAAGTTTAGGTGGATTTTTTTTTCTGCCCAAATATTTCTTCTTTACAGGCATATTGTACTGGTATATAGTGATACATCTCTTTATATCAGTGGCTATACATAGCTCTATGACAAACAATTAGAATAATCACATTTTAAATGCACTTTTTCTCAAAAACAAACATCACAAACCAGTAACGTGGACACATTTGGTATCACTGTGATCGTAACATGTACAGTTTATTTACAGTAATCGGGAAATGGCTCAAAAAAATGATGTTTTTAACTCAAATGTAACACGCACGTGTTTGGCAAAACGACCTACAGCTCATGTCACAGAAAAAGACCTCATATTGTGAAGATAATGTAAAAATGTTATGGCTGTTACATCTATGAATGAACTAAAGAAAAACAGTCAGCTCTTCTCAACAAGAACATCACAAAAATGTCACTGTGTATATGTACGTGAGTTTTGGGCGGTGTGGGGGTGTGCGTGCGCATGTAATGTGCAAACACAGGTGTGCATATTTTGTGTGTGTGCCTAATGTGAACATGGGCCTGACGGAGAGCAGGAGCCCCATCAAGTCCTGCACAGGGGCCCTTCACTGTCCATCCCTGGTCTTTATGAAACAACTCCTGTACATGTACACACAGTAAGCAGAATTCTTTAATCAGGTGTAAATGGGACCTGATTGTACCTAAATGCATTTCTTATCAGATTAATTATGGAAGAACCATAATCAAATTTGTAAAAAAGTGTCAAAAATACAAAAACTAATAACGCGACATTACAAATGTCTACTTTATAGCTAGACTTTAGGCACAGTAAAGCACGGTGCATTATATCTATAATATGTAATACAGATCCTAAACCCGGAAAATTAAATGAGCTGTATAGTATTAGCTTAGTAAATAAAAACGCTATAAATGGGCATGAAATACGGCAAAGAGCCACGATAACGATTATTAATGGATTCCTGCGGCCACATAAAAATCAATAGCACTTATGGAAACTACGTATGAAACTAATAAAGAGCCATTCGGCAGGAAAAACAGGAAAGCCTGTGACATCTGCAGGCAGGCTCTGAATCATGTCACCACCACCATGACGGAAACATTAACAACCACGCGCTTCCTCCTACTGTATACTATGAATGTGCACAGACACATTTTCCATGAGCTGATAGATAAGAGAAAAAAAAATCAAAATACGGCGGCATACATTCTCACCGGATATACTGTACATCTAATGCTCGGATACATAGCGGAAATCTATCATATTTACTATTCATACTGTAATCAGGAGGTATCATCCATACTGCGGTATTATATCTGTGCACAAGATGGGGGATTCATGGGATCAGAAGTCTACAGGCACGCAGGGCATCAGACATGTCACATCTGATACCAGGTTTCTGAAATCTTCCCCTCCAAGTACTGCTTCTAGCAAGACGGGTCACCAGGGTGATGATTTAGGGGAAAATATGGATAAGGAGGACAAACGGGAAAATAATCACAGCGGCCCAGAATTCTCCCTACACTAGACCCCCAGCCACACACACTGTTACCGTAGGGCCTCCGGCAGACCACACCGGAGCATGCATTACATGGATGACCAGCCCAAAAAAAAAAAAAAAAGACTAAATCGACAGCAGCGTTACATCTGAAAACAAATAGGATATTGAATGAAAGGCCTTGTCACACAGCAGAGGCTCTGCAGGCAGTCTGCTCTCCTGGTTCACACTTGTATTCCTTATAATATAGCAATTTTGTATTTTTTTTAATTTGATTTGTGTTATTCCACCTGGAAAAATACAAATAAATTGATACCTGGGAGTTACCGTAAAACTCCTTTTTGCTATAGTCTGACAGACCAATCATTACAGATTCATGCGGTGTAGAGAAAAACATTTTAAACAAGGAAATCTCACACACACACAGTACAGAAACACACAGTACAGAGACAGTACAGAAACACACAGTACAGAGACAGTACAGACACACACAGTACAGACACACACAGTACAGAGACAGACAGAACACGTACAGACACACACAGTACAGACACACACAGTACAGACACACACAGTACAGACACACACAGTACAGACACACACAGTACAGACACACACAGTACAGCACACAGTACAGACACACAGTACAGACACACACAGTACAGACACCACAGTACAGAAACAGTACAGACACACACAGTACAGACACACACAGTACAGACACACACAGTACAGAAACACACAGTACAGAGACAGTACAGACACACACAGTACAGACACACACAGTACAGGACACACAAGACAGGACAGTACAGAGACACACAGTACAGAGACACACAGTACAGAGACACACAGTACAGAGACACACAGTACAGAGACACACAGTACAGACACACACAGTACAGACACACACAGTACAGACACACACAGTACAGACACACACAGTACAGACACACACAGTACAGACACACACAGTACAGACACACACAGTACAGACACACACAGTACAGGCAGACAGCACAGACACACAGAGACACACACACACAGTACAGACACACACAGTACAGACACACACAGTACAGGCAGACAGCACAGACACACAGAGACACACACACACAGTACAGACAGACACAGTACAGACACACACACAGTACAGACACACACACAGTACAGACACACACACAAGTACAGACACACACACACAGTACAGACACACACACACAGTACAGACACACACAGACAGTACAGAGACACACAGTACAGACAGACACAGTACAGACACACAGTACAGACACACAGTACAGACACACACAGTACAGACACACACAGTACAGGCAGACAGCACAGACACACACACAGTACGACAGACACCGTACAGGCAGACACAGTGCAGGCAGACACTACAGGCAGACACAGTACAGACACACACAGTACAGACACAGTACAGACACACACACAGTACAGACACAGTACAGACACACACACACAGTACAGACACACACACACAGTACAGACACACACACACAGTACAGACACACACACACAGTACAGACACACACAGACAGACAGACCACACAGTACAGACAGACGCACACAGTACAGACAGACGCACACAGTACAGACAGACGCACACAGTACAGAAACCCCCCAAGTACAGGACAAAACCCCAACCCGTAAGAACAAAGGGGCACACACAGTACGACAGACACAAAAAAGTACAGACGACACAACAGTAAGACCCCATACAGACACACACCTCGAAAACACAGTAAGACACAAAGTAAGACAAAAGTAAGGCAGACACGAGACACACACCCACGTACAGGAAAAAACAGACAAGAGACAACAGTACAGAGACACACAGTACAACACACAGTAAGAACCAAATAAGACACACACAGACAACACACACAGTACAGGCAGACAGCACAGACACACAGAGGGGGGGGGAACCACACACAGTACAGACAACACCCCGGCGAACAGTACAGGGAACAGTACAGACACACACACGTCAGACAAGACACAGTGAGGAACCGTACAGACAGCAACACACAGTACAGAGCACAGTGAGACACCCAGTAAACACAAGTACAGAACCCGTACAGGCAAACAGCAGGACACACAGAGACCAAAAAACAAAGTCAGACAGACAGACACCCCGTACAGGCAGACAGACAACATTTCAAAGGGCAACCCCCCAGTAAAAAACACACACAAATACGACCACACCACAGGCAGACACCCCAAAACACCCCGTACAGAGACACACAGTACAGGAACACAGTACGAAAACAAACAGTACAGAGACACAGTAGGACACACAGTACAGAGACACCCCAGTACAGGGGCCCCAGAAAAGACACACAGTAAAACAAAACTCAGGGAAAAAAGCAAAACCACAGTAAGGGGCCCCACAGTTACAGAGACACACAGTACAGCCCGACAGACAAAAAGTACAGACAGACGCCCCAGTACGACAACAGACCACGTCAGACAGACAAAAAAGTTTCAGCAGAACACACAGACAGACCCACAAACCCGTCAAACACCAGTACAAGACACAGTACGAGACACAGTACAGACACAGTCAGAACACAGTACAGAGACCCCGTACAAACAAAACAGAACCAAACGGCCCCCGAAAAACAAAAAGTACCCAAAAACAGTACAGCCCCCGACAGACCACAGTAAGGACAACCAAAAGTACAGAAGAAGACACACAGTACAGAAGACCCAAAAACAGTAAGACAGAAAAACACAGTCGACGCACAGTACAGACAGAACAGTAAGACAGACACAGTAAAGCAGACCAGTAAGACAAACGAACAACAGACACAACACGTACAGGACAACACGTACAACAAACCCAGTAGACAACCAGTAAGACACACACAGGTAAGACAAAAATCAAACACACAGTAAGACACACAATTACGAAGAAACCAGTAAACAGACACACACAGCAGCCCAGTACAGGAACAAAGTAAGAAAACAACAGTACAGACGCAACGTACAAAAAAAC
>JARQOD010000001.1:61480624-61590459 GCA_033576555.1 Oophaga sylvatica | reverse complement strand
ACACAGAACACAACACACAGTACAGAACACACAGTACAGAGAACACACAGTACAGAGACACACAGTACAGACACACACAGTACAGACACACACAGTACAGACACACGTACAGACACACAGTACAGACACACAGTACAGACACACACAGTACAGGCAGACAGCACAGACACACAGACAACACACACAGTACAGACAGACACACAGTACAGCAGACACAGTACAGGCAACAGTACAGGGACACAGTACAGACACACACACAGTACAGACACACAAGTACAGACACACAAACACAGTCAGACACACACGTACAGACACACAGTACGAGACACACACAGTACAGGAGACAACACAGTACCAGACAGACACACACACAGTACAGAGACACAAGTAGAGACACACAGTACAGAGACACACAGTACAGAGACACACAGTACAGAGACACACAGTACAGAGAACACGTACAGAGACACACAGTACAGACAGGACACACAAGTACAGAGACACACAGTACAGAGACACACAGTACAGAGACACACAGTACAGAACACAGTACAGGACACACAGTACAGGACACACAGTACAGACCAGACAGAACACCAGTACAGAAAAGACAGAACACACAGTACAGACAGACACACACAGTACAGACACGCACAACACACAGTACAGACACACACACAACAGTACAGAGACACACAGTACAGAGACACACAAGTACAGAGACACACAGTACAGAGACACAGTACAGAGACACACAGTACAGAACACACAGTACAGAGACACACAGTACAGAGACACACAGTACAAACAGACACACAGTACAAACAGACAGACACACAGTACAGACACACAGTACAGACAGAGACACACAGACAACAGACAGACACACAGTACAGACAGACAGACACACAGTACAGACACAGACAACAGTACAGACAGACACACAGTAACAGACAGTACAGACAGACACAGTACAGACAGACACAGTACAGACAGACACAGTACAGACAGACACAGTACAGACAGACACAGTACAGACAGACACAGTACAGACAGACACAGTACAGACAGACACAGTACAGACACACACAGTACAGACACACACAGTACAGACACACACAGTACAGACACACACAGTACAGACACACACAGTACAGACACACACAGTACAGACACACACAGTACAGACACACACAGTACAGACACACACAGTACAGACACACACAGTACAGACAGACACACACAGTACAGACAGACACACACAGTGCAGACACACAGTACAGACAGAAAGACAAAGTACAGAGACTCACAGTACAGACACACGCACACAGTACAGACACACACGCACACAGTACAGACAGACACACACACAGTACAGACAGACACACACAGTAGACAAACAGTAGACACACAGTACAGACACACAGTACAGACAGACACACACGCACACAGTACAGACAGACACACACACACACACACCAGTACAGACAGACACACAGTACAGACAGACACACACAGTACAGACAGACACACAGTACAGACAGACACACAGTACAGACAGACACACAGTACAGACAGACACACAGTACAGACAGACACACAGTACAGACGCACAGTACAGACAGACAGACACACACACAGTACAGACAGACAGGCACACACACACACACACACACAGTACAGACAGACAGGCCACACACACACACACACACACACAAAACACCACTACAGACAGACACACACTAGAGACAGCTTCTTTAGCAATTACCTTTTGTGGCTTACCCTCCTTGTGGAGTGTGTCAATGACTGCTTTCTGGATATCTGTCAAGACAGCAGTCTTCCCCATGATTGTGGAGCTACTGAAACAGACTAAGGACCTTTTTAAATGCTTAGGAAGCCTTTACTGAGATAATGACTTTTGGGGTTTTATTGGTTGTAAGCCATAAACATCAACATTAACAGAAATAAACACTTCAAATATATCACTCTGTGTGTAATGACTCTATATAATATATGAGTTTCACTTTTTGTATTGAAGAACTGAAATAAAATAACTTTTTGATGATATTCTAATTTTGTGAGAAGCACTTGTATATAGAGGGAAGACGTGTTTTTCATACTGATCCTAATGCAGGGTTCGACAAACCAGGGCGCCAGGTCGCCAGTGGCGCCTAGAAAATCATGCCTGGCGCCCGGGAAGTAGCGTAGCTACCGGGGGGGCAGAGGGTGCGGTGGCTCCGCGCTCGGAGGGGACCCAACCGGAGCTACGCTACTGTAACTGTATCGGCGTGCACAGCGCACTAATACAGTTACATTCTGTGGAAGAGCAGGGAGAATCGCTCTACCTGCTCTGCCGCCGGCCGCTATGGGGCCTGAGCAGGCGGTGGGGGGCCCGGCGCCAGCAGTGGGCCCCCCGCCCGTCATCGGAGGGTCAGCTGTATCAGCATCCAGCCGATACAGCTGACCGCATTTAGAGAGAAGGAGCGTGTGCTCCTTCTCTCCCATAATCCCCCTCTCAGCGTCTGACAGCGGGCGCGATGACGTCACTGCCCGGCGCCGGCAGTCAGACGCTGAGAGGGAGAGCAGTGAGCAGCGCAGGAGCAGGGAGCAAGAGAGGTGAGTACAGGATTTATTATTTTTGTAAAGGGGGCTGCATTATATTACAGAGCAGAGGCTCCATATGGGGGTACATTATAAATAAGGCTCCCTATGTGGGTGCATTATAAATAAGGCTCCCTATGGGGGTGCATTATAAATAAGGCTGCCTATGGGGTGCATTATAAATAAGGCTGCCTATGAAATCTAATATATCAAAATATAATATTTATTATCTTTAGAAGTTAAATGTTTATAACGTTTGTAATGTTTTTTTGTTAAATTAAAAACCTAGTTTGTTAAAAAAAAATTCTGGCTCCTAAATTTTTTGGCTGGCTCCTAGATTCTGAACAACTTTGTCGACCCCTGTCCTAATGGGTGCGGTGATTATTCTACGGTAACTCGTCTCCTGGCCTGTCCAATATTTTTTTCACTAATGCTATACATTATGCCTCCTCTAGAATATCTGTTGAACCAATTATGAACTGCTCCAATAAGCGGAGCAGACAAGATGAAATCAAAAATATACATGAGACGTCGGCACAAAACTGTGCCATCAGATAATAAATCACATCATAAACATTCTACTAACGGTACACAGAAGTACGAGGCTGGGTGAGCATGGACATGGGAGCACATACACAACACAATGGCAACTTACTTTGTAGCTAGCTGGGAAGCATGAAAGGGAAATCAAAATCATAGTTTAATATCATAAAATGCATTCACATGTCATATAAGAGCGGCCCCGGGATCGGAGCGGGGGCGGACACACCACCGGAGCCGCTGTACTGGGGCCCACCGTCCTCTTTAGAGCAGTATCTCACTACTAAGTTAGATAGCGGAGGGTATAACCTATTAAACCTCATAGGTAACAACTACTGGTCAATTGTTAGAAACAAATAATTAGCTGCTCAGTAATGAGCTATGGGATAAGAGGGGCCCCATAAACAGTTCTTGCACAGGGGCCCACTACTACTCATGTCCGCCCCTGGATCAGCAATAGTGACCGGCAATCAGAGTGTCTTCATGATGGAGGAGGCAAATGGTCCACAGATACTGAATATAGGGAGGGAATATTCAGCGGTGACCCCCATAAGACCGTGCAGGCGACAGCGGGTCTCAATATCCACCCAGAACCATGAAATGGCAGCGTACAGCATGGAGCAGAGATGACGGCACTCTGGGATGTTCTTGGCTTTGAGATGTGTTTTGGAGACAATAAATATAACAATCACACCAGGTCCTACAGACAGCCCCCCGACTGTGCGGCTCTGGTAACATTCACAACTGGGCCAACATGTACAAATGTATGATGGAGGGCCTAATAAATTAGCTGTCCATCATGTGCACCACAGAGTCCCAAGGGGCTGTCTCATGACGACAATCACATCAACGAGTCCTCCGAAGGCAGATAAATGACACAGCAAGGACGGAGAGAGTATCCAAGCATTACATGGCAGCCATTTGTGTAATGCTACATGATCAGTGCAGCGCCAACAACATCAGGCACAGACCGGCCATGTAACGGTATTGTTGGTCATGTCTTTCACACATTTTGGGTGAGAAATCCTGCTGAGAAAGTTCCCACGATGAGTTTGTGACGCTGCATACGTTTGCTGTACATAAAGAAACTCATCTGCAACATCAAAAACTCAACAAATGCTCCTCGTGGGAACATAGCCTAAAGCGTCACTCCAACTTCAGGCATCCACAGAATGAGACAGGTGATGCTCTTTAAGTAGAGACAATCATCTCTCCACTAGCTGCGGCTGCAAGATGGAGGGAGTCATCAGTCTGAGATAACGTGGTTCTGAGAGGCGGGAGCCACATCGATCAAATCTACAATATGCTGCGGACATGAGAAATGCCTGAAATGGGAACGGTGTCTGAAGCAGGTGATCACTTCAAGTTACCATCACTTCAAGTTACCACGCTTCCCGGGACAGGTGATAACATTTATTGGTGGGGGGTTCGACCACTTGGACCCTCACGGAGCAGCAGAATGGGGCGGCAGGGCACATGCTGGATCAACGTTCAATTCATTCTCTACAGAACTGCCAAGTGCTGCACTCGGCTTTTTCCAGCAGCCCCTAGAGAAGGTATGGAGAGGTGGTCAGGCACTCGGCTGTTTCCAGCAGCCCCTAGAGAAGGTATGGAGAGGTGGTCTGTCACTCGGTGTTTCCAGCAGCCCCTAGAGAAGAGGAGAGGGGTCAGGCACTCGGCTGTTCCAGCAGCCCTAAGAATGGAAGGGGGTCTGTCACTCGGCTGTTTCCAGCAGCCCCTAGAGAAGTATGGAGAGGTGGTCTGGCACTCGGCTGTTTCCAGCAGCCCCTAGAGAAGTATGGAGAGGTGGTCTGGCACTCGGCTGTTTCCAGCAGCCCCTAGAGAAGTATGGAGAGGTGGTCTGGCACTCGGCTGTTTCCAGCAGCCCCTAGAGAATGTATGGAGAGGTGGTCTGGCACTCGGCTGTTTCCAGCAGCCCCTAGAGAAGGTATGGAGAGGTGGTCTGCACTCGGCTGTTTCCAGCAGCCCCTAGAGAAGGTATGGAGAGGTGGTCTGGCACTCGGCTGTTTCCAGCAGCCCCTAGAGAATGTATGGAGAGGTGGTCTGGCACTCGGCTGTTTCCAGCAGCCCCTAGAGAATGTATGGAGAGGTGGTCTGACACTCGGCTGTTTACAGCAGCCCCTAGAGAAGGTATGGAGAGGTGGTCTGGCACTCGGCTTTTTCCAGCAGCCCCTAGAGAAGGTATGGAGAGGTGGTTTGGCACTCGGCTGTTTCCAGCAGCCCCTAGAGAAGGTATTGAGAGGTGGTCTGGCACTCGGCTGTTTCCAGCAGCCCCTAGAGAAGGTATAGAGAGGTGGTCTGGCACTCGGCTGTTTCCAGCAGCCCCTAGAGAAGGTATTGAGAGGTGGTCTGGCACTAAGCTTTTTCCAGCAGCCCCTAGAGAAGATATGGAGAGGTGGCTTGGCACTCTGCTGATTCCAGCAGCCCCTAGAGAATGTATGGAGAGGTGGTCTGGCACTCGGCTGTTTCCAGCAGCCCCTGGAGAACGTATGGAGAGGTGGTCTGTCACTCGGCTGTTTCTAGCAGCCCCTAGAGAAGGTATTGAGAGGTGGTTTGGCACTCAGCTTCTTCCAGCAGCCCCTAGAGAATGTATGGAGAGGTGGTCTGGCATCCGAAATGCCATTTTGCAATTTGCAACAGAGCTAAAAAGGTACCTCTTGTTGTGGGTTAAAAACTCTCCATTCTGCCGATCGGTGCAGGTCCCAGCAGTCGGACCCCCTACTGGACATCCCCTTTACCACCTCAATCATTCTGTACATCCTATAATGCGTAGCTACAGTATGACCTTCTTTGCATTTACCAGTCTGCCCGGTGCCAACGAGTTCTTTATATTCAGAATAGGCCTGCTGTAATGGGTGAGTCAGTGTTCACTCTCCCCACAAGTCACCTCCATGAGCACATTACATCACCGCCTATGATTCATATGTCATGTACGGCACCGGGAACGTGGAGCGAAACAAGTGATCAGAAGAATTAGTCTAGAAGCCTGTGAATGAGAAATGAACAATGTCAACCACAGACCTGAGCAGAAAGTGATCCAGGCCGTGCCGATACACATGCCCTGCTTAAAACAGAATGCCAAAAATCCTGCCAGCCATTAGCAACGCTGACGAGACTCCCAGAGAAGAGGATGAATCATAGCAGATCCAGAAAAATCTGCAGTCTCCTGTCACACATTACTCAGAGCTCTGAAGAGACGACTGACGGGAGTCTCAGGAAGAAAAACCTCCATATAAGAGGATATGCAGTCTCCTGCTTTTACCACCAGACAAGTACCTGTCCAACATATAATACATATGAAACAGTAACAAAAAAACTCATTAAAATCCCATATATTACACAAGTTTGCTGTGTGTCACTGATTTTAAAGGCACATCTATAAAAACACTATACAGTGATCGCAGCTATAATCCTTCCCCCTGCATCTTGACTGACAGCCTGCTCCACACACACAGGCAGATTTCAGTTTCCACACCTCCAATGCCTATGTTACCCACAACCTGTAGATCCAAAAAATGTGTCTGTTATCATACTAAACGATAAGCCACAGGTTCATGGGATCACTGCTCAGATATTTTGTCAGGTCTGATATAGTCACCACAATGAAGGGCAAGTCGTCAATGTAGCGGCCGTACCAGACCACAGACGTCATGAAGGGATTCACATCACAGTATGAATAATGCCTTTCCCAGTATGTCAAGTGTATATTTTCTTCCCACTTAAGGGAAAATACCCAATTAACCTGGAAAAAAAATAGTTTTTACCAACATAAAATGGCATAAATAAAATCTAATGTCCATAGAAAGAAAAACTGCTGTGTAGCAAGGAATTACTGTGATGCTTTAATGGAGGCATCATATGGGATGACTGTGCACATCAAGTATGCCGTAATCCATATAAAATGTTAATATTTCCTATTGTCCATAGCATTGAGCACATATGTAGTGTCCTGAATATACCAGAGAATAAATATAGACGATGACTGAGAAAAAAACAAACAAACATCTGCCCAGGCACAGAGCATTAGGCAATCCTTGCATGTGTTGTGGTTGTCAAACAGCAGCGGGGACTCGAACATAGTATTCAAGTACGCCAAAGACACTCGGTTAGTACCAGAGCATGCTCAGATAACACCTTATCAAAGCACGCCTGCTCATCACTAAAAGGCATGAAACTAGAATGGTATCTCACAATAACCAGTTACTCAGGTAAGCTGATCTTAACGAAATTTCAATTTGGTCTTTTTCTTTTTTTTAAATAAACAGTCCAGATCTATCACTTTAGGCCATGCTCACACCTTCAGTATTTTACATCAGTATTTGTAAGCCAAGACCAGGAGTGAGTGATTAATATAGAAGTGGTGACGTGTTTCCATTAGACTATTGCCTGTGATTGTCCCACTACTGGTTTTGGCTTACAAAGACTGATGTGAAATACAGATCAAAATACCGCGGTGTGAACGTGGCCCAAGACCTTTTATGAGTAATGTCGAATCCTATTAGGGCTCGTCTGCTTTGCAAAGCCAAGGTCATAACCCACAGCAATTCTGCAGTTTCATAGACATGTCCTTTAATTGTGCACGGATTTTTGCCCAGTGTCCTGTACTGCAGTAGATTGCAGATTTCCTGTGAAAAATACATAAAGCCAGACCATGGCCGTAGGTATCTCATCTGACAGAGGTTGGGTCACGTAGCAAGAAAATTACCCTAAACACTAGTCCATCTCCTAAAAGAAAAAATAAATGGCCGTAGCAAGAATATTAGTCAGAGTCAGGACCTTTCTGGTACATACTTGTGGATGACTGTTTATGGAAGGTCACCCACATGCCACAGCGAAAATCCACAGTGGAAACTGACTTGCCTTCAGGCAGGGCTGTGGAGTTGGAGTCGGAGTCCATGTCATGGAAATTGAGGAGTCAGGGGGTTTGGCTTACCAACTCTACAGCCCTAGCAGGGCTGTGGAGTCAGAGTCCATGTCATGGAGATTGAGGAGTCAGTGGTTTGGCTTACCAACTCTACAGCCCTAGCAGGGCTGTGGAGTCAGAGTCATGGAGTCAGAGCCCGTTTTGGTGGAGTCGGTGTCATGGAAATTGAGGAGTCGGAGTCAGAGGTTTGGCTTACCGACTCTACAGCCCTGGCTACAGGGTGAAATGTGAAATAAAACTGCAGAATTTCTGCAACAAAATCCACCAGACTTAGTACAGATTTTACTGTGAAATTTCCACTGTGGAAAACCCTCTTCCGTTCTGTATGAACATACCTAAAGCGGTTTTTCACGAGTTGAAGAACTCAAACTAGCTGCAGAAGTGCAATCTTATATTTATAGAAAAAAAAAAAAGGCAAAAACCATTGGATTCATGATTGAGCTGGGGGTGTTGAGAATTAAAGTCATTTCAAGCAATTTTTCTGAATATGCTGTTGGGTGTGTAAATGAGGAATGAGGTTTTCTGTCCCTTGGACATATTGCATCCTTCGTCTTACAACTGCAGGCTCTCACTCTAATCTTCAGTTTTCCCTGAGCTAGAGGGAGAAGACTAGTCACTAGGTTGTCTCTCATAAACAGCAAAGACATGAGGGATTCCTGCTTTCCTGTCTATTAAGCACATGTATATAAGTAGCAGATTGAAAGATATTATAAAGCATCACTGAGCAGTGTAGCTGTGAATCCAGGTATGGAATTAAATTAAACATTAACTAGAAAGCCAAAGCACATCTGTGTGAAGTTGTGCCTTTCTTCCCTCCTTCTTCCTCCTCCCTCCCATCTTTAAAGGCTTTAATAAGAAGCTTTGAGCTCACCCCCTAGATTGGCTGACAAGTTCAGGAAACATGGAAATAGGCAGAAGTGGCTCATAAGTGGAGAAAAAAAAAACATTTTTCTTAGAAAATAGCTCCTTCTATTGGCTTGAGGGTTTTTTTTTAAGTCTTGAAACGACACATGCCATTTAACAGCAAGGAATAATGTTTGCTTTCCTTATTTCCTCACATTTGCAGTTGCTTTTTTTTTTCCCCCGGAAACGTTAATTTTCCTTGTATTCAAACAAACATCATTATCTAATTTGTAAACTAAAGCTCTCACACATTTGCAGGCCAGGCTATGTTAGCAAGAGAACTTTTACATATAGGTAAATATTTGCCCAGGTGAATTTCATTATGCTGTTTTTTGTTCTTTATTTGCATAAGCAAAAATATGACGTGTCCTGAATAGATCAATAGGCCACATGACGAGCCAGAAGTGTCGTGTTCATAGCAAGCAAGAATGAATCCGCACTTAGAGAACACTTCCGACATCATACGGGAGACATACAACATCCTGCACACAGCAGACGTCTTCCCAGGTGCCTCACCGACTCGTATCTATGGCAAAAAAGTTACAATGGGCAAAAAGACGGATTTTGGTAAGAACTTACCTGTAAAATCCTTTTCAGCGAAGAAGGAAGGGAGACACACTAGACATTACTAGTGGGTAGGCGGAGCCCAGATGAGATAGACACCTCAGATTAAAAAGAGTGTTGACCGGCCCCTCCAGCTCGGGCTCCTCCTACTCAGCTCTCCAGTTGTACCAAGCTTAAGGAAGAGCAATATCACCAGCGGAGCAACATAACCCCTTCTGAAGGACTTCAGAGAATAAAACACAAAAATACAGGTTATGCATGCATGTAGGCAAAAACCACACAGTTCCAGGTACTACTCACTGGACCTGACCACTGCGATGAGCTGGCGATGCTGGAACAGAGCCTTAGCGCGTCGACCTCAGCCCAGATAATCGCTATCAGAGAAGGGTCACGCCGCATCTGAAAAACAACAACACACTTCTGCCATGGGAGGGATGTGTGTCTCCCTTCCTTCTTCGCTGAAAAGGATTTTACAGGTAAGTTCTTACCAAAATCCGTCTTTCAGCTGCAGATGAAGGAAGGGAGACACACTAGACATTACTAGTGGGACGTCCCAAAGCAGTCCAAAAATTAAGGGTGGGAAAAAACCAAAAGAGGCAGAATCCCAACAACCTTGATAAATGCGCAACAGGCGCCAAATACAAGTTAACTAGAACTTTAAACTACAGCCGCCTGCAGGACCCTACGTCCTAAGGCTGCATCAGCGGAAGCACTAACGTCCACCTCATAAAATCTTGTAAAGGTGTGGACGGAGCACCAGGACGCCGCCCAGCAAAGCTAAGCTGCCGAGGCCCCTTGATGGAAAGCCCACGATGAGCCCACAGCTCTCGTGGAATGAGCTCGAACCTTAATCGGGCAAGGTTCGCCTTTAAGTCGGTAAGCCTCCAAAATGGCCGACCGGATCCAACGAGCCATAGAAACCTTGGAAGCCCGTTGACCACGTCAACGACCTGCTGGAATCACAAACAGGGAGTCCGACTTCCGAAAACTTTGGGTAACAGACAAAAAGAACTTCAAAGCCCGCACCAAATCCAATGTGTGCAAGGCCAGTTCCTTCGCATTACTCGGTCCCGGACAAAGGAAGGGCAACACAATATCCTGGTTAAGATGAAATTGCGAACACCACCTTAAGTAGAAAGGTGCCCCGTGTGCGAAGCACTACACGATCCGGGCGAAACTCGAGAAAAGGAGGCAAGTAAGAAAGAGCCGCCAACTCAGAAATCCTTCTCAAAGAGGTGACCGCCACTAGGAAGGCAACCTTCCAAGAGAGCAAAGAAAGACTAACAGAGTCCATAGGCTCAAAAGGCCCGTGTTGAAGAGCCTCCAAGACAAGATTGAGGCGCCAAGGAGACACAGGCGCCTTCCACGGCAGAAACTGGCGGGTTACTTCGCGAAAAAAGGAACGTACGTCCCTACGTGAGGCGATAGCCTTTCGGAACAGCAAGGACAGAGCAGAAACCTGACCCCTCAGGGTGCTCACTGCCAACCCCTTGTCCAACCCGAATTGCAGGAAAACCAACAAATTGGGAATGGAAAAAAAAAAAAAATCCTCGGGTTCCTTGAAGAACCCGAACACCACTAAAAGAAGGCTTCCCAAGTGGTAAATCCTAGTAGTAGCCGGACCTCTGGCAGCTCGCAAAGTAGCAATGACTTCGGCTGAAAAACCTTGACGGATCAATATTTCGGTCTCAAGAACCACGCCGTCAAACGCAGAGACATCAGGTCCGGATGATCAACGGGCCCTTGGGTTAACAGGTCCAAGCGGAAAAGAAGTAGAAATGGTGGCGCTGCCAGGAGCGACCCCAGTGTCGAGAACCATGTCCTCCTTGGCCAATCTGGGGCTATCAACATAGCCGGGATTCTCTCTAGTCTGATCCGACGTAACACCAGGAGGAGTAAGGAAATCGGTGGAAAACATAGATTAGCTCTAATTGGTCCCACGGAGCCACTAGAGCAACCACCGCCACAGCCTTCGGATCCTTGTACCTGGACATGAAAGTCGGTAACTTGGCATTGAACCTGGATGCCATCAGATCCACTTGGGAAGTTCCCCAACGGGAGCACAGCAGTGCAAAAATTTCCGGATGAAGACTCCATTCTCCGGGATCCATCTTCTCGCGACTGAGAAAGTCCGCCGTGGTATTCTGAACTCCCGGAATGTGGATCGCAGAGATAGCTGGCACTCTGGTCTCTGCCCATACTAGGATACGAGATACCTCCACCATGAGCTTGGAACTCCCAGTCCCGCCTTGGTGGTTGATATATACGACCGTCGTCGCATTGTCCGTCTGCACTCGGACTGGCAGACCGCTTAAAGGGACCGTCCAGTGTTGGAGGCAAAGAAAAAAAATCGCCCTCAATTTCCAGGATGTTGATCGGCAAGACAGACTCTTCCGACGACCATACTCCCTGAGTCCAAAGATTGTTCCAGACACCCCCTCCCCAGGCCGTCAGGCTGGCATCGGTGGTTATGACCGACCACTTCGGAGGGAGGAAGGACTTTCCCAGGGATAACTCTTTCGGACGTATCCACCATCCTAGGGACTCTCGTACCCTGTGGGGGATGATGACACTGCAATCCAGTGAAAACCTGCGATCAATCCCAACGGCTCAGAATGAACCTTTGGAGAGCCCTGGAATGAAACCGGACAAACGGAAGTGCTTCCATGGACGCCACCATCAACCCCAGAAGACGCATACAGCTTCACAGGGACATTGCTGTCGAAGACTTCATAACCCGTGCATGTCGAAGGAGACATGCTTGCTTGTCTGGAGGCAGGGACACCACTGCTCGCACCGTGTCGAGAAATGCATCCCCAAAAACAGGATTGACTGCGACCGTTCCAGAAAAGACTTCTCCCAATTGACCAGCCACCCGAAATCCTCCAGGAGCTGAAGAGATAGATTGCGAGCAGTTACCGCCTCCTCCTTCGAAGACGCCACAAACAGAAGGTCGTCCAGGTAGGGAAGTATCGTAACCCCCTGCCTTCGAAGAATCGCCATGAAAGGCGCCAGAATTTTTGTAAAAACTCTGGGCGGTGAGGCCAACCCGAATGGCAGAGCCACAAACTGGTAATGGCCCTGACCTATGGCAAAACGAAGGAAGCGTTGGTGAGCCCTTCCGACTGTAACATGCAAATAAGCATCGCGAATGTCGATTGACACCAAAAAGTCGTTCTGCGACAAGGCTGCCACAACGGAGCGAAGCGACTCCATGCGGAATTTCCGGGTGTGGACATGCCGATTAGATCTTTTGAGATCCAGAATGGGGCGAAATTTGTCCTCCTTTTTGGGGACCACAAAGAGGTTGGAATAAAACCCTCTTCCCCGGTCCTCCTGCGGAATCGGTACCACCACACCCTTCTGCAGAAGGGAATCGACCTCTCGTAGAGCGGCAAATAGCTCGGGCTCTGACGGAAAGCGAGATTGGCAAAAACTGTCTGGGGGTCGAGAAGAAAACTCCATAAGGTAGCCTGCCGATACAACCCGCGTCATCCAGGCGTCCGGGACGCGGGAAACCCAAGTCAATTTGAATAGGAGCAGGCGACCCCCCACTCGAGAGCCCTCGAGTGAGCTCTGGCGTCAGTCCGCCTTAGCGGGCTTTTTGTCAGCTTCTCGCTTGTCTTGACGGAAACTTTGTTTCCAGGGTATGCGGAATTTCTGAGAATTCCCCCTTTTTTTTTTTTTTAAAAAGAGAGAGACGACCCGAACCCCAGAGGGCTGACTGAATCATCCCCTGGACCGAAAGGACCGCCGACAACTACCGGCACTAGTCCTGCCAGACGCAGAGGTCACAGCTCTGCGCTGCGGTGAAGCTGTTGCTTTTGCCTTTACCTTGGCAATCAGCTCCGTGAGGTCAGGTCCAAATAGCTGACCACCTTGCAAGCTAGCAAACCCTGTTTGGAAACTGCGTCCACTGTCTAAGGCACAGTGCTCTTCTGACTGTGACTGCCGAGGATTGCGCCCTGGATAGCAGTGATGCAATATCCTCTAAAAACTGGAAAAGCCCATCTACCTCTATAGAGGAGATCCACCCTGCCACGCCGTCCGTAGACGGTCCAACCGGCTCAGGGAAACTTTACAAGCACACGTGGATTCTTAACACCGAATCCATGATCCGCGGCCTCGCAGATGGATTTTTCTGCCATCTACGTTTTTTGTCCAGCGGGTCCTGCAGACTCGCCTTCCCCTTAACAAGGAGGATTTTGCTAAGCTGGGATAAAGGGACATCCACTTCAGGAGAAGGATCCAATTATCATCAACTCCGTAGAACACGGATACGGTGTCTCAATTTTCTGGACACAGGCGTTCCTTTTCCACTGCCCCATTAAGCTCATCCAGTGATGGTAAAGCTTGATTGTGATTGAAAACATCCGGGCCGACTTACCAGGACGTCCAGATACCTCCTTCGGTAACTGTAACGCCTCCAATAAAAACCTCTTTACGGCCCAAAAGGGAGGCAGAGTGTCCCTGCCGATCCTCCTTGTCCGAATCGGACATTTTCGTTACGCGGGAAGGAAGGCACCGGCTTGTGTCGCTTCCTGACATGAGAGGATCTAGCTGACACTCAATAATAGAAAATCAGACAGGCCATCAATAGAAACTAGCGAGGGCCTCCATTTTGTGGAAACCTCCGACCGCTGCGCTTGACACCGTCCAGTTCTGCGCGTCAGATACGCGAGACTGATCCTGAAGCGGATCTGGGAGACGGTTGCACAGTATATGGCAGGTTAAACCTGTCAGTAATGTGGTTTCTTAAAGAAAAAACGAAAACGCTGAAGGGTTAAAGCTCTTAAGAAGAGAGCTACCCTAGCTGTCCCCCATTAAGAGTTAACCGCCTAAGAAGGGGTTAAAGTCGCAGACTCCCCACAACCTTAATAATGAAAAGGGTGTGCGAGCCCCACGTGCCTCTTATAAGGCAGCAGCTATAGGACAGCTATGCCACACTTAACAAGAAAAAAAACGTTCACAATATCGCTAAAAAATTGCGCTGTTTGTAAGTCGCAATGACCGCCAAAGTCATTAAGGGGATCGCTAACCGCCTATGCGTTGTTAATGAGATCGCCCAGATTGGCAGCTACTAGCGACATTAAAAATGATCACACAAACGATCGCATAGTATGCGTCGTCGTTAGCAAGAACGTATAGTGGCAGTATTACTGTCGCAGGCTCCCCACAACCTCTTATATTGAAAAGGTGTGCGAGCTTTGAGATAACAGCTGCAGGCAGCGCAGTCTGCCACCCATTTGTGCCTCAGAAAGGCGCCCGCGCTGTGGGGGTGAAGGGGTTAAGCTTCTGCCCTAGACGGGTAGAGGCGACTCACCCAGCTGGTCGCGGTGCAGCGCTGCCGAGAGGGGAGGAGAGCGATGTCCGAGGAAGTTTTCAGCCTGTCAGCATTACTCGGCTAATGGCCGCCGCGCTGTGCCTCCGTGTGCTTCATGAGGGAAGCCGGAAAAGGAGACTGCCGTAAAGCGCGCGCTCAGAGCGGCGCGAAATTCAAATAAAAAAGGCGCGCAGCTCCTCTCTCCACCGTTCCTATGTCCTGCAGGCATCCACCTGCGGACAAAAAACACACAGTCACCGCATGTATACTGTAACAGCGACTGCCGCAGCAGTCGCTGAAAACACTCAAACACACATTGAATGTGGAGTACTCACCAGCCGAAAGCGCCACAGGGACCCCCAGGGGTTTCTGGCGTGTGCCCATGCTTCCCCCCAGGGCGGGGATCGCAGTGACCCCTGTAGCGCGGTTTGCGTCCCCGCCAGGGAAGCCATCCTCATCCCCCCGGGCCGGCAGGGTTCTGCAGGGACCACCATATAGGGTAATACAGATCCGCCAAGGGAGAGGTTGGGGTCCAGCAGCGCTGAGACCCCTGAGACCTCTAGACCACATTTGGTGATCCAAGTCTCTTGTCCGATAAAAAATAATAAAATCTTCTGAGGAGCTGCTTCCAGCAGCGACTATCTTCTCTGACCTCAAATTGAAAACTGGAGAGCGGAGTAGGAGGAGCCCGAGCTGGAGGGGCCGGTCAACACTTTTTAATCTGAGGTGTCTATCTCATCTGGGCTCCGCCTACCCACTAGTAATGTCTAGTGTGTCTCCCTTCCTTCATCTGCAGCTGAAAAAGTATTTAGTCAGCCACCAATTGTGCAAGTTCTCCCACTCAAAAAGATGAGAGGCTTGTAATTGCCATCATAGGTAGACCACAACTATGAGAGTCAAAATGAGAAAACAAATCCAGAAAATCACCTTGTCTGATTTGGCAAGATTTATTTTGCAAATTATGGTGGAAAAATAAGTATTTGGTCACCTAAAAACATGCAATACTTCTGGCTCTCACAGACATGTAACTTCTTCTTTAACCCCTTCACCCCCAAGGGTGGTTTGCACGTTAATGACCGGGCCAATTTTTACAATTCTGACCACTGTCTCTTTATGAGGTTTATAACTCTGGAACGCTTCAACGGATCTTCGCGATTCTGAGATTGTTTTCTCGTGACATATTGTACTTCACGTTAGAAGTAAAATTTCTTCGATATAACTTGCGTTTATTTTGAAAAAACCGCAAATATGGCGAAAATTTTTAAAATTTTGCAATTTTCAAACTTTGAATTTTTATTCCCTTAAAACAGAGAAATATGTCGCACAAAATAGTTAATAAATAACATTTCCCACATGTCTACTTTACATCAGCACAATTTTGGAACCAAAATTTTTTTTTGTTAGGAAGTTATAAGGGTTAAAAGTTGACCAGCGATTTCTCATTTTTACAACAAAATTTACAAAGCCATTTTTTTTAGGGACCACCTCTCATTTGAAGTCACTTTGAGGGGTCTATATGGCAGAAAATACCCAAAAGTGACACCATTCTAAAAACTGCACCCCTCAAGGTACTCAAAACCACATTCAAGAAGATTATTAACCCTTCAGGTGCTTCACAGGAACTAAAGCAACATGGAAGGAAAAAATGAATATTTAACTTTTTAGCCACAAAAATGATCTTTTACAAACTTTTTTTTTATTTTCACAAGGGTAAAAGGAGAAAATGGGCAGATAAGGTTGTTATGCAATTTCTCATGAGTACGCCAATACCCAATATGTGGGGGAAAACCACTGTTTGGGCACACGGCAGAGCTCGTAAGGGAAGGAGCGCCGTTTGACTTTTTCAAACTAAAATTGGCTGGAATTGAGATTGGACGCCATGTCGTGTTTGGAGAGCCCCTGATGCGCCTAAACAGTGGAAACCCCCACAAGTGACACCATTTTGGAAACTAGACCCCCTAAGGTACTTATCTAGATCTGTTGTGAGCACTTTGAACTCCCAAGTGTTTCACAAAAGCTTATAATGCCTGGGTGTGAAAAAAAAAAAAAACAATTTTCCACAAAAATGATTTTTAGTCCCAAATTTTTGAATTTTCCCAAGGAAATTGGACCCCAAAAGTTGTTGTCCAATTTGTCCTGAGTACGCTGATACCCCATATGTGGGGGGGGGGGACTGTTTGGGTGCACGGCAGGGCTTGGAAAGGAAGTAGTAACGTTTTGGAATGCAGACGTTGATGGGGGTCATGTTCCGTTTGCAGTGCCCCAGATGAGCCTAAACAGTGGAAACCCCCCACAAATGACCCCATTTTGGAAACTATACCCCCTAAGGAACTTATCTAGATCTTTGGTGAGCACTTTGAACCCCCAAGTGCTTCACACAAGTTTATAATGCCCGGGCATGAAAATAAAAAATCCTATTTTTTTCCCACAAAAATTATATTTTAGTCACTAATTTTTTATTTTCTCAAGGGTAACAGGAGAAATTGGACCACATAAGTTGTTGTCCAATTTGTCCTGAGTACGCTGATACCCCATATGTGGGTGGGAACCACTGTTTGGGCGCACGGCAGAGCTCGGAATGGAAGGAGCACCATTTGACTTTTTCCAACCAAAATTGGCTGGAATTGAGATTGGATGCCATGTTGCATTTGGAGAGCCCCTGATGTGCCTAAACAGTGGAAACCCCCACAAATGACCCCATTTTGGAAACTAGACCCCCTAAGGAACTTTTCTAGATCTTTGGTGAGCAATTTGAACCCCCAAGTGCTTCACACAAGTTTATAACGTAGAGCCGTAAAATTTAAAAATCATTTTTTTCCACAAAAATGATCTTTTCACCCCAATTTTTATTTTTCCAAGGGTAACAAGACTCCAAAAGTTATTGTGCAATTTGTCCTGAGTGCGCTGATACCCCATATGTGGGGGTAAACCACTGTTTGGGTGCATGGCAGAGTTTGGAAGGGAAGGAGCGCCGTCTGACTTTTTCAACGCAGAATTGGCTGGACGCCATGTCGTGTTTGGAGAGCTCCTGATCTGCCTAAACAGTGGAAACCCCCATAAATGACGCCATTTTGGAAACTAGACCCCTCAAGGAACTTATCTAGATGTGTGGTGAGAACTTTTAACCCCCAGGTGTTTCACTAAAGTTTATAACGTACAGCCGTAAAATAAAAAATCTTTTTTTTTTTTTACAAAAATGATTTTTTCGTCCCCAATATTTTATTTTCACAAGGGTAACAGAAGAAATTGGAACCCAAAAGTTGTTGTCCAATTTGTCCTGAGTACGCTGATACCCAATATGTGGGAGAAAACTACTGTATGGGCGCACGTCAGGGCTCGGAAGGGAAGTAGTGACGTTTTGGATTGCAGACTTTGATGGAATGGTCTGGGGGCGTCATGTCGCATTTGGAGAGCCCCTGATGCGCCTAAACAGTGGAAATCCCCAACAAGTGACCCCATTTTGGAAAATAGACCCCACAAGGAACTTATCTAGATGTGTGGTGAGCGCTATGAAGCCCCAAGTGCTTCACAGAAGTTTATAATGTACAGCCGTAAAAACAAAAAAAAAATTTTTTTTTGTACAAAAATGATATTTTCGCCCCCAGTTTTTTATTTTCCCAAGGGTAGCAGAAGAAATAGGACAAATTGCACAATAACTCTTGGGGTCCAGAGTACGCTGATATCCCATATGTGGGGATAAACTACTGTTTGGACGCATGGCAGAGCTGAGAAGTGAAGGAGCACCGTTTGACTTTTTCAACGCAGAATTGGCTGGAATTGAGATCAGACGCCATGTCACATTTGGAGAGCCCCTGATGTGCCTAAACAGCGGAAACCCCCCAATTCTAACTCCAACCCTAACCCCAACACACCCCTAACCCTAGTCCCAACCCTAACCACAAACCTAACCCTAACACACCCCTAATCCCAACCCTAACCCTAATCCTAACTTTAGCGCCAACCCTAACCCTAACTTTAGCCGCAACCCTAACCCTAACCCTAATGGGAAAATGGAAATAAATACTTTTTTTTAATTGTATTATTTTTCCCTTACTAAGGGGGTGATAAAGGGGGGTTTGATTTACTATTTATAGCGGGTTTTTATGATTGGCAGCTGTCACGCTAAAAGACGCTTTTTATTGCAAAAATAGTTTTTGCATCATCACATTTTGAGAGCTATAATTTTTGCATATTTTGGCCCACAGAGTCATGTGAGGTCTTATTTTTTGCAGGACGAGTTGACGTTTTTATTGGTACCATTTTTGAGCACGTGACGTTTTTTGATCGCTTTTTATTTCGATTTTTGGGAGGTTAGAATGAACAAAAATCAGCAATTCATGAATTTCTTTTGGGGGAGGCGTTTATACCGTTCCGCGTGTGGTAAAATTGATAAAGCAGTTTTATTCTTCGGGTCAGTACGATTATGGCGATACCTCATTTATATCATTTTTTCATGTTTTGGCGCTTTTATAGAATAAAAACAATTTTATATAAAAAATAATTATTTTTGCATCGCTTTATTCTGCGAGCTATAACTTTTTTATTTTTTCGCTGATGATGCTTTATGACGGCTCGTTTTTTTGCGGGACAAGATGACGTTTTCAGCGGTACCATGTTTTTTTATATCGGTCTTTTTGATCGCGCGTTATTCCACTTTTTGTTCGGCGGTATGATGATAAAGCATTGATTTTTTGCTTCGTTTTTTTTTTTTTTTTTAAGGGGTTCACTAAAGGGGTTAACTAGTGGGACAATTTTATAGGGGGGGTCGTTACGGACGCGGCGATACCAAATATGTGTACTTTTATTGTTTTTTTTTTTTATTTACAGGAAGAAGTGAATTTATTGGGGAATATTTATTTTTTTTTTTTTTATCTATTTTGGATTTTTTTTTTTACACATGTTTATTTTTACTTTTTTAACTTTTTTACTTTGTCCCAGGGTGGGACATCACAGTATTTTATCAGATCGCTGGTGTGACAGTGTGCACAGCACTCTGTCACACCAGCGATCGCACAGGCATAGATGCAGGCTTCTCAGTGCCTGCTCTCGGCAGGCACTGAGGTAGCCGCCTCCCTCCAGGACCTCGGCGCCATCTTGGATCCGGGTCCTGGGAGGGAGAAAGCCCTCAGAACAGCGCGATCACATCGCGCTGCTCTGAGGGTCTCAGGGGGGCGCGCAGGGAGCCCCCACCCTGCGCGATCCTCCCCTGTGCCCCCAGTACACCGCGATCATGTTTGATCGCGGTGTGCAAGGGGTTAATGTGCCGGGAGCGGTCCGTGACCGCTCCTGACACACAGTCATGGGTGTCAGCTGTGATAATCAGCTGACACCCGGCGGCGATTAGCTGCGCTCCCCTCAGGAGCGCAGCTGATCGCCTATGACGTACTATCCCGTCCCCGGTCATACGGGCCCAGGTACCATGGACGGGATAGTACGTCCGATGGCAGTAAGGGGTTAAGAGGCTCCTCTGTCCTCCACTCATTACCTGTAGTAATGACACCTGTTTGAACTTATTATCAGTATAAAAGACACCTGTCCACAACCTCAAACAGTCACACTCCAAACTCCACTATGGTGAAGACCAAAGAGCTGTCGAGGAACACCAGAAACAAAATTGTATCCCTGCACCAGGCTGGGAAGACTGAATCTGCAATAGTCAAGCAGCTTGGTGTGATGAAATAAACTGTGACAGCAATAATAAGACAATGGAAGACATATAAGACCACTGATAATCACCCTCGATCTGGGGCTCCATGCAAAATCTCACCCCTTGGGGTCAAAATAATCACAAGAACCATGAGCAAAAATCCCAGAACCACACAAGGGGAACCCAGAGAATGACCTGCATAGAGCTGGGACCACAGTAACAAAGGCTACCATCAGGAACACACTACGCCGCCAAGGCCTCAGATCCTGCAGTGCCAGAAGTGTTCCCCTGCTTAAGTCAGTACATGTCCAGGCCCATCTGAAGTTTGCAAGAGAGCATTTGGATTATCCAGAAGAGTATTTGGAGAATGTCATATAGTCTGATGAAACCAAAGTAGAACTGTTTAGTAGAAACAAAACTCGTGTGTGGAGGAGACAGAATGCTGAGTTGCATCCGAAGAACACCATACCTACTGTGAAGCATGGGGGTGGCAACATCATGCTTTGGGGCTGTTTCTCTGCAAAGGGACCAGGACGACTGAACCGTGTACATGAAAGAATGAATGGGGCCACGTATCGTGAGCTTTTGAGTGTAAACCTCCTTCCATCAGCAAGGGCATTGAAGGTGAAATGAGGATGGGTCTTTCAGCATGATAATGATCCCAAGCACACAGCCAGGGCAACAAAGGAGTGGCATATAAAGGTCCTGGAGTGGCCTAGCCAGTCTCCAGATCTCAACCCCATAGAAAACCTTTGGAGGGATTTGAAAGTCCGTGTTGCCCAGCGACAGGCCCAAAACATCACTGCTCTAGAGGAGATCTACATGGAGGAATGGGCCAACATACCACCAACAGTGTGTGCCAACCGTGCGAAGATTTACAGTAAACGTTTGACCTCTGTCATTGCCAACAAAGGATATATAACAAAATATTGAGATGAACTTTTGGTTAATGACCAAATACTTAATTTCCACTATAATTTGCAAATTAAATCTTGCCAAATCAGACAAGGTGATTTTCTGGATTTGTTTTCTCATTTTGACTCTCATAGTTGTGGTCTACCTATGATGTCAGTCACAGGCCTCTCTCATCTTTTTAAGTTGCACAATTGGTGGCTGACTAAATACTTTTTTTCCGCACTGTAGGAGCAAATACACTTAAGAAATGATAAAAAGAGTCTTGTGAACCCATTTCTGCATTGTACATGGAAAACCCATCAGTTTATAAGGGAGAGATGTTATGCTTTGCTTCTCCTGGGAGGTGCTGCAGGGAAAGCGATTACTTGCTGCTGGGCTGTCTCACAGGTAACAGTTCGCTGAAGAAGGAAACCAGCATCTTATCAGCTCATCACTGAAGGCACCAGGAAGGGGGACCAAAACAAGCAGATGATTTACTAATTAAAATTAACTCAACTCGCCCCAACACAACCTTTATCTAGTATTTAATTTCATAACATTAATCTTCAATTAAAGGGATTATCTCTAGGGCTACAACACTGCATGATCTGCCAACAGACATGTAGAAGCAACTGACACCCAGAAGGCACTATTAAGAATAAGATCAGTCAATGATACTCCTTGAGTGTTGGCCAGTTACCGCAAAGAAGAACCTGGTATGAAGAGTTCAAATCCCCGGCAGCACTCCTATAGGGGAAGTAAGGTATTACATGGTGTCAATTTAAATCTAATGACTATGTGTGTAATGCTTTAATGTGCCACATTCTCCAGACAAAAAAAAACGAAATTCACCTTGTCCCTACTATAGCTAATTGATAAAGACTTAATCTGTGCCCTAATAGGCTATTTGAAAATGGAGTTAAAATCTGACAATCATTTTCATCTTTTTTGTTTTTTTAAATGCCGTTTTATACGGATCACACCAGAGCTGTCAATCATACATCATCTGGTAGTGATCGAGCGTTTCCGAAAAGTACAGTATGTACTTCTGGCATACTGTATGCGAGGTTTGCTATAAATTTTACATATTTTTTTTCTACATCTTTTTCAGGACCACTGATAATCTGTGATGTTGTGGCGGCTACTGGGTAGTGTCATATGGTCGTCTCTAGCATTTCTACCCACAGCTTCTGGAACCTCTTGCATTCATCCAAGATGTAAATGTAGTCATAAGCACATTCCGAGTTAGGCTCCCACACCCTCTGGCAGCCATTTAGTTCCAAAAATAAATAACTGTATATACAGTACAGACCAAAAGTTTGGACACACCTTCTCATTCAAAGATTTTTCTGTATTTTCATAACTATGAAAATTGTATATTGACACTGAAGGCATCAAAACTATGAATTAACACATGTGGAATTATATACTTAACAAAAAAGTGTGAAACAACTGAATATATGTCTTATATTCTAGGTTCTTCAAAGTAGCCACCTTTTGCTTTGATGACTGCTTTGCACACTCTTGGCATTCTCTTGATGAGCTTCAAGAGGTAGTCCCTGAAAATGGTTTTCACTTCACAGGTGTGCCCTGTCCGGTTTAATAAGTGGAATTTCTGGCCTTATAAATGGGGTTGGGACCATCAGTTGTGTTGTGCAGAAGTCTGGTGGATACACAGCTGATAGTCCTATTGAATAGACTGTTAAAATTTGTATTATGGCAAGAAAAAAGCAGCTAAGTAAAGAAAAACGAGTGGCCATCATTACTTTAAGAAATGAAGGTCAGTCAGTCCGAAAAATTGGGAAAACTTTGAAAGTGTCCCCAAGTGCAGTAGCAAAAACCATCAAGAGCTACAAAGAAACTGGCTCACATGAGGACCGCCCCAGGAAAGGAAGACCAAGAGTCACCTCAGCTTCTGAGGATAAGTTTATCCGAGTCACCAGCCTCAGAAATCAAAGGTTTACAGCAGCTCAGATTAGAGACCAGGTCAATGCCACACAGAGTTCTAGCAGCAGACACATCTCTACAACAACTGTTAAGAGGAGACTTTGTGCAGCAGGCCTTCATGGTAAAATAGCTGCTAGGAAATCACTGCTAAGGACAGGCAACAAGCAGAAAAGACTTGTTTGAGCTAAAGAACACAAAGATTGGACATTAGACCAGTGGAAATCTGTGCTTTGGTCTGATGAGTCCAAATTTGAGATCTTTGGTTCCAACCACCGTGTCTTTGTGCGACGCAGAAAAGGTGAACGGATGGACTCTACATGCCTGGTTCCCACTGTGAAGCATGAAGGAGGTGGTGTGATGGTGTGGGGGTGCTTTGCTGGTGACACTGTTGGGGATTTATTCAAAATTGAAGGCATACTGAACCCGCATGGCTACCACAGCATCTTGCAGCGGCATGCTATTTCATCCGGTTTGCGTTTAGTTGGACCATCATTTATTTTTCAACAGGACAATGACCCCAAACACACCTCCAGACTGTGTAAGGGCTATTTGACCAAGAAGGAGAGTGATGGGGTGCTACGCCAGATGACCTGGCCTCCACAGTCACCAGACCTGAACCCAATCGAGATGGTTTGGGGTGAGCTGGACCACAGAGTGAAGGCAAAAGGGCCAACAAGTGCTAAGCATCTATGGGAACTCCTTCAAGACTGTTGGAAGACCATTTCCGGTGACTACCTCTTGAAGCTCATCAAGAGAATGTCAAGAGTGGGCAAAGCAGTCATGAAAGCAAAAGGTGGCTACTTTGAAGAACCTAGAATATAAGACATAATTTCAGTTGTTTCACACTTTTTTGTTAAGTATATAATTCCACTTGTGTTAATTTATAGTTTTGATGCCTTCAGTGTGAATGTACAATTTTCATAGTCATGAAAATACAGAAAAATCTTTGCATGAGATGGTGTGTCCAAACTTTTGGTCTGTACTGTACATATAAACAAAAATGTATTTTTGGGACTATATGGCTATATAATAAATGGCTGCACATCCAGTTGGAAGAATGTCTCAAGTGGGGTACCACAAGGCTCTGTTTTGGGCCCTGTATTGTTCAACATCTTTATCAATGATTTAGATGAAGGAATTGAGGGTAAACTGATCAAATTTGCTGATGACACAAAGCTAGGAGGGGTAGCTAATACTAGAGAAGAGAGAGAGAGGATTCAAAAAGATATACATAAACTGGAGCAGTGGGCAGCAACTAACAGAATGGATTTTAACAGGGAAAAATGCAAAGTACTACATCTGGGCAATAAAAATGAAAAAAGCATATACAAAATGGGAGGAATAGGGCTAAGTAACAGCACATGTGAAAAAGACTTGGGTATACTAATTGATCACAGACTTAACATGAGTCAACAGTGTGATGCAGCAGCAAAAAAGGCAAATGCAATTCTAGGATGTATCAACAGAAGCATACAGTCTAGATCACGTGAGGTCATTATTGCCCTCTACTCCTCTTTGGTCAGACCTCATCTGGAATACTGTGTCCAGTTTTGGGCACCACATTTTAAAAAAGACATCAACAAACTGGAGCAAGTTCAGAGAAGAGCCACCAGAATGGTGACCGGTCTGCAAACCATGTCCTATGAGGAACGGTTGCAGGATTTGGGAATGTTTAGCTTGCAAAAAAGAAGACTGAGAGGAGACTTAATAGCTGTCTACAAATATCTCAAGGGCTGTCACATTGTAGAAGGATCATCTTTATTCTCATTTGCACAAGGAAAGACTAGAAGCAATGGGATGAAACTGAATGGGAGGAGACACAGATTAGATATTAGAAAAAACTTTTTGACAGTTAGGGTGATCAATGAGTGGAACAGGCTGCCACAAGAGGTGGTGAGTTCTCCTTCAATGGAAGTCTTCAAACAGAGGCTGGATAGACATCTGTCTGGGATGATTTAGAGAATCCTGCTTTGAGCAGGGGGTTGGACCAGAAGGCCCAGGAGGTCCCTTCCAACTCTACCATTCTATGATTCTATGATTCTATGATTCTAATAATATACATACACAGACGCGAGTCCATTAGCCACACATCTTTTTGTACATCCAAAAGATATTCAGTCAAGTTGCCAAACTAAATACAATTCTTCATGTCGAAAGCTTATCATCCGGATTAGTGACACGATACACTGCACATTGGTACAATTTATGCTCTGTAGTGTCAATATAAAGGACGCTCAAGGTCACTAGTTTTCTATTTCAGTACCGGGAACGAAAGTTGGTCTCCCATATTAAGAAATCGTTCATGCACCTTTAATATTAAACTCCATGACCAGGGGATTTAAACCCATAAGCTCATTTGTGAGGCTTAAGCACAAACATTGTAGACTTGGCAACCCGCACGGCAGTAATCTGAAAAGAATTCTCATTTCACCTGTCGCTGCCAGCAGAGAGCGGCTTACAACAACACCTTCTGTAAACTCCCACAAGTCAGGGAGCCCCCTGATCGCTCGCTTTCTATATTGAGGGGACTGCCATTTTGAAGTGCTAGTGTAATAGACTTGAGCTACATAATATCATAGAACAGTAGAAAAAGTCTAATATCCTAATATCCTGTTGGAGGATGCCATTAAATAAACTAACAGTGTTACTCTTTGGGCAACTGCTTTGTTAGAAGATTCCAGGTGCTGGAATCCTCAGCAATCAGTTGTGATCGACTGGAGAATCCAGAAATAAGTATTTCTCTGCAGTGCCACCGCTGGAGAAATGAAGTATTACACAGTTCCCCATTTTAATTGATGGACTGTTGTAACATATGGACATGCCAAGTCCTCCAGCAGAGTCTATACCAGGATCTTTAATCTACATTGAATCAGCATTATTTTACTAAGGTGTCAGAAGAAGAGTTGTATAAAGCAGACAACCCTTTAAACTACAGGTCATCCTCTATATTTTCCTACTCTATATAATGCATGAATCAGCCCAGCATCACACTGCACCGGACAAGCTGTCTGATATCTCCCATTTTCAGCCAACAGACAGACACCATTAAAATTGGATTTTGGCCAACTGACCAGCAAACACGAAGTGAATGCAACCAGAGACGTGTTCCTACGTCACGAATTAAAGAGCCAAGTTCTTGAATGACAACAGTTAAATGCAGTCTAGTAGCCGGGCAGTGAGAACACTGTCACCGACGCTCACCTCATCACTTTCCTCAACTTCTATGCCGCCGTCGTTATCATCGTCCATTTGTTTATGAATTGTTCTGATGGCCTCTAAGCTAGAGCGGTCCTCTTCTGTAAGACAGGGTGGACTCAGGGAAATCAATGGATCTGTGTAGGAAAAAAAATGGAAATATGAAGATCGGTAGGAATTCTATTTTTACAAAGTAGAAATCAGATTAAAAAATAAAAAAATAAATAAAAGTAACGGTTCACATTTCAATTTTTACAAAGAACTGGGGTGGACACATTATTCATTGACCCTGAGGGTCCCAGCAGTCAGACCCCACAAATTAAAAGTTGTATTGACCTAATCTGCCAGCACTTGCCATAGCCTGAACACCCCATTATATCTGTTCTTCATGCAGTTCATTGGTGGTTAGGGGATGTCCTCAGTAGATGGCAGCTTCATATGCAGACGTGAAGGGGTTGTCCACAACCCCTTCTCAATCCCTATATTTCCCGCTTGTAAAATAGCGCTTACACTCCCCTCTGGTGTTAGCGCTGTTCCAGCAGTTGGCACTGGCTCTCCCGGGGATTGCGTTACATTATGTAACGGAATCCCTGCAGCTAATCGGTTCTGGCTTCACTCTCCCCGCTTTCGAACGAATCACATCCATTCAGAGGATGGGGAGGATGTATGTGAACCGTCTCAAGTCGGAGAGTGAAGCCAGAGCGGATTGGCTGCAGGGATCACATGACATTATGTAATGCAATCCGTGGGACAGCCAGAGCCGACACAGCTGGAACAGCGCCAGCACCAGAGGCGAGTATAAGTGTTATTACTTTCCAAGGGGAAACATACGGATTGAGAAGGGGTTGTCAGAGTAGTGAGTAACCTCTGTAAGGGCCCCGTTACACATAGCGACGCTCCAGCGATCCCAACAACGATACGACCTGGTAAGGATCGCTGGTACGTCGTTACATGGTCGCTAGTAAGTTGTCAAACAGGCAGATCTACTCAACGATGCAGAAACGATACGGCGATCCGTATAACGACCTCGGCGGTCGTTGGGACCTTGTCACAGTAGCGATTCAGACAAAGACAAAGCAAAAGTACGCCTTCGTCGCTGAATTCTGAGTCTCCAACGAGGTCACTCGTCGTTTTTATGGTGTCAAACACAGCGATGCATGCTGGCCAGCGGGACACCAACGATCAAAAAATTACCTAGGACATTCCAGCACGATCAGCGATATCGCAGCGGGGTGCCGGTCACCGCTATGTGTCACACGTGGCGAGATCGCTGTTGCGTCACAAAACCTAACGATCTCGCTATGTGTGAAGTACCCTTAAGTCCCCTTTACACAGACTAATGTCAGTTGCACCCGCCAATAATTACAGGTTCAGCCGACACACTAAGGTGTATGGGGAGGCGGTCAACTGATCACTGGGGAAGACATCGATCGAGTTCATCCGGTTTTGGATTGCCAATCGTTTTAATCTCCCATAGATAAGATGCCACCAGAGATGTTTATCATAACAAGCGCTCCTGCGTATGGGAAAGACGGAATGGATGACTGTTGACTGACAGCCATTGTTATATGTATGGGGGTCTCTAAGAGTCTTTCCCATAACTCAGGTTCACATAAAGGCTATAAACTTCTGTATGTTATTTCTACCCAAAAATAAAAAATTCACATTGTTTTCTATTCTGCATCTTCCTTGAGCCCACTGCTAATGTGTGATATTTTTGTGCCTGCTAGGCAGTGTTGTATTGCCCATTTCTTGCTTTTCTACCTAAAATTTCCAGATCCCCTTTCACACATTCAACATGTAAATGTAGTCCCAGTGAGCTCCCAGTTTATCTCCTTCCCCTTCTGGCAGCCATAAATATAGTCCCCTACATAATTCCCCTCCTGCTGTAGGACAAGCTTGTTTTTTGTGTGGAAAGCTGTATTTATTAAATTTTGGGTTTCATTTTTTTTTTTTCTTGATGGGGGGGGTGGGGTGTGGCAATTGAAATATTACAACTTTCTTTGATTTTTATTTTTCCTCTTATTACAGAATTTACCTTCAGTTAAATACTTTTATATTTTGATAGATCGTACATTTATAGATAAAGATAATATGGTCTATTTAAAAAATATATATTTGGATGGGAAAATGGAAAAGATTAAAAAAAAAAAAATAGTTTTTTTTATATATTTTTAAAAACTTATTTTTGATGTTTTGAACCTGTAATAATTTAATGTACGGGTACATTAGTATATAGTAAACTAGTATATATACACAGTAGTTTGCGCTAGTACTATATACTGCAATATAGTGCATCAGTATTCGAGTATAAAGGAAAACTAGTATATAGTGAGAGATCACAGTCTCCTATGAAGCCCGGCCATGGCGGCCCATCGGCACTGCCCCAGCAGGATCATGCCACTTATCCTTCTTAACCTACAACGTACATTTTCGTTATAAGAAAATAAAGAATGTATGAAGCACTGCAGCCTCAGGAGCTGAGCCTGCGTCATACCTGACAGATGCTGCTGTGTTACATAGCCGGCATCTGACTAATTGCCGCAACAAGAAATTTCTCAGATCTTTGTAGTTTAACCACTTAAAGGGACTTGATAAGCACAGAATGACAGTTCAAGGCAAGAAAATTTTTTTAAAAATATTTTAAAAAAATATAAAAATTTTGTATCACTGCAACCTAAAAAGCCAATCTACCAAAATATAACATATAAAAAAATTAGATTACCACTTTTCGGTAATCACAGAAGTCAGCCCAGCACGCAAAAAAAACAAGCCCTTATCCAGCCCCATGGACCAAAAGATAAAGCTATCGGTCTCAGAAAATGTGACTTTTTTATCCAAAAAGAGAAAGAGAAAAAAAAATATTTTAAAGCACTTGGAACTTTTTTTTCTCTTTTTCAGTACATTAAAAATAAATAAAAAAAATGGAAAAAAAAATGATAGTTATGGTGAGGAAAATGTAGAAGTGTAAAAGCAAAAAATTCCTGGGTCGTTAAGGGGTTAAAGACCATGCTTGGCTGAAGTGAGCCTCTGGCTCCTCCCTCCACTTTCCCTGCATTCTCCATAAAACTTTATAAGCACCAACTGCCATCTCCTATCTCCGTAATGGGAAAGTCTGTGATCACTAGAGAGATTTTACCCAGGAATTGAGAATCTTGAGGATGAATGACCGATCAGTCCGGGAGCACGAAGCAGATCTCTCTGACAGAGTAGGAGTACAAGTGAAGGGAAGCAGCTTTGTAATATAATAACACCACGATTACTCATCAATTGTCGCTGTCAGAGACTGAGAGCAGCAATTACGTGGTTAAAAAGCAGTGTTTGGAGGTAGCCCCGGTCTCTGCTGTCAGAGGCATAACGCCGCTGTGTACGACAGTCAGCACCTGCCCTGTGATCAGCGGGCTCATGTCCTGCGCCCGCAGCATACACCCACACCCATCTCCACAATGGTTATATAAGGAGGGGAATGGGATTAATGGATTTGTTGAAAATCTGTAGAAAAGATCCTGATGTATGGATTAAACAGATTCAGGTAACAAACAGATGCCGTACAGCGGCCTTTACCTGGTACGGTGGGAACTTCAAGATAAACGTAAAAAATAAATCACCGAGCTCGGACCTTCCAGTCCATTAGTACATGTCGTTACAATAACAAAATCAGTCAGAAGTCACTTCCATGCTGGGAAATATACGGTGACCTGGACATGCAACAAAGAACTAACTGATCCAGAAACTTCTCCTGTTACTGCCAATCCGCAAAATGCTAATGGAGACACATGGGGGCGACGGGACAAGGTAACCTCAACTCACCTTCCCCACAGAGACTGGGAGTAATACTGAACGCTCACAATCCAAACCCGGAAGGACAGAGGAAAGAGCTCGTTATACATACGAGGGGCGAGAAGCCGAAAGTGCAGCCTGCAGATGGGGTACCTTTTTTTTTTAGAGGGCAATCTTGTTTGGCTAAATATCCATAGTCCTTTTTCTGGGCTCGTTCTCCGGTCACGCTGATTTTGCGTAGCTAATAGTGTTGAGCGATACTTTCCGATATCCCTAAGTATCGGAATCGGAATGGTGTCGCCGATACCATTAAAATATCGGCGATACCCGATACCGGAAATCCCATGTAAGTCTATGGGAACAAAATATCGTAACTAAAAAAACCCCATTCTTTCCTTGTAAACACTAAATATACACACATAGAATACATATATATATATATATATATATATATATATATATACATACACATGTCATTGTGACATATATATATATACATATATTTATAGTTTATTCACTTCTACATAGTAAAATATCCTCTGATTCAATTGCCGGGTAAAGCCGGCTTCAGTGAAAAGACAGAAGCACCCGACATGAAATGACACTTGGTGTACATAGGGTTAACCATGTCTTTTCATGTCCTTTGCTATCTGATTTGCACAAACAATTAAATCAGTCTATGTGTGCAAAATTTCACACCTGTAGGGGTTAATTAAAGGTGTAAATTCGTTGTAAAAAAAACGGACTTTTTTGCTACGAATTTACACCTTTAATTAACCCCTACAGGTGTGAAATTTTGCACACATAGACTGATTTAATTGTTTGTGCAAATCAGATAGCAAAGGACATGGTTAACCCTATGTACACCAAGTGTCATTTCATGTCGGGTTCTGCATTTTCACAAAAGCCGGCAATTGAATTAGCGGCTATTATACTATGTAGAAGTGTATGAACTATAAATATATATATATATATATATATATATATATATGTGTCACAAACTCAATGACATGTATATATATATATATATATATATATATATATATATGAGGTGTAAAATTGCTGAAAAAAAATGCGTGGGCTCCCGCCCTATTTTCGCAACCAGACAGACAAAGCCAGTGAGTGGGGGCAGATAATAATAGCCCAGAGAGGGACCATTATTTTTGGCCCCCCCCCGGCTACTAACATCTGCCCCCAGACACCCCAGAAAGGGCAAATCTCTAATTAGATTTGCCCTTTCTGGCACTTTGCCCGTCTATTCCCATTGCCCTGTAGCGGTGGCGAATGGGTTAATAAGGGGTTAAAATGACCTTGCAATTGAAAGGTCACTTTAAGCCAGGTTAATAATTGAGAGCTGTCAATTAGACAACTATCAATTATTAATCCTATTGTATGAAAGAAAAATCAAACACACACACTTTAATAAAAAAGAAGTTTAATGAAATAATCACACAGTTTTTGACCATATTTTATTTACCTGCTAAAACCATTTTCTGTAATAAAAATAAAATAATAAAGCAAAATTATTCTTACCAATCCGATGCACAGTCAGGTCCCACGGTGTAATCCTTCAGAAAGGGTTAATGTTTACTGCAGGGACCGCAGCTAATGCTGCAGCCTCACAGTAAACCCCCAAATGAATGAGTTCCTCTCCTGGCTGACAGGAGAGGAAGTGGAAAGCTTAATTGATTGCTTTCCACTTTCACTTCAGGTCAGCCAGGGACACCATCAGTGACGTCAGAGGGAACTGATTAACAAAAATAGGGGTTCCCTTCGAAAAAAAAATGGCGTGGGGTCCCCCCTATTTTTGTTAACCAGCCAGATGAAGCAGACCGCTGAGGCCTGGATTTTCAGGCTGGTAAGGATCCAATATCCATGGACCTTGCAAGCCTGATAATACCAGGCCACAGCAGTCTGCATATCTTGGCTGATTAACAAAAATAGGGGATCCCCTCGAAAAAAATTAGCGTGGGGTCCCCCTTATTTTTGTTAACCAGCCAGATGAAGCAGACCGCTGAGGCCTGGTTTTTCAGGCTGGTAAGGATCCAATATCCATGGACCTTGCAAGCCTGATAATACCAGGCCACAGCAGTCTGCTTAGCTTGGCTGGTTAACAAAAATAGGGGATCCCCTCGAAAAAAAAACGGCGTGGGGATCCCCCCTATTTTTGTTAACCAGCCAAGTAAAATGCAGACTGCTGCGGCCTGGTATTAAAAGACTGTCAAGGCCCATGGATTTTGGCCCTCAACAGCCTGATAATACCAGGCTACAGCAGCCCCACATTTGGCGCATCAAAAGATGTGCCAATTGTGGCACTTTACCCGGCTCTTCCCACTTGCCCTGTAGCGGTGGCAAGCGGGGTAATAAGGGGTTATTGTCACCGTTGATTGCACGGTGACAATAAGCCCGGTTAATAATGGAGAGGTGTCAATAAGACACCGATCCATTATTAATCCCAAAGTTATTAAATGTTTAAAAAAAAGACACAGCAAGAAAAAAGTATTTTAATGAAATAAAAGAGACAACACAGTTTTCATTTCTTTTATTGTACTCTCATTCCTGCGACGCCATCGATCTCCTGTAAAAAAAGAAAAAAAACAAACCAACAGTATACCACCAGTCCGACGCAGTCCATAACGACAGTCCCACGACGATCCAGCTCTGCTACATCGGAATGACAGGCAGAGCCTGACATCCCGGCGCAGCACAGCTGCTTACCAGCTTCCCCGGCGGTGACGTCATCGGACTGCTTTACGGCCGCGATTACCCAGCAGTCACTGCAGTTATCGCGAGATACTGCATGTGACCGCCGGGGAGAAGAGGATGGCGGCCATTAAGCAGCCCGGGATGTGACCGCCGGAGATCTTCTGCCGGGTAAGTGCCGCTGACTCCTGACAGACCCGACCGACGGACACTGACAGTGACAGTGACATTCCGATTCCGGTATCCGATATGACGAAAATATCGGAACTCGGAATCGGAATTCCGATACAGCCAATATCGGCCGATACCCGATATTTGCAGTATCGTATCGCTCAACACTAGTAGCTAAGGCTACTTTCACACTTGCGTTTTTTTTGCGCAGCGCATCTTGCGCTATCGGACGCATGTGCAATGTTCCCCTATCTTTAACATGGGGGGCGCAGGGTCTAGCGCTTGCACGCATTCATGTGCGTTTGTCGTGCGCTGCACATTTTCCCGGTGTGCGCCCATACGCGCCAGACGCTACATGTTGCTTTTTTTTTTCCGCCCAACCGCTTTAAAAAAACGCGTGCGCACGTGTGCGCATGCTATGCGCAAAAAATAACATTGCAGTCTATGGGGGCGCTGGCGTGCGCATGGCTTTGTGCTCGTCAGCGCTTTTGCACGCACGCGATTTTTCTGTAAATAATGGAGCCAGAGATGATGGAGCCAGAGATGATGGAGCCAGAGATGATGGAGCCAGAGATGATGGAGCCAGAGATGATGGAGCCAGAGATGATGGAGCCAGAGATGATGGAGTCAGAGATGATGGAGTCAGAGATGAATAGAGCCAGAGATGATGGAGACAGAGATGATGGAGCCAGAAATGATAGAGCCAGAGATGATGGAGGCAGAGGTGATGGAGCCATAGAGCCAGAGATGATGGAGCCAGAGATGATGGAGCCAGAGATGATGGAGCCAGAGATGATGGAGCCAGAGATGATGGAGCCAGAGATGAGGAGCCAGAGGATGATAGAGCCAGAGATGATGGAGGCAGAGATGATGGAGCAGATGACGTGTAGGGCAGAGATGATGGAGACAGATGATGGAGGCAGAGATGATGGAGACAGCTGATGGAGGCAGAGATGATGGAGACAGCTGATGGAGGCAGAGATGATGGAGGTAGAGATGATAATGTGACAAATAGAAAACGCATGCGCCAAAAAAACGCAAACGCATGCAAAAACGCATGAAATCGCAGACAAACGCTGCGTTTTTTTGTCGAAATGCGCATTTTGATGCGACTAAATATTGCAGCGTTTACAAGCGTTTGCATGTGTTTTTTTAATGCGCTTCATGTGCGCTCGAAACGCAGCGCAAAAAAGGGTCATTAGACCTACCGCTAATTAGGTTTCCAGGAGTCCATCCTGACAGCACCATGGGACGTCCTCCTCTTTGCTGGGACAGGAAACAGACAAGAGATTAAAAGTCCCCTCCCCGCCCCCTTTTCCTCAGTGTTGTATCAAGAACCATGACATGTATAATGCACAAAACACTTTAATTATTGAAAATCATATTACAGCATATGACGTATTGAAGAGGGAGGGAGTTACCAGTGCTGTCAGGATGGACTCCTGGAAACCTAATTAGCGGTAGGTCTAATGACCCTTTTCCAGGACGTCCCTCCTGACAGCACCATGGGGAGTACCAAAGAAAGCTCCTTAGGGTGGGATCACCGCCTGCAGAACTTTCCTACCAAAGGCCGTCTGCCGGTTAGAAAGTACATCTATCTTATAATGTTTGCAGAATGTATCAATTCTAGCCCATGTTGCCGCCTTACAAATTTGTTCCAGAGAGGCGCCTGCCCTCTCTGCCCAGGAGGCAGCTAATGCTCTGGTTGAGTGGGCCTTTAGGCCCGCCGGAGGTTCTGACCCTTCAGCTAAATAGGCCTCTGAAATTAAAGAGGTAATCCATCTAGCGATGGAAGGTTTAGACGCCTTTTTCCCTTTACTGATTCCTCCGTAGAGGACAAATAGGTTCGAATCTATACGCCAGTCTTTAGTGGCATCTATGTAGTCTAGTACCACCTTTCTGACATCCAACGAATGGAGCCTCAGCTCCTTTTCGTTGGAAGGGTTATCACAGAAAGAAGGTAAGATAATCTCCTGATTACGGTTACTATCTGAAGCAACCTTGGGTAAGAAAGCAGGATCCAACCTTAACAGAATGCTGTCGTCCCTAACCTGAAAATATGGGTCTCTAGTGGATAGAGCCTGAATTTCACCTATTCTTTTAGCAGTGGTAATTGCTACCAGGAAAGCTGCTTTCCTGGTAAGCAAGGAAATAGGCATTGTGCTGTTATTTTGGAATGAATCATTACATAAAGCCCTGAGTACCAGAGTAAGGTCCCATATTGGGAGACACTGTCTAATCGTGGGCCGTAGTCTCTGAATAGCTTTAACAAATCTTATCACCCATGGGTGAGAAGCTAGTGAGTAGTCTAAGAAGGAGCTTAATGCAGCGATCTGAACTTTTAGGGTACTGGGTCTGAGTCCATGTTGAAGCCTGACTGGAGGAAATCTAAAATCTTAGGAATGTCCGGAGTGCCTGTCACCAAGTCGGACCCGCCACTCACTGTACTGAAGCGTTTCCAGATTCTGAGATAGATAGCCGATGTGACTGGCTTTCTACTGGCCTGGATTGTGGTTATGACCTGGTCAGATAAGCCTTTGGCCTTCAAGGTCACCCTCTCAGGATCCAGGCTGAGAGATGTAATCTCTTCAGGTCCGGATGATGGATCGGACCTTGATGAATTAAGTCCGGATTCAGAGGCAGCTCTAAGGGTGAGTTTCCACGGTCAGGAAACGCTGCGTGTTTGGCGCTGTGCGCTGGCGCAGCGCCAAACACGCAGCGTCCAGATGTTACAGCATAGTGGAGGGGATTTCAAGGAATCCCGTCTCCACTATGCGTAACAATACGCAGGTGGCAAACCTGCGTAAACGGACATGCGGCGCGTCTTTTTAGACCGCAGCATGTCCTCGCGTATTGCGGCGACGGTGCGTCGCCGCAACATAATTAACACAGGGCTATGTAGCCCTGCGCTCTTTCCGGAGGTGTTCCGGAGGTGTCCTGAACACCTCCGGAAAGATCGCGCGTCAGAAAGGGGGCGGGGCTTAGACGGAGGGAATTTCCGCTCCGTCAAAAGCGCTATGGTTCCGGACCGTGGAACCATAGCCTAAGGGGTTTTCGATTGACATGTCTGTTAGTAGAGAAAACCAGCTCCTCTTTGGCCAATAAGGGGCGATCATTATTACTGTAGCCCGATCCTCCTTGATCTTCCGTAATACGGCCGGGATGAGCGCTAGAGGTGGGAATGCATATAACAGATGTTCTTCCCATTTCTGGCTTAAGGCATCCAATCCCTCTGGATCGTCCAAGGGGTTCAGGGAGAAAAACCTGGGAATCTTCGCATTTCTTCTGTTTGCAAATAGGTCTATTTGAGGTGTTCCCCACCTCCGACATAGATCTCTGAAGATATCCTGGTTTAGTTCCCACTCCGTAGGACTCACTTTCTTTCTGCTCAGGTAGTCTGCTATTACATTCTGGGAACCTTCCAGGTGGACTGCCGTTAAGGAAAGGACGACCTGCTCTGCCCAGGTGAATATCATCTCTGCCAACTGTTGAAGGGGTCGATGTCTGGGACCTCCTTGGTGATTCAAAAACGAAACTGCTGTGATGTTGTCCGAGTAAATCCTGATATGCTGATTTTTGAGTTCGGATTGGTTCCTTCTTAGGGCTTCCCATACAGCGTAGAGCTCCTTGAAGTTTGAGGATCGATACTGGATTTCTTCTGGCCATCTGCCCTGTAGTATTCTGCCCTTCAGATGAGCTCCCCAACCCCAGGAACTGGCGTCCGTGGTAACTTTTACATAAGGGGAGGTCGACCATCTTACTCCTAACTTTAGATTGTCTGGCTGCATCCACCAAAGGAGAGATTCTTTTACCGTCTTTGACAGATGTAATGTCCTGTCTATCGAGCTGTAGTTCCGATTCCATGACGAAAGAATCTCTTTCTGAAGGGGTCTTGAGTGGAACTGTGCCCATCTGACGCATGGAATGCAAGCCGTCATCTGACCTAGAACCTTCATGGCGGATCTTATAGAGGGCTGGTGCTTCATTAGAACCTTCGTTACATCCTGTATGGACTCTCGCTTCTTCCGAGGTAAGAAAGAGATTCTTCGACTTGAATCCAGTATAACACCCAGGAAGACTTTCTTTTGTTCGGGAACTAGATCTGACTTTTCCCAATTTATTATCCAACCCAGATAATTGAGTATGGAAATGCAGCGATCTCTGTGTTCGACCAGCGCCTCTTCTGTTCGCGCCACTATAAGAAAATCGTCCAAGTATGGAACAATAATAGTACCTCTGCTTCTTAGAAAGGCCACAATCTCCGAGACCAATTTTGAGAATATTCGGGGAGCCGAGGCCAGCCCGAAGGGTAGGCATTGAAACTGAAAGTGGCAGGTCCGGGTCGGTAACTGCACTGCAAACCTGAGAAGACTTTGTGATGAGTGATGAACTGGGACATGGTAGTATGCACTCTTCAGATCGAGAGTGCACATGAACGCGTCCTATGTGACCCAATAGTTTAGGGGTTTCAGATTTATTATAGTACGGGATTCTCCAGACGGTTTTAAGATAGTGAAGAGGGAGGAATAGTGACCCTTGCCTAACTCTGCCCGGGGAACAGGAATTATGACAGAAAGCCTTAGTAGGTCCTGGAGATCTGTCCACATGACCGAGTCTGTGGAGATCACCGTAGGGGGAACATATCTTTTGGGTGGCGGAGCGCAACACTCTATCCGATAACCTTCCGCTATAGTTCTGCGAACCCACTGATTCTGAGTAACCAGTTCCCAGTTTGTTGCAAAATAACGGAGTCGTCCGCCAATAAAGTTGGCGTCATTGTCTCCTAGTTCTATGTGAGGAGCCAAAGAACGTATTCTTGTTCTTTCCTCCCTGGGAATGGTAACTCTTATATGATCCTCTGCTTGATCTTCCCTGACCTCTAGAATCGAACTGTCTTCGAGACAGGGAACCTCGCCGAAAGGATTGAGCTCGGCGGGGTTTATCCTCTGGGAAACCCTTCTTAGCGTCTGATACTGATTCTAAGATAGTATCCAGAGCTGGTCCGAAGACCCTAAGCCCTGAAAATGGAATGGAACATAATTTCATCTTAGAGGCGTTATCTCCGGACCATGATTTTAGCCAGACAGCTCTCCTAGCTGCATTAGATAAGGAGCTGTTTCTAGCAGAAAATCTGACCGATTCTGCAGACATATCAGCCAGGAAAGCCGTGGCTGAATTCATAACCGGCAGAGAGGCTAAAATCTCAGCTCTAGGAGTCTTATTGGATAACTGATCCTCCAATTGACTCATCCAATAAACCATGGATCTGGCTACAGAGGTGGCAGCAATATTAGTCCTAATAAGGGCCGCTGAGGTTTCCCAGGCTCTTTTCAGGAGAATATCGGCCTTTCTGTCCATAGGGTCACGTAGGCTAGAGGAGTCCTCAAATGGGATGGCAGTCTTTTTTGTGACTCTAGCTATTGGGGTATCGATTTTCGGAACTTCTTCCCATAATCTAACATCTTCAGGTTCGAACGGTAGTCTTCCCCTGAAGTCATGTGACAAAACTAGACGCCGTTCCGCGCTCTTCCATTCCTCCAGGATCATTGTTTTAATGTGATTGCTAACAGGAAAAACTGTCTCTTTCTGAGACGTAAGTCCCCCGAACATCAAATCCTGTCTAGATTGTGTTCTGGGAGTTTCCTCGATCTCCATGGTGTTCCGTACAGATCTAATCAGATTCTTAGTATCCTCAGGTTGAAATAGAAATTTCTTTTTCCTATCCTGAGTGTCGGGGGGAAGTTCTCCTTCTTCCTCTGAAATAGCTTCTTCTAAATCTGATCTATTTTCAGAGCTTAAATCTTGTTCTTTTGAATCCGTTTCCCATCTGGGCCGCTTACGACTAGAGCCAGGACTACATGGCCACTGCTGAGTAAGTGTGGATATAGAGGCCTGAACCTCCTCAGAAATCATGCGTCTCATTTCAGAAAGCAATGAAGGCTGTTCATCTCTCATAACCTTAGAGGTACAAGAAGAACAAAGGGTTCTGTCATAGCCATCTGGCAGTTTGCTGTGACACACCGGACACCTGGCTGATTTTGCTAAGGCTTTACCAGCCTTTTTTGTAGTTATGGGAGCGGACGAAGTTCCTTTGTCCTATAGAAAAGACAGGAACTAATTAGGTCGGATTCCTGGGTGGCTGTCAGGTTATGGCTGGGTTTTTTGCGCCAAGCGCACTTACCCCACCGCCATCTGCCGCGTCTGTATCCATGAGGAACAAGGTAGGCTGCTTGACCAAATTACTGCGTCCTGCCGATAGGGGAAGCGGCGATATGTCACCTGTCTTGGCGTGTCTCTAGATCACACACCCATACTCACGATTAGGTGCTGTAATGGTCTCCACCAGCTCTCGTCGTTCCAGGAAGCGTCTGCTCTCCATGCGGTGAGCGTCTCCCGGATATGACGTCACCGGAAGTGCGACGCTGAACCGGAAGTGAACCGCTCCCCCGGACGCTGGTCACAGCCGAGGTATGGAAAGTATCCACCGCAAAGCACTCGCCAGGCTGCGGGATGCTATCCTACCAGGAACCGCCTTGCACCCCTCAGTATGAGGTCCCGGACGAGAGCCTCCCACCTGGAGGAACGTCCGCAATTCAGGGCCTGCCGCACCTGGTCTTTGGAGCTGAGGGACTCCCCGCTGGAGAGTTTCAGCCCTGGGCTGCTTCACAGGGGAAGGATCTGGCGTGGCCTTACGATCCCCCTGAACCCGGTAAGTCTCCTGTGTGTCCCTCCATGCAGGGACAGGAAACACACTGAGGAAAAGGGGGCGGGGAGGGGACTTTTAATCTCTTGTGTGTTTCCTGTCCCAGCAAAGAGGAGGACGTCCCATGGTGCTGTCAGGAGGGACGTCCTGGAAAAACGCAAGTGTGAAAGTAGCCTAATTCCCAATGGGTGGTAATAGAGAGAACACACTCTTTCAGGTTGGAGATAAGGGGAATCTGTCAGCAGGTTTGGCCCTGTAATCTGAGAGAAGCACAATGTAGGGGCAGCGACCCCGATTCTAAATTACCATGCTGTGTTTTGCTGTTGATTTCAGTAAAATTAATGTTTTATCAGCAGGAGATTATCTCTGCAGGACTAGGTGCCTTCTAGTCCAACCACGCCCCCAGCACTGATTGGCAGCTGTGTACGCTGTATATTGACAGAATGTGGACGGGGCTACACGGGGCTCAGCATTCTGAGCTCTGCAGCAAAGAAACTGATTCTATTCAACTGCCACACCCAGTAAACTAAGTGCTACATCGTGGAAATCAGCATCTCTGTCCCTACATGAGGCTGCAGTCAGATTACATAGAAAAAACCTGCTGACATATTCCCTTTAAGTGGTATACTTATTTCCCCCCAGGGAGCATTGTTTGGCCTATAAGACGCCTTACAGGTCATCATGAGAAGAAACCTTACCCTGACTCACATCATGGGCTTCACACCAGGACTCTGCTCTGCACTGATGAGGGGCAAGGAACCCAAAACATGTTTGTTTTTTTATTTTATTTTTAACAGACATCTTCGCTTTTCTAATCTGGCCAATGATGATGGTCACTGAGGGTTTTTCAGCCTGATAACACATGGCTCATACTCCTAATACCTGGGAGCCTGCACAAAGCTCCACCATGGACCACAGGAGGTCAAAAAATGGAAACCTGTTCGCCAAGGGTGTGCATAGGCCCCAACGTGCATACCAGAGATGATGCCACCGCTGTTATACAAGACATTAGTCTCGGACGACCTTTAATGTATATAACATTTCCACACTTTCCGCAGGTTTCCAGGTGTTCTGTTTCCCAGCCCATTAGCCGCTATGTACACTAGAAAACATGGAATACAAACGCTCATTATCTTATCGGGTTCTGCCAAGATTCTTTGAAACTGTTTCTCGGGGCCAGTTCTCAGGATTATCTGTCACAAGAAACCAAAGGGATTTGTCAGAGTGACACAGTATAACGAGCGCGCATTCATCAACAACAGCGAGCAGCGCTGGTTTCTATCAGATCTCAGCAAATTGCAATATTGATCATCTGGAACTTAGTAACCTGGGGACAATGATGAGCCACCGCCAGCACACGGCCCTCATAGAGACCTTCCTGCACTCCTGAAGAAATTTAGCCTATACAGTCTTTTTTTAGCTTGTTAGTGTGATTTTAGACTACATTCACATGTACAAATTGCCAAAACAAGAAATCTGCATGTGTTACTTAATTTGTCACAGATTTTGCCAGAGATTTCGCCTTAAACAAAAGGGGGTAAAATCCGCAGTGATTATAGCCGCAGCGCAAGCCTTCATTCCCAAGACCTCACCACCGCAAGGCCTCACCCCCCGGCAAGGCCTCACCCCCCGGCAAGGCCTCACCCCCCGGCAAGGCCTCACCTCCCGGCAAGGCCTCACCCCCCGCAAGGCCTCACCCCCCGCAAGGCCTCACCCCCCGCAAGGCCTCACCCCCCGCAATTCTCATCAGCGTCTCCGTTTTACCAACCGTGTTTAATCAGTCACTGATGAGAACCAATATAGTTTCTACTACTGATTGCAATGTTAAGGCTCATTCAGACATCCGTGCAAATCAGTCCGAGATCGGAGGTTCTCCCAACCCCAACATGGCGGCCTCATAGAAATACATGGGGCTGTCACATTCAGATTGGGGGAGCCGCGGCCAGTCTGTGCATTAGCGGTCCGATCCCGGACTAATTTACATGAACTTCTAAATAAACCATTACTCACGGACAGAACGCTGTGATCTGCAGTCCGTGATTTTCACAGACTCAGAGATGTGAGAGCAATTTTGATCAATGACTCAGATCAAAAACGGACAAATCCATGACTTTTTGTGGACCATGGTCTTGGGGAAAAAAAAATGCAGACATGTGAACAGTCCCATAGAGTGGACCTGGTTACATGTTCTTTGTGGAAACCACTTACACGTCTCACGGACGTCTGAATGGGGCCTGTATCGCCATGCTGAGGTTCTAGGTCAATTTCAGCCTCGTTTTTCCTTCTTTTTTTTTTTAATGTCACCCACTTTTCTGCTAATTTAGGACAAAGCAGATTTTCTAACTACAAGTCTGGATGAAAAATCCCGAGCGCCCAGCACGTATGACTAGACCTTTACCGTGACTTCTACTAGCTTCATCACACATGAATACACTTCACAGGATGCCATACCCAGAGTCTACCCAGCAGGGAGGCATTTATAACTGGTCCACTATATGTTTCTATAAATCTAGAGGGCAAAAAGAAAAAATAAAGGCTGACCATTAAATACTTAAAGTAAGACATCTAGTTCAGGACAGGCAAGTCACTGGAAGATAGTTGGAGCAATGCATGATAGTACATAAAGGAAAGAAGTTCCAGCACCTATAATTCTGGCAGAATTCTGATGTACAGTAACCAATCACTCAAAAAAAAAAAAAAAAAAGTGACAGCATGAAAATCAGAACATATCCTGAACATATTAAACTGGTATGAGCAGAAAAAAAAGCAGTTTAATTTGTTGTAATGAGTAGGGGCAGCATTTCTATAGGTCTTCGGTTAGAGAGAACCTGTCAGCATGGCCGAAATGGTGATGCCGATCAATCTGACAGCTGCTCTAAAGGAATCCCATCAGTGGTTTTGAACAATCGTCCTCTAAAGTTGATCTATTGATGTCTTCTGTGTGCATTGTGGCGGGTCTAGGGGGCAGGGTGGTCTTCTGCTTCTCGGCCTCCCATCAAGTACAGTCAATGGGTTAACCATGCTGCAACAAAGCTTGGAGGAGACTTCGTTCAGGACAGGCAAATCACTGGGAAATAGTTGGAGCAAAGCATGCTAGGAAATGAAGGAAAAGAAGTTCTAGCACCTATAATTCTGGCAGAATTCAGATGAACAGTAAGCACTGTTAAAGTTTTGTTCTAATGAGGTCTTCTGTTCATTGGGGTGGGCCTAGGGGGCAGGGTGGTCTTCTGCTTCTCCACCCCTTTACAGGCCTCTGCTTTTTCTACAGGTCACTAATTATTCAGCAGAAGACCACCTTGCCCCCTCCCCTAGGCCCGCCAGGATGTACAGAAGACATCAATAGAACAAAAACTTATGTTCAACAACCACTGGTCAGATTCCTTCACAGCAGCTATCGGAGTCATCGCCATCACCGCACCATCACAACCAAGGCTTTACCTTATAGTGCGAAGTCCGGATGACGGGTTCTCTATAAAAGGACAATTACGCTTTGACAGCAAAGATCTAGACAGCAATAAATCTTACTAATCTCTACAGATCTGAAAAAGGAAGAACTAAAGACAGACAAGACTCAAAATACTGACCTACATAATTACAGCCACATTGTATTGCATTAGTGATCATCCTCCTGGGGTCAGGTCTCTGATACATGGACAGATGGCTGAGCACACAATCTAGTGAACTCCAACTTACAAGACAGGCCATCACAATGCCACCACAGTCTTTATAATAAGCAGTAGACCCGTTATTTACGCTACAACTTTTGCCCTTTTTAGGGTGTTGTGGGGACAGGAGCATAGAACTAGGCGCTGAGTATTCCCAATATACGTTGCCAGTCTCCGGCACATGCTCTGCCCATGGATGACTCCGGCAGTGCAGACGACACAACAACCACAACAGATAGATCTGAAGGAATTCACTCTCGCAGCATCACCCTGTACATAATGAACACATTAATCTGCGGCCCCGGTGCCAGGCAGCACAGATCTCCAAACCCATGAAAGGAAAAGCAGCGAAGCAAAACGGAAGAGCGCTGTTCACATGATGCAGCCGGGAAGCCAAGCAAGGAAAAAAACGTAATCTTTACCCAATTTTCAAAGATTTCCATCCAAACCATAAAAAAGTACGGTATGTTATCTGACTAAATCCTGCTGGTACTTTCTCAGGGTCCAACAAAAAATGGTCATCAGCTGCAGAGAAGAAAACTGCAAGGTGATCACTATTAGTCTGGGGCCACATGGCAGGTCTGGCTGCAACGCAGTTCACTTGGCCAAAGATCCCTCTACAACACATAAAAAAAACAAAACTCAGAACCAGGTGGATTTTGTGTGACTTGTAAAATTGCTAAGCAACCCCCAGAGCTATAGATTCCAAACCTTCAACTGACTCCCGACCCCACAGCACCGGTCACTACGGAGCATGTGCATAAAGTGCAGCACAGATTCATCTCATCTCTGACCCCACAGCACTGGTCACTGAGCATGTACATAAAGTGCAGCACAGATTCATCTCATCTCTGACCGCACAGCACTGGTCACTACTGAGCGTGTACATAAAGTGCAGCACAGATTCATCTCATCTCTGACCCCACAGCACTGGTCACTACTGAGCATATACATACAGTGCAGCACAGATTCATCTCATCTCTGACCCCACAGCACTGGTCACTACTGAGCATGTACATAAAGTGCAGCACAGATTCATCTCATCTCTGACCCCACAGCACTGGTCACTACTGAGCATGTACATAAAGTGCAGCACAGATTCATCTCATCTCTGACTCCACAGCACTGAACACTACTGAGCATGTGCATACAGTGCAGCACAGATTCATCTCATCTCTGACCCCACAGCACTGGTCACTACTGAGCATGTACATAAAGTGCAGCACAGATTCATCTCATCTCTGACCCCACAGCACTGGTCACTACTGAGCATGTACATAAACTGCAGCACAGATTCATCTCATCTCTGACCCCACAGCACTGAACACTACTGAGCATGTGCATACAGTGCAGCACAGATTCATCTCATCTCTGACCCCACAGCACTGGTCACTGAGCATGTACATAAAGTGCAGCACAGATTCATCTCATCTCTGACCGCACAGCACTGGTCACTACTGAGCGTGTACATAAAGTGCAGCACAGATTCATCTCATCTCTGACCCCACAGCACTGGTCACTACTGAGCATATACATACAGTGCAGCACAGATTCATCTCATCTCTGACCCCACAGCACTGGTCACTACTGAGCATGTACATAAAGTGCAGCACAGATTCATCTCATCTCTGACCCCACAGCACTGGTCACTACTGAGCGTGTACATAAAGTGCAGCACAGATTCATCTCATCTCTGACCCCACAGCAATGGTCACTACTGAGCATATACATACAGTGCAGCACAGATTCATCTCATCTCTGACCCCACAGCACTGGTCACTACTGAGCATGTACATAAAGTGCAGCACAGATTCATCTCATCTCTGACCCCACAGCACTGGTCACTACTGAGCATGTACATAAAGTGCAGCACAGATTCATCTCATCTCTGACTCCACAGCACTGAACACTACTGAGCATGTGCATAAAGTGCTGCACAGATTCATCTCTGATCCCACAGCACTGGTCAATACTGAGCATGTACATAAAGTGCAGCACAGATTCATCTCATCTCTGACCCCACAGCACTGAACACTACTGAGCATGTGCATAAAGTGCTGCATAGATTCATCTCATCTCTGACCCCACAGCACTGGTCACTACTGAGCATGTACATAAACTGCAGCACAGATTCATCTCATCACTGACTCCACAGCACTGATCACTACTGAGCATGTACATAAAGTGCAGCACAGATTCATCTCATCTCTGACCCCACAGCACTGGTCACTACTGAGCATGTACATAAAGTGCAGCACAGATTCATCTCATCTCTGACCCCACAGCACTGGTCACTACTGAGCATGTACATAAAGTGCAGCACAGATTCATCTCATCTCTGACTCCACAGCACTGGTCACTACTGAGCATGTACATAAAGTGCAGCACAGATTCATCTCCACTATGACTCCACAGCACTGGTCACTACTGAGCATGTACATAAAGTGCAGCACAGAGTCATCTCATCACTGACCCCACAGCACTGGTCACTACTGAGCATGTACATAAAGTGCAGCACAGATTCATCTCATCTCTGACTCCACAGCACTGATCACTACGGATCATGTACATAAAGTGCAGCACAGATTCATCTCATCTCTGACCCCACAGCACTGGTCACTACTGAGCATGTACATAAACTGCAGCACAGATTCATCTCATCTCTGACCCCACAGCACTGGTCACTACTGAGCATGTACATAAAGTGCAGCACAGATTCATCTCATCTCTGACCCCACAGCACTGGTCACTACTGAGCATATACATACAGTGCAGCACAGATTCATCTCATCTCTGACCCCACAGCACTGGTCACTACTGAGCATGTACATAAAGTGCAGCACAGATTCATCTCATCTCTGACCCCACAGCACTGGTCACTACTGAGCATGTACATAAAGTGTAGCACAGATTCATCTCATCTCTGACCCCACAGCACTGGTCACTACTGAGCATGTACATAAAGTGCAGCACAGATTCATCTCATCTCTGACTCCACAGCACTGGTCACTACTGAGCATGTACATAAAGTGCAGCACAGATTCATCTCCACTATGACTCCACAGCACTGGTCACTACTGAGCATGTACATAAAGTGCAGCACAGAGTCATCTCATCTCTGACCCCACAGCACTGGTCACTACTGAGCATGTACATAAAGTGCAGCACAGATTCATCTCATCTCTGACCCCACAGCACTGGTCACTACTGAGCGTGTACATAAAGTGCAGCACAGATTCATCTCATCTCTGACCCCACAGCAATGGTCACTACTGAGCATATACATACAGTGCAGCACAGATTCATCTCATCTCTGACCCCACAGCACTGGTCACTACTGAGCATGTACATAAAGTGCAGCACAGATTCATCTCATCTCTGACCCCACAGCACTGGTCACTACTGAGCATGTACATAAAGTGCAGCACAGATTCATCTCATCTCTGACTCCACAGCACTGAACACTACTGAGCATGTGCATAAAGTGCTGCACAGATTCATCTCTGATCCCACAGCACTGGTCAATACTGAGCATGTACATAAAGTGCAGCACAGATTCATCTCATCTCTGACCCCACAGCACTGAACACTACTGAGCATGTGCATAAAGTGCTGCATAGATTCATCTCATCTCTGACCCCACAGCACTGGTCACTACTGAGCATGTACATAAACTGCAGCACAGATTCATCTCATCACTGACTCCACAGCACTGATCACTACTGAGCATGTACATAAAGTGCAGCACAGATTCATCTCATCTCTGACCCCACAGCACTGGTCACCACTGAGCATGTACATAAAGTGCAGCACAGATTCATCTCATCTCTGACTCCACAGCACTGGTCACTACTGAGCATGTACATAAAGTGCAGCACAGATTCATCTCCACTATGACTCCACAGCACTGGTCACTACTGAGCATGTACATAAAGTGCAGCACAGAGTCATCTCATCACTGACCCCACAGCACTGGTCACTACTGAGCATGTACATAAAGTGCAGCACAGATTCATCTCATCTCTGACTCCACAGCACTGATCACTACTGATCATGTACATAAAGTGCAGCACAGATTCATCTCATCTCTGACCCCACAGCACTGGTCACTACTGAGCATGTGCATAAAGTGCAGCACTGATTCATCTCATCTGATCCCACAGCACTGATCACTACTGAGCATGTACATAAAGTGCAGCACAGATTCATCTCATCTCTGACCCCACAGCACTGGTCACTACTGAGCATGTACATAAAGTGCAGCACAGATTCATCTCAACTAAAGGCCCAGATGTTTAGATCAGGAACAGAACAGACATTTCATAACTTTCCCAAATTCTTCTGAAAACATTTACAGCACATCCTGCACTGAAATACTGCACCCAATGTATTATATATTTTAGAAGTCGGTCCATTTTATATTGACTCCAACTCCACAAAAATAGACGACGACTCCACAATTCCGACTTCACAGTCACAGTAGGCCCTGCCTTAGAGTGGATCCATGTTGCACAGAGCTGCCAAGGATTTTCATCAGATTTCAACATGAGAATCGAAAGAAAAATCCAGATTTAATGCTAATTAGCCTGCTACACATAGTTCTCAGTGTACGTCACAGTTTATGTGAACAGTGACAGCTTCACCTGTACGAAGAAAGACATAAGTTAGGACAGGACCTCCCCACTATAATGAAGGACAACAGATGCCTGGCCGGTGTTCCCGTGTGCTGCGCCGATGGTACATTGCCCTGTCAACAAGCGGAGATCTTAAACAACTTTTCATAGAGCTGAAGAAAACTCTGCTCCTAAAAGAAGGTTAAAGGGAGTCATTCAGCACAGAATGGCTGATGAAACCAAGCATCTCAGTGCACCTTCTCACCTACATGTTTTCCCATCATATCTGCCCTTCCCTGCGTCTATAAAGACAAAGCTCTGAATCAAAGAAGTGTGTGTGTAGGGGGGGAGGTGGAAAGGTGCACTGAACTTTTTAGCCACACCGAGAGTGCACAGGGCGCCTGTGCTTGGTTTGAACAGTCATTCTGTGCTGACTGACTCCTTTTAAATTTCCAAGTTTTGAAAACTGCTGCAAACTTTGTAGCAATCAGTGCCATCATAGCTTCCATTGCTAAGCAGAAACATTAACATATGAAAAGCGGGGGAGCTTTCATAATTCAGCTCCACCAACTTGTGAACAAACTTCTTTCTTTATTCACTGAAAGTGTTCTACTGAGATTTTCTTCTTTCTGTTGAAAAGAGACCTAGGTCCATCAAGTTGAATCTTTCTCCACCATTCGGCCACGTGCAAGTATTGCGCACTTAGCACAGCACAAGAGTACAGTAGGGCCCCATACACATCTATGGGAAATATGCAGCTCATCCCACCAGATAGACATTGGTGGTCCATGGATCCGGCCCCAGCCTGGTATGTGCCAACACTTTACACGTCTTGGAAACCGCTAAAGCAAATTTAGCTGATGGTATATGATTTTTCTATATGGATTCTCTCAGTGGTTATGCGCTCACCAGTTACAAGTACACAGTAAAAGTCACAGCGGCAGCAGAATGTACAGACTGGGTGGACAGGCCGAGCCGGTATAAGCATATAGATGTATACTGTACAGTGCCTACAAGCTTCTATGGGATAAATGTAAGGGGCAGAGATACAATTCTGAGCGCTTCATCAAGGGCACAAAATGGTGCATAGTCTTTAGTACGTGCATACGATCAGTATTTGCAGCAGAAAAATCTGCTGTAAATACTGATATACATATATATTGGAGGGAAAAATGCACCATAACATAAGCGCGTTATTGATGCGTATTTCCTATCTATTAGTACTGGTGAAATCTGCAGCAAAAACGCAGAAAGAATTGCCATGCTGCAGATATAAAACTGCAAGGAAAAAATAAGCAATCTGCACGTGAGATTTCAGGAATCTCATTCACGTTGCTGCAACTTGGAAATAATTCAGGTTTTGTAACAAATCTGCAAGGAAAAAAACACCACAAAATGTGCACGGACCCCTGGGTATGCACACATGGTCAGATTGGCTGTAAATCCTGATGTGTTGGCAAAAAAAAAAAACAGTAAAGTGTGCATAATATTTCAGGAATCTTATTCGTTCACTTTGCTGGTACTCGGAAATCATTCAGGTTTTGTGACCAAACTGCAGAGAAAAAGATGCAACAAATGCACAATTAGTGCACTTACATGTGCCAACCTTGGCCCGTCAGTGCACCATAGCGATGAACAATGAAGGGAACAGATCAATCATTAATATGATCATCCTCTCCCCATACAGTGTCAAGGTCTAGGCCGTCCGTCCCCTGTTTACACGGGGCTATGTGCTGCCGAGAATGATTTTTTTTGCCGCATAAATGACCTAATCACCAAAACAACAAGTGTTCTGCTGGTCTGTCGGGTGATCGCCAGCAGCCGGATAATGGGGAACAAGCAGTTCTATAATCGGCCATTATCTACTGGTTCAAATGCATCAAACACATGACTTGTGAATGTGTAGTTATGGGTAGGAATGGGGCATGGCCAACAAGGAGAAGGTGCACCAAAATGAAGGCCAAAAAAGGTGAGACTAAATATTTAACAGTGGCGTCATGTGAGGCTAAGTTCACACGTTGCGGAATTGCCGCGGAAATATCCGCGGCAATCCCGCACTTCTCTGCCGCGGGAAATACGCATTTTTTTGTATGCGTATTCCCGCCAGAAACTAGCGTTTTGCAAGCGTAATTAGCTTGCAGAATGCTAGCGTTTTCCTAGCGATCTGTAGCATCGCTTGGAAAACTGATTGACAGGTTGGTCACACGAGTCAAACATAGTGTTTGACTCGTGTGACCAACTTTTTACTATTGATGCCGCCTATGTCGCATCAATAGTAAAAACATCTAATGTAAAAATAATAAAAAAAATAATAAATAATGATATTCTCACCTTCCGGCGGCCCCCGCAGCTTTCCCGCCTCTCAGCGACGCTCCCGGCCAATCGCGTTCCCAAGGATGCATTGCAGCAGACCCCAGATGACGTAGCATCACGCGAGACCGCTACGTCCTCTGGGTGATTCTCGCAAAGGACTCCTGGGAACGGGAGCATCGCTGAGAGGCGGGAAGGCTGCGGGGGCAGTCGGAAGGTGAGAATATCATTATTTTTTTATTTTAATTATTGTTTTACCAGGGATATGGTACCCAGGGTCTGGAGGAGAGTCTCCTCTCCTCCAGACCCTGGGTACCATCGCACATGAACCGCTTACATTCCGCATAGCCACATGCGGAAAGTAAGCGGTTCAATTCATTCCTATGGCGGCGATTCCGCCGAGATTACGCAAAATTAATGAACATGTTGCTATTTTTTCCGTGAACATGTGGCCAAAACATGCGGAATCCATTAACATGTATAGGATGCTTAATGCTTGCTTACGCAATGCAACTTGCTACGCAAATATTCCTGAACGTGTGAACTTAGCCTGAAGGTGGACAGACCCAATGCAAAATCTACACCAGAACCAGCAACCATCATGGGTCTGAAATAGTACTGGTCCTAAATTGGGGTCTCCTGGGTGCATGACAATGCTTAAGCCCCCCTACAACGTGGTTCTCAGCAGTGGTGTCCCAGCTGCTCTCAGGGTTGCTTCATTCTCAAAACTGAGGTGTCAGAGGCTGGGCCCTCACCCACCACAAAGCGATGTGCCCCCCCCATTTACAGATGGGCATTGTTAGAACCCTCTTGTTAGAGTTTGTTTCAGTTTGCTGGTCACATGACCTTTTTCCCTATTTAGTCTGGCTCTGCCCTTCTGGCTTTGCTGGACTTCATTGTATTATCTACTCTTAAGCTAGCCGGGTGCTTAGGTGCCTTACTCAGTCAGTTTTGCTTGATCTTAGGATCTCTTAGTATTTGTTTTCTGTTTTATATTCCCTGCTGCACTTTCTGTTAGGAGGTGTCCACCTTTTCACCCAGTCTCTAGATCTTGTAGGGATTCCTCCCTCGCAACTATAGGTCTTCGTTCAGACTAGCTGAGGACTTTAGCGGGTCTGGTCGCAGGATCAGGTCCCCCGTTACATCGTAGGGATCCAGCTCAGTCCTATTGTAGGGACAGAATTCCCACCTTTCCTTAGTGCTTGTAGCAGAACATAACAGTAAGTCCAGCCCAAAGAAAAAAAAAAAAAAAAAATCTCTAAGGAAAGATTTTCAGTTTCTATTATGGTGTCGGTTCAGGATTTGGCTCAACGCCTGCAGCGACTCTTTCTGGAGGTGGCTGAGATCCAGCAATACGTGAGTAGTTGTTCTGGAGCTGATTTCGTGGAGCCAAAGGTACGTTTGCCTGATTTATTTTTTGGTGAACAACAAGATTTTTTTTATTTTAAAAATGCTTGCTTGTTGTATTTCCGTTTGAGACCCAGATCCTCTGGTGATGAATCACAGCGCATAGGGTTCATAATGTCACTTTTGCGCAAAGAACCTCAGGACTGGGCCTTTTCTCTGCAGCCTAGTGATCCATGCTTTAGATCAGTGGATAGTTTTTTTTCTGCTTTGGGGTTATTGTATGACGATCCGGATCGTGTTTCATCAGCTGAGACAGAATTGAGACGTTTGAGACAGGGATCAGATAATGTGGAAAAATATTGTACTCACTTCCGAAGGTGGTCCGCTCAGGTGGGCTGGAACGATTCAGCTTTGAAAAGTTTATTTCTTGCAGGGTTAAGTGAAAGGGTTAAAGATTTGCTGATTGCTTATCCCATACCTGGTAACTTGCAAGAGGCTATGCAATTAGCCATACGGGTGGATAGGAGACTGCGTGCAAGGGTTAATGAGAGTAAATCTGCCTTGTCAGCTCCAAGTTTGGAGAAGGAATGTACTGACATTGCAGAGCCGATGGAAATTGGAGCAATGACACCTCACTCTCGAGAAAAAGAAAGCAGATTTGCTCAAGGTTTGTGTTTCTACTGTGGTAAATCTGAGCATTTAATTAAGAACTGTGCGCTTCGAATGAATAAAGAGAGAAAAAAAAATGAGGTCAGTTTTGCCCGCATAGCTTGTTTAAACAATAAAGGTGTCTTTCTTTCTGCTACCACTGCTGGTGAGGAGGAATTAATGGAGTTTCGGGTATTTGTGGATTGTGGTTCAACTCTCAATGTGATTGATGGGAAATTTTTGGAAAAACTAAAATTAAAACCCAAACTTCTGTCTTCTCCTATTAATGTGGTGTCTGTGGATGATTCTCACTTGAAAAATGTTACTCACCATATCTGTGAATTTCCTCTTACTATTAATGGTGTTCATCAAGAGAATTTGGATTTGGTAGTTTTGAATAATTTGCCCTCACCAGTGATTTTGGGGTTACCCTGGTTAAAATTGCACAATCCGGTACTGGATTGGTCTACCAATGAAATTAAGTCCTGGAGTCCTAAGTGTTATGACAAGTGTTGTAACGGGCGTATTGCTGCTGTAGTTAAGGGGGAGTTACCTGTACCTATTCAGGATTTTTGGAAAGTTTTTTCTGATAAGGAATCGCAGGTATTGCCTCCTCATAGAGATTATGATTGTGCAATTGAATTTGTCCCTGGAGCGATTCTTCCTAAAAGTCGTTTATTTAATTTGACTATTCCTGAGAGAAAGGCTTTGGAGGAATACATACAGACAAGCTTGGCCGCCAGTCACATTAGGCCTTCCAAATCTCCTGTGGCTGTTGGATTTTTTTTTGTTAAAAAAAAAGGACGGCAGTTTACGGCCTTGTCTAGACTTTCGTGAAATTAATAAGATTACTGTACGCAATCCTTACCCACTGCCATTGATTCCTGATTTGTTTAATCAGTTAGTGGGGGCCAAGTGGTTCTCGAAAATTGATCTTCGAGGGGCATACAATTTGTTGCGCATGAAGGAGGGGGATGAATGGAAGACTGCGTTTAACACTCCACTGGGTCATTTTGAGAATCTGGTCATGCCCTTTGGACTTTCCAGTGCTCCGGCATTTTTTCAGAATCTTATTAATGACATCCTTAGACCTTTGATCGGCAGAAGTGTGGTTGTGTATTTGGATGACATTTTGATTTATTCACCGGATTTGGAGTCTCATTGGAGGAGTGTGCGTGAAGTATTACAGTTACTGAGTGATAATTCACTTTTTGCCAAACTAGAAAAATGTGAGTTCGCTGTACAGAGACTTAGTTTTTTGGGCTACATTGTCTCCAGTGAAGGTTTTGAGATGGACCCGGTGAAAGTGCAAGCTGTGCAGGATTGGCCTAGACCTATTGGTGTGAAATCAATACAGAGGTTTTTGGGGTTCGCCAATTATTATAGAAAATTCATAAAAAAATTTTCTGTGATTGCCAAACCTCTGACTGATCTCACCAGGAAAGGTGCTGATGCGGTTCAGTGGACTACTGAAGCCATTGAGGCTTTTGTGTTGCTAAAGGAGAGGTTCAGCTCTGCTCCCATCCTTACGCAGCCTGATGTGACTAAACCATTTTTGGTTGAGGTTGATGCTTCTTCTGTGGGGGTCGGCGCAGTGTTGTCTCAGGCAAAGACGGATGGAGTACATCCCTGTGCTTTTTTTTCAAAGAAATTTTCTGAGTCTGAACTAAATTATGATATCGGTAATCGGGAATTGTTGGCAATTAGACTCGCATTTGAACACTGGCGTAATTTTTTGGAGGGAGCGGAATTTCCCGTTCAAGTCTTCACCGATCATAAAAATCTGATCTACCTTGATGCTGCCAAACGCTTGAATGCCCGTCAGGCTAGGTGGGCACTGTTTTTCTCACGGTTTAATTTTACCGTTACTTACATCCCAGGTACTAAAAAATGTTAAAGCTGATGCTTTGTCTCGCAGCTTTTCTCCTATGGTGGGTACTGAGGAGGAGGAGGAAAACATCTTGCAAGAGGGGGTTGTTATTGCTGTTTTGGACTCCGTGTTGGAAGATGAGATTCTTAAAGCACAGGAGAATGCCCCATCTAACACGCCGCATGGGAGGTTGTTTGTGCCTGGTACCCTGAGGAGAGATTTGTTTGATGAATGTCATGACTCTCGGTTGGCAGGTCATCCTGGAATCTCTGAGACCAAGAGACTTGTGGGTCGCAGTTTTTGGTGGCCAGGATGGCAGAATGAAGTCATTAAGTGGGTGCGCCAATGCACTGTGTGTGCTAGATCTAAGTCTTCTCATTCTCCTGCTGCGGGGTTGCTTTGCCCTTTGGAGGTCCCTAGTGCACCTTGGACACATTTGGCTATGGACTTTATTACTGACCTTCCCCCCTCTGAGGGTTTCACTGTCATCTGGGTGGTCGTGGACCGTTTTAGCAAGATGTGTCACTTGGTTCCTTTCATCAAACTGCCCTGCGCTAAGACTCTCGCTAAGGCCTTTGTCAAGGAAATAGTCAGACTACATGGTGTTCCTACTGACATTGTTTCTGATAGGGGACCTCAGTTTGTGGCTCGTTTTTGGCGCGCCTTTTGTGACAGGTTGGGAGTTCATTTGTCGTTTTCATCCGGATATCATCCTGAGTCTAATGGCCAGACAGAAAGGAAAAACCAGGATGTTGAGAAGTTCTTGCGTTGTTTTGTGACTGATAATCAAGAGGAGTGGTCTGAGTTTCTGCCACTTGCTGAGTTTGCTCTTAACAATCATACATTCGCTTCTGCTGGTTGTTCGCCTTTTTTTTGTTGTACTGGGAGACATCCGTCTTTTGGGTCAATTTCCAAGTTGGGATCGGCTGTACCTGAAGAGGAGAATTTTTCTGGTGTTTTGGAGAGAGTTTGGACTGATGTACGTGGTAATCTTCAGGAGGCTAACAAAAGATCCAAAGTGTATTTTGATAGAAAACGACAAGAGGTTTTGTTTGCTATTGGTGACATGGTTTGGTTGTCCTCTAAGAATCTGCGCTTGAGGATTCCGTCTAAGAAATTGGGTCCCAAGTTTGTAGGGCCCTTTAAGGTGCTTCAGGTTATTAACCAATCTGCTGTTAAGTTGGAGCTTCCTACCTCCTGGAAGATTAATCCGGTGTTTCATGTTTCTCTCTTGAAAAAAGCTGAGGTCTCAGATGGAGACGTCTCGGCCACTGTTCCCCTGGTGGAGGAGGACGGGCAATATGAGATTTCCCGCATCCTAAATTCTAGACGGTATAGAGGGAGTTTGCAGTACCTCGTCGCTTGGAAGGGTTATGGACCAGGATAACTCATGGGTGAGGGCGGATGATGTTTCTGCGTCAAGACTGGTCAGAGCGTTTCACAAGAGGTTTCCGGATAAGCCTAAGTCCTAGGGGATCCGGAGGATCCTCTTAGAAGGGAGGGTACTGTTAGAACCCTCTTGTTAGGTTTTGTTTCAGTTTGCTGGTCACATGACCTTTTTTCCCTATTTAGTCTGGCTCCGCCCTTCTGGCTTTGCTGGACTTCATTGTATTATCTACTCTTAAGCTAGCAAGGTGCTTAGGTGCCTTACTCAGTCAGTTTTGCTTGATCTTAGGATCTCTTAGTATTTGTTTTCTGTTTTATATTCCCTGCTACACTTTCTGTTAGGAGGTGTCCACCTTTTCACCCAGTCCCTAGATCTTGTAGGGATTCCTCCCTCGCAACTATAGGTCTTCGTTCAGACTAGCTGAGGACTTCAGCGGGTCTGGTCGCAGGATCAGGTCCCCCGTTACATCGTAGGGATCCAGCTCAGTCCTATTGTAGGGACAGAATTCCCACCTTTCCTTAGTGCTTGTAGCAGATCATAACAGGCATAACTCTTTAAACGGCAAGGCTTCCTGCCTGGTTTAGTGGCCTGACACCATAGTGGAAGCCAGTGGCATGGCCATTACTGATGTGCCCCCCGACACACTGAGGCCTAAATGCCCCCCAGAAAAATATCCAGACTCAATTCATGAACATTGCCTAAAAGAAAAATGCTTTGCTGCCCATAGCAACCAATTACAGCGCGGCTTTCAATTTAACAACACCTGGTTACAAATGAAAGCTGAGGGCTGATTGGTTGCCTGGGTTGGGGTAGTAGCCTGTGTTACCAGCTATCTTAATGTTTAGGCCCATAGGAATTAAAAGAAAAAAAAATGTTCCTGGACAACCCCCTTAAGTACAGAGATGTGCGCTGCCATACGCAGCATGTGTGTGCTCCACTATGATCCTCTAGAGCGGTCATTTCAGTAAATGAGGAATAACACTTTATGGTGATATGACTTGTACATTTTTCACCAGTTTTCCCACTTGCAACCTGCACATTTTCTCAAAATGTTCAATTGTTTTTGAGCCAGTGGTTGGAGACTGGCGTCTAGATCATCTCTTCCTGCTCTCCTGTCTATGCAGCACAGAAGCAGTATGGAGGAAAGCATAAAGCAGTGCTGAGCAGTGTAACTGTGAATCCAGCTCAAGGATGAGATAAAACAGTTACTTAAACAATTACCGTACTTATTTTGTGGATCCCAATAATGGGTGAAAACTTCATCCTATGAGACAATCTTACACAAAATCCTACTTCCCAAGCTCAGTTAAAAAAAATCTTAGAGCCATTAGAGAAGCTGTATCTAGCATGCCCTACTAAATCTCAGTACATGAAAGCTACAGAGGGAGGAGGGCAGACAAACTGCAATAATGATGCTGTCCAAGAAGATGCTGAGTGATTGAATTCAGAAGTTGTATGTCTTCTTCAAATGAGATTAGAGCCAGTTATTGGGGAAGATATTACTTGCTTAAGCATAAATCACAACTAAATTGTGTGTGTTCCCTGTACAAAGCTGTACGGACCAGACAGGTACCACAATACTAACTCTGCACACTAACACAAGTTTACTTACTACTACAGCTGACGATGATGGACCCAGACTGTAATTACAGAATTAGAGTTCATGTAGACATCAAGATGGAGAGATCGAACATGGGACTGCTACTCAACACAAAGAAGGCAAAGATATTGACTACTGCCAGGTACCATCAGGACACACTTGAGATGGACAGCGATGAACTGGAAGTTGTAAAGGACTTCAACCTATTTGGATGGATGAGAACTCAAATGCAAATGACACCAGAAGTCAATAGAATAGCTATGGGTAAATCAACAATGAAGTCACTGGGCAAGGTCTTCAAATCGAGGAACATTTCACTTGCGAAGCTGACACGGCTCGTTTATAGTTTGGCTTAATTTGTTCCAAAATCGATGCCACAGAAAACACCAGACATGTCACTCGAAGCAAGGATCACCAAGCTATGACTTTCCTACTTTGGACAATTCATACGAAGAAAGCAATCACTGGAGAAGGACAACATGGTCTGAAGAATAGAAGGAGCAAGGCGAAGAGGAAGACCAGTAACCCGATGGCTTGATACTACCAAGGGAACGACGGAGAGACCCATCTTGGCTTCTGTGAGGAACTCAGCCGGCCGCCACACGGTAGCCCGGGTATCACAGCTTCTGATACCACCGCCGCTACCAAATGTGACGGACGATCCCTTTCCTCCCACGTCACCAATGGGACGTAACTCCACAGGTACAGCTTTCCGGCGCCCCCCTTTGTCTCTCAGGTCAGTAAGAGAACTGCACCTAGAGCAAATGGCCGCCGGGGAAGGTGTCCTGCTACCCACTGGGTATTCTAAGATTCGTGATCAGAGTAAAAGCATCAGCCCAAGATTAATTTTATGGTTTAATTTGCCTTAAGGGCGCACTAGATAATTACAGAAATATACAGTAAAGCTATACAACGTAACTACAATGGAATGGCAGTCAGAGTAAAAATACAACAATAATGTACAAGGCTTAAAGGTATAAGCTATGGATCAATATTACCGGGTATTATGGTCATGGGAAGGCCTTGGCTCTGCCATTCCCAGGTACAGTCTTCAGTTCCTGAATAGTCCCTTGGTCTTTCCTAGACCATCTTGTTGGCTTCTGTGTGTGAAATGGAATGAGACCAGCAGCCTGGTCATGGCTAGTTCTTAAACCTGCTAGGCCCATCCCCATTGCTTTGAAGCACGCATATTAATTGGCCTGCAATTCATATGGAGCAGGAAACAATGCCTGAGCTTGGGCTATTTACCATACGACTGACCATCTCATTCAGTCACTGGCCTAGACTAATTAGCATGTAAAGGCTTATTGATTCATAGTGGACATCAAAGCTGGCCGTACTGAATATGCTAATAGGCCCTGTGTAGCTAAAAGTCTGTGGCTGTGTGAACTGACAAAATGGAGGCTGGTACAGGCCCTATACAAAATGGCGACAACCTTTTCCTTACACCTCCCTGCTTTTGAGGGCGCTAGGGGGTATCACATTCCTGTGTTCCCCGTGCGCCCTACCGCACCCTCTCTTTGGCTAGGGTGGCAGATCCACGAGGATTTCTGACTCTCTGTCCTCTCCTTCCTCTGGAAGGTTGCACACTGGGTGGGCATAAGCCTCCCGCTCATGATGGGCCTTCATCATGTTCACATGGAAGGCCTTCCTCCTTCCACGGGCGTGGTCCAGGGTGACCAGGTAGGTGACGGCGTTGAGCTGCTCGTGCACGAGGTATGGACCCTCCCAGGCCGCCTGAAGCTTGTTTTGTGGTACGGGGACCAGTACCCACACCTTTTGACCCACCTGGTAGGTCCGCTCACAAGCATTCTGGTCGTACCATCGCTTCTGGTCAGCCTGAGCTTGGGCCATATTGTCATGCACCAGCCGCGTCAAGGCCATCATTCGGTCCCGGAAGCGCACGACATACCCAATGACCGACACTCCAGGGGTGGCTAAATCCCCTTCCCATGCTTCCTTCACCAGATCAAGGGGCCCCCGTACACGTCGCCCGTACAGGAGCTCAAAGGGGGAGAACCCCGTTGAGGCCTGTGGAACCTCCCGGTAGGCAAACAGCAGGTGTGGGAGATACCGCTCCCAGTCTCTCCCGTGGGAGTCGACCAACATCTTCAGCATCTGCTTTAAGGTGCCATTGAACCGCTCACACAAGCCATTGGTCTGTGGGTGATACGGGCTGGCCACCAGATGTTGCACCTGTACCTGCTTACAGAGAGACTCCATCAGCTGCGACATGAACTGGGTCCCTCGGTCGGTGAGCATTTCCTTGGGAAACCCCACTCTGGAGAAAATCTCCAGTAAGGCAGTGGCCACTTTGTCGGCCCGAATGGACGACAAAGCTACCGCCTCCGGGTACCGGGTGGCATAGTCCACTACCGTTAGTATGAAGCATTTCCCGGAGCGGCTGGGAGTGGACAGAGGTCCAATGAGATCCACAGCCACCCTCGAGAAAGGCTCTTCGATGATGGGCAGAGTTACCAGTGGGGCTTTGGGGCGCGGCCCCGCCTTCCCCACCCTCTGACAGGTGTCACACGAACGGCAGTAGGCTATCACCTCGGTCCTCATTCCAGGCCAGTAGAAATGCTGAGCTAGCCTGGCCCTGGTTTTAGTGATCCCTAGGTGTCCGGCCATTGGAATCTCGTGTGCGATCCGCAACAATTCCGCCCTGAACGGATGGGGTACCACTAACTGTCGGTCCCTGGGCCACGCCTCCGGTGAACCCTGCTGGACCGTTACCCGGTACAGCCGTCCCTGGTCCCAGACCACTCGCTCGCGGTCGGACTCCAGGGGAGGCTGTGCCGCCTGTTCCTTGAGTCTTCAGGCTAGGGTCAGCTTCCAACGCTGCCTGAAATCCCTGACTGGATATGGCAAGAATTGATGAAACTGCCCTGTCCTCTGTCAGTTCCCCGGGATCTGTCTCCTGGCTACTGTCTGACTCGGCAGCCACTTGGTCAGAGAGGGGGAAACCGTCGGACCTCCGCGAGGCTCCTTGGGCTTCAGCGCTCCCACTCCTGGTAACAGCGGCCACGACCGCTGAGACCACGGGTAGCGCCTGCTTTCCCTCATCCTCTGACCAAGTCGCCGGGTCAGGCAGACTTCCCTGACTTCCTGACATCCCGGATGTGGGGAACTCTTGACCTGGGGTCCTACCTGGTGGCTCCTCTCCCGGGACGCCCCCTCCCCCCATGGCCTGTTCCTCTTCCTGCAGGGGCCCTAGACTCAGCAGGCTGGATTCACTTAGGGGCCCTACACTGCCCATAGCAGCCCCTCCCTCCACCTCTGAGCTCTCCCCTACAGCCTCCTCACCTGTCCTCACTGTGAGCCCTGTGTGTGTAGTGTCAGTGCATGGCTTACCATCAGGTTTCACTCCCTCCTCCACTGTTGGAGGCACATTCAATACATTAACATTAGCATTCACAGTAGAGTCATGACATTCTTGGGGAGCCGGACTTGGGGGTTCAGTGGCCACATACTGGGACACTAGCCGCCCCAAATCGGTCCCAAGCAACTCATTTGCAGGAATATTCGGCGTTACTCCCACCTCCCGCATCCCCCTCCCGGCACCCCAATCCAAATACACCTTGGCAACGGGCAGCGCCGGTTCAACGCCTCCAATTCCGGAGACGGAAAGGGTTTTCCCAGGTACCAAGTCTTGAAGGGACACCACCTCAGGGCGTACCAGGGTTCGTTCAGCGCCTGTGTCCCGCAGTCCCATGACCGCTGAGCGGCCGATGGTGACGGGTTGGTAATTGTCTAGGGACCTCCCACCACCCCCTCCCACACACAAAACAGTGGACGGTTTCTGGGACAGGGATGGGGCCTTCTGGCGCTGGGGACATGCAGCCTTAAAGTGTCCTGGCTGATTGCAATTATGGCAACGTCTGGGTTCTGTTCCTGGCCTGGAGAGGGCAGCAGGGGGTACACCCCTTGCACTCTGGGGGCTGGATATGGGGCTGGGGCAGGATTGGGCTTACCCCCTCTCCAGGTGCTGCTGGCAGGCTTCTTTGGCTCCGGCGCCCTGTTGTTGGCATACTCGTCTGCCAGGGCGGCTGTAGCAGAAGCCCCCTTTGGTTTCCGGTCACGGAGGAACTGCTGGAGGTCCTCTGGGCAGTTCCACAAGAATTGCTCCACGACAAACAGTTCCTGGACCTCCTGACGGGTAGTGAGCTCTAGACCCGAGGTCCAGTGCTCCGCAGCTCTCAACAGGGCCCGCATGTGGTCGGTCCAGGTGTCCTTTGAACCCCGCTGCAGGCTCCTGAACTTCCTGCGGTACGACTCCGGGGTGAGGTTGTAGTGCTGGATCAGGGCCCGCTTGATGCTGTTGTAGTCCTGCTCCTCCCCGGCAGGTAAGTCCCCCAAAACTTCCAGAGACTTACCCCTCAAACGGGGGTCAGGTACCTTGCCCACTGATCCGGGGCCAGATGATGTTGGAGGCCTCTCCTCTCAAAAGCAAGCAGAAAGGAATCCAGGTCTCCATCCTTTTCAAGTAAGGGAAAGTCCTCCGCCCGGACCTTGGGAGCCCTTGTCTCCAGTGGGCCTGGTGCGTCCAGCGGGGGCCCGTGCTGAGCCATCTCCAGTCGGTGCTGGCGCTCCGCAGCTTCACGGCGTTCTGTAGCCTGCAACACACGTTCTGCATGCTCACGCTCTGCTGCTCTCTCTGCCGCTGCTTGCTCACGCTCTGCTGCTGTCTCTGCCGCCACCAGGAGTCTTTCATAGGCGGCGTCATTACCAGCCTCGAGCTGTGCCATAGCCGCTTGGAAAAGGGCCTCCGATCTGGACAGGCTGGGACGGGCAGGGGGTGGACAGTCCACTGTGAGACTGAGCACGGGGGTCGGGCTCCTTGGGGAGCCCTGGCTGAGCTCCCCCTCATCGTTATCGAACCCCTCATAGGCCACAGCATTGGCCTCCCCCTTTGCCCTACTCCTGGTGCCTTCCGCCATCTTGGGAACCTTTGGTTACTGAAACACAGCTGCAACCCTGACCTTGCACACAACTTGTTATATTTACACTCTGACCGTCTAGTGCTGGGCTGACCTTAAGACCCCAGCAGTGAAAGTACTGCTGGTAGTCTCTAGTGTCTGGGAGTAGGGGTCCCACGCACACTATTACTCTGATCCCACCGCTGCCACCAATTTGTGAGGAACTCAGCCGGCCGCCACACGGTAGCCCGGGTATCACAGCTTCTGATACCACCGCCGCTACCAAATGTGACGGACGATCCCTTTCCTCCCACGTCACCAATGGGACGTAACTCCACAGGTACAGCTTTCCGGCGCCCCCCTTTGTCTCTCAGGTCAGTAAGAGAACTGCACCTAGAGCAAATGGCCGCCGGGGAAGGTGTCCTGCTACCCACTGGGTATTCTAAGATTCGTGATCAGAGTAAAAGCATCAGCCCAAGATTAATTTTATGGTTTAATTTGCCTTAAGGGCGCACTAGATAATTACAGAAATATACAGTAAAGCTATACAACGTAACTACAATGGAATGGCAGTCAGAGTAAAAATACAACAATAATGTACAAGGCTTAAAGGTATAAGCTATGGATCAATATTACCGGGTATTATGGTCATGGGAAGGCCTTGGCTCTGCCATTCCCAGGTACAGTCTTCAGTTCCTGAATAGTCCCTTGGTCTTTCCTAGACCATCTTGTTGGCTTCTGTGTGTGAAATGGAATGAGACCAGCAGCCTGGTCATGGCTAGTTCTTAAACCTGCTAGGCCCATCCCCATTGCTTTGAAGCACGCATATTAATTGGCCTGCAATTCATATGGAGCAGGAAACAATGCCTGAGCTTGGGCTATTTACCATACGACTGACCATCTCATTCAGTCACTGGCCTAGACTAATTAGCATGTAAAGGCTTATTGATTCATAGTGGACATCAAAGCTGGCCGTACTGAATATGCTAATAGGCCCTGTGTAGCTAAAAGTCTGTGGCTGTGTGAACTGACAAAATGGAGGCTGGTACAGGCCCTATACAAAATGGCGACAACCTTTTCCTTACAGCTTCCACAAGCTCGATCCTCCTACAGATCGTTCATTCGTCAAGCCGCTATAACAACTGCTACATGACTTAAGTCAGGGACCTACAGTATATACAGAGGAAATATCCCATGAGACAATGATTCTAAGGGCCCCGTCACACTCTTCAATGTCCCAGCGATCCCACCAACGATCCTACGTGGATGGGATCGCTGGGACATCGTTAGCTGATCGCTGGTGAGCTGTCACATGGGCAGACTCACCAGCGATCAGGACCAGCGAGCACGCTGGTATCCAGTGTACACATCGGGTAACTAAGCACTGTGCCGCCCTTAGTTACCCGATGTTTACCCTAGATACCAGCTCCCAGCTTCTGCTGTACGCGCTGGGAGCTCGCTGATCGTTGGTCTCCCGCTGTCAAACGAATCGATGCGCGCTGGCCAGCGGGAGACCAACGATGAAAAAATAATCCAGGCCATTCGATGACTATCAGCGATACCCAGCAGGGGCGCTGGTCGACGCTGCGTGTCACACATAGCGAGATCACTGACTAGGTCGCTGTTGCGTCACAAAATCGGTGACGCTTAGCGATCTCGCTTAGTGTGACGGGGGGGGGGGGGGCTTAAGGATGTTAGCAAACCGAGCCCAGAAGTAGAATGCTGGCTCACTAGTGCCACCTACAGGAGGTAACTACCCTATTAGTCAATGTCCAGCCCCATGCTTTACGACATTAGGCAAACCAAAATCTTCTCTAAAAGAGAAAGACCTAAATCTTCCAACAGCTGTTTCAGGGTTCTTGCCAATCTTCAGAGTAAGGTATCGGTTGGATGGGTGAAAGGTCTAGTGAGCACCGCTTCACCTTGAGAAGACCATCATGCTCACATCTAGAGACTTCTAGGATAGGAGATTATCTCTTTGAGCAATGAGGTCTGCACTTAAGTAATCCTGCGGGGATGGGGGGTGAATGCAGCTTCGTAAGAGCAGTTTTGTGCCACAGTATTCCAGGATAATAGGACAAGAAAAGACAAATTCAGGAACAGAACTAGAGACTGGGAAAAGTGTTCATTACGTAACCAAACTGGATTATCATTATCAAACAACAGTGTCAGAATTAGGAGGCGGTGTAAGGTCCTGGCTGGTCAGATTACTCCGATACTAATAACGTGTAATCCACAGTGACAATGTGTGTCCTATGGCATTAGTAGCGCTCCACCTAAAGCCTGCAAATGGACCAACATGATAAATATGGTTGGTAGTGGGACGTTGCACCTGTTTTGTAGTAATCCAGTGTTCATTTTTGCGCTAGGACCTATACAGTCACAGCACTAGCTTCAGTAGTAATATCGTCCTGACCAGTTCCCTTTAAGAACTTTTGATATGTGAGGGGTTTAAAAAAAAAAAACACAATATGAGGAGCAGCTTTAGCTTTTACCAACTGTTATAGGATATGAAACATTGTGAAACGTGCTATGCCACTAGTCAGTCTTAATGTGACAAGCAGATGGCACGCATTCCCTGACAGAGCTTACTCATCACAAGTCATCTCGCTGCAGAACACAACCAAACACTTGGCTCGGATCTAGTGCTGCACAACAAGCCAGAACGCGGCAGAAAGGAAATCTCATGGATTTTGCTCAAAATGTTTAATTGAGGAGTAACTCTGGTAAAAGTACATAATTTCCTATCCTTCAGAAATTCTTCCCAATGTTCCATCTTCATCAATGAATGAATAAATAGCTTAGAATGGGTGCTCCAACAATATCAGTGGGGTCAGATTGCTGGGAACCTGTCGATCACAAGAACCGGGAGCCCAGTCTCTGGACTCCAACTGCTCACAGATTAATCAACTATCCTGGTGGTTATTCCCTGGATAAGAGAGTTAAGCCCCCATCTCACATAGCGAGATTGCTGCTGAGTCACAAGTTTTGTGACGCAACAGCGATCTCCCCAGCGATATCGCGGTGTGTGACATTCAGCGACGATCAGCCCCCCTGCTGGGTATCGCTGATCGTCGCTGAATGTCCTGGACATTTTTTTGATCGTTGGTCTCCCGCTGGCCAGCGCGCATCGCTGCGTGTCGCAGGCGGGAGACCAGCGATCAGCAAGCTGGAGCTGGTAACAAAGGTACACATCGGGTTTCTAGGCGCCGCTCGGCACCTAGAAACCCAATTTGTACGTTAAGATACCAGCGCGCTGGTGCAGGGGAGCTGGTAACCAAGGTATACATCGGGTTTCTAGGCGCCGCTGGTAGGTACACTGCCGGTAACTAAGCGATGTGCATTGCTTGTTACCCGCATAGTCGCTGTCCTGATCGCTGCTGATCGCTGCTGTTTGGCAGCTCACCAGCGATCATGTAGCGACACACAAGCGATCCTGACAAGTTCATATCGCTGTCGGGATCGCTGGTGTGCCGCTATGTGTGACGGGCCCTTACTGCCATTTCATTCTGGTTTGGCTTTTATCCTAAGTCATATGGCAAGGCTCGTTAAAGGGTAGATATTGACTTTTAGGGTCGCTGCTTTCAATAAGTGGTGCTAGAGTTCAAGTCCTTTTCTTGGCATGCATGGCTTATAAGTCTCCTCACTCTGACATGCCAGGCCTGGCTTGTCACTCTCCACAAGGAGAAACATTACACGATAACAATTTTAACACATCACAGTCACATGTCACAAGTGTTTGGTGCCAAGACTCCCACCCTCCCCCCCTTAGTTTGACAAAACAAAAACGCAGAAGCACACCACTGGCCAATATGCCCCTTCCACTGTACTCAGACAAATTCGCAGAGTAAGGGTTTAACCCCTTAATGACCGCCAATACGCCTTTTAACGGCGACAGTTAAGGGTACTTATTACTCAGCGCCGCTTTTTAAGGGCCAAGAGTCGGAAATTCCCCAGGTTCTCGGCTATCGAGGGTAACCGAGACCCCAGAGAACATGATTCAGGTCAGTTTTTACTGACCCTAGTGTTGCTATCGCCGTTATTCCCGGAATAAAGGCGACCGCAAAATTAAGTCCAATTTACCATTTAATTTCTCTCTCCTCTGATGTGACCTAGCACATCAGAGGAGACAGAAATGGGGTCCCCCAGTACCTGCGGTGTCCCTGGGCCCTCCTGCATCCCCTGGTGATGTTCCCCGGCCGTCGGCGTCTTCAGGGAAGAAAACGGCAGGCACCGACGAGATCCGCCAGCCGGCACCTGGCAACTATAGGAAATTCTTCCTATGTTCATTTTGATCACTGTGATAGGGTCTATCACAGTGATCAAAATAAAAAACTAGTAAATCAACCCCCCTTTATCCCTCCCTTAGTTAGGTTAAAATAATAAAATAAAAAAAATGTATTTAATTCTGTTGTGGTGTTGGAGCTGTGTTAGGGTTGGAGTTAGAATTGGGGGTTTCCACTGTTTAGACACATCAGGGGGTCTCCAAACGCAACATGGTGTCGGCCATTGATTCCAACCAATTTTGCATTGAAAAAGTCAAACGGTGCTCCCTCCTTTCTGAGCCCTGGCCATGCGCCCAAACAGATTTTGTGGTCTATTTTCTCCTAATACCCTTGTGAAAATAAAAAAAGTTTGGTTCCAAAGTAAATATTTCGTGAAAAAAAGCAAAATGTTCATTTTTAAATTTCACATTGCTTTAGCTTTCGCGAAGAACCTGAAGGGTTAATAAACTTCCTGAATGTGGTTTTGCACACCTTGAGGGGTGCAGGTTTTAGAATGGTGTTACTTTTGGGTATTTTCAGTCATATTGACCCCCCAAACTCACTTCAAAACTGCAAAATCTTCAAAATTTTTGCCAAATTTACGTGTTTTTTTTTATATAAATAAACGCAAGTCATATCGAAGAAATTTTACAACCATCATGAAGTACAATATGTCACGAAAAAACAATCTCAGAATCAGTGGGATCCGTTGAAGCGTTCCAGAGCTATAACCTCAAAGGGACAGTGGTCAGAATTGTAAAAATTGGCCAGGTCATTAAGTAATTAAGTAACACAACGGCTCTGTCACTAAGGGGTTAAAAAAGTTGCACTCTGCTGTTTTAAAAACTCCCATAAAATAGAATAGTAAAAGCCACACACACACACAATCGCCTTTCTGTTCCTTACTGCAGTGTTAGCATGAGCCCCTGTTCTGGAGACACTTCAGGTTGAATAAAAAAAAAAAAAAAAAAAAGTCTTGCTGCTGAGACCCTCACAGACCACTCAACACACTGCTCCGACGTTCTGTGCTCGTGCATGAAGTGTCCGGAAATCACACCTCTCCTGTGTGATTCATTAAAGATAAAAGCATAACGGATCCCAGTGGATCTTTAATAGGATCTATCAGGCTTCTGTGGGTTTTTTTTTTTTTTTTGAAAAATTGGAATACTATAGAGAATGTGATCTGATCCCAACTAGCTGAAAATGAAAATCAGACCGAAATCAGGGCCAGCGAGCAACAGTCGCTCATACAAGGCAGAGAACGTATATTTCCAGGAACTGAAATTAAAAATCCAGAGGTAATCAGCCGTTATCTGAGTAACATACAATCATCTGAAATATTGTAATATTATGTAAGCGATCCCACCACGACAGCCATATCTGACACGGAGCAGCACTAGAGACTGAGACATCTACAGTGCCTACAAGTAGTATTCAACCCCTGCAGATTTAGCTGGTTGACACATGCGGAATTAACTTGGCATTGTGACATTTGTACTGTAGATCAGCCTGGAAGTGGGAAATGCACTGCAGCAAAAAAATTTTTATTTTTTTTTAAAAACGTTAAAAGTTAATTCAGAGTGTCATTTATTATTCAACCCCTCAAACCACAAGAATTCTGTTTGGTCCCCCTAAAGTATTAAGAAGTAGTTCAGGCACCAAGAATAATGAGCTTCACATGTGTGGATTAATGATCTCTTTTGCCAGCCTTTTCTGACTATTTAAGACCCTCCCCAAACTTGTGAACAGCACTCATACATGGTCAACATGGGAAAGACAAAGGAGCATTCCAAGGCCATCAGAGACAAGATCGTGGAGGGTCACAAGGCTGGCAAGGGGTACAAAACCCTTTCCAAGGAGTTGGCCCTACCTGTCTCCACTGTTGGGAGCATCATCCGTAAGTGGAAGGCTTATGGAACTATTGTTAGCCTTCCACGGCCTGGACAGCCTTTCAAAGTTTCCTCCCGTGCCGAGGCCAGGCTTGTCCGAAGAGTCAAGGCTAACCCAAGGACAACAAGGAAGGAGCTCGGGGATGATCTCATGGCAGTGGGGACATTGGTTTCAGTCAATACCATAAGTAACGTACTCCACCGCAATGGTCTCCGTTCCAGACGAGCCCGTAAGGAACCTTTACTTTCAAAGCGTCATGTCAAGGCTCGTCTACAGTTTGCTCAAGATCACTTGGAGGACTCTGAGACAGACTGGTTCAAGGTTCTATGGTCTGATGAGACCAAGATCGAGATCTTTGGTGCCAACCACACACGTGACGTTTGGAGACTTGATGGCACTGCATACGACCCCAAGAATACCATCCCTACAGTCAAGCATGGTGGTGGCAGCATCATGCTGTGGGGCTGTTTCTCAGCCAAGGGGCCTAGCCATCTGGTTCGCATCCATGGGAGGATGGATAGCACGGCTTACCTGGAGATTTTGACCAAGAACCTCCGCTCCTCCATCAAGGATCTTAAGATGGGTCGTAATTTCATCTTCCAACAAGACAACGACCCAAAGCACACAGTGTAAGGTTCTTTGTCTCTTTTGACATGTTCCTTGAAACTCAGTTTTCCGTCGGCCATTTTGCTTTCTGTCTTTCTGCAGCTCTTGCCCTCAGTTAATATGGAGTTTCCAGTTTTCATGTTCCCACCCTGATTCTCTCCCTCTTGCTTCTTAAGCAGCCTCAGCTGAACAATCAGTGCTCCTGAATCAAGCCTCAGTCAGCCTGTGACCTGACTCCTGGAAACCTAGGATTTTGGACTCCAGCTATTTCCTACTGAGGAACTTTGGAACACTTTTGGACTTTGGAAACCTGCTGTCTGGTGAATCCATGTTTGCAGAGGAATTACGGTACAGAGAAGAGATCCTGAACCTGCTTGGAGAGTTATTGTAGAGCTTGAAGTTACTCTGGCCTGCTGTGTTCTCCTGCCTCTGTTACTGCAAACTGTGTGACCTTTTCTGCATGCTTGTATGAAGTAATACAAGTCATTTCATATCAACCTATGTCTCATGTGTTTTCCTCGCACCCAAGCACAAGACGCTATAGGAACTGTACACTATACATGACAAGATTCAGGAGCCAATGTTTAGTGTCTGCTGGGTCTGGGAAAGCCGTGTCTGCTGTGACTGTGGATATCAGATGTCCGTTTAATACCTTCTGTGATGACAGTGGTTGTGACTTCTCACAACCATTCCAGGTGAGCGCATTCCCTTAAATGTTACTCTGGAGTGTTACCACAGGTAAACACTATTGTTTTTTTTTTCCTTTCCTCTTCTCCTTCCAGCACTTCTGCCTTAAAAGATCTGGAAGATGGAGGCCCGCATAAAGGAGCTTTGTGGAGTAACTGATACAATCCTTGCAGATATACAGACTATAAAGACCCGTTTTGCAAGCCTACAGGACCTCACTAATCATAATTTGCAAGTGTTTGGACAAACTACTAAGGAATTACGAGCCAAGATTGAGGCTCTAGAGGAACGAGTCCAGGCTCCTGCCATAACCCCGAGTTCTGGGATCCCCAAGTTACCTCCTTTTCGTTTTGGCGGTGAACGTGAGAAATTCAGGGGATTTATTAACCAATGCAATCTATTTTTCTCTGCACATGCTTCACAATTTCCCACTGAACGATCCAAAGTGCTTACTATAATCATGTTGCTTACCAATAAGGCTTTGATGTGGGCAAACCCTCTGATTGAGACTGAGGATGATTGTTTGAATCACCTTGATGCTTTTATTTCAGCCATGGGGCAGGTGTTTGATGACCCCAATCGAGGTGCAACAGCTGAAGCAGCCATGTTAACTTTGCGCCAAGGTAAGCGTTCAGTAGCCGAATATGCCTTGGATTTCAGGAGATGGGCTCTTGATACCACTTGGGACACTTCCGCCAAAAAATCTATTTTTCGGAAAGGGTTGTCTCCACTGATTAAGGATGAACTTGCTCGTGCCGACCCTCCCACTGCGTTAGGTGACTTTATTAACCATTGTATCCGTATTGATGCTCGTCTGACTGAACGCAGACAAGAGAGATGGTTCGAAAATAATCGCACTAACCTTTTCCTACCTCCCTCCTCAGCTAAGGAACCTTTGAGTAGGATCACAAGGGAACCAGAACCTGAACCCATGCAGGTGGACTCTTTACAAAGACGGGTTAGTGATGCACGCAAAGAACATCGTATAAAGGAAAATCTATGTTTTTACTGTGGTAAGTCAGGGCACTTCATTATAAACTGCCCCAGCCGTTCTCGTAAGACTACTGCAGCAGTCATTCACTGTGAGTGTTGCGAGAGGAGCTCTGTCATGTCCGAGCCTCAGACTCCAGAGAGATCTTCTGCAAGAGATCTTGATTTTTCGGACTTAAACTCTGTTAGTTCTGGGGACAATGACGGTATAAACGCTGCAATTTTTCAAGTTTCCTCAGCGGTGTCCCAGCTGAGTTGTAAAAGAAATAATTCTCATTGCTTCCTTTCCATCAAACTCTGGGTGGACTCAGTCTGGGTGTCTAGCTCTGCTATGATCGACTCAGGAGCAAGTGGAAATTTTATGGATATCTCCTTTGCTCTGAAACAGGGGATACGTTCAGTGAAGAAGGCTACTCCAGTACAGATGGAGACTGTGGATGGCTCCCTGCTGACCTCTGGACCAGTGGATCAGGAAACAGAGCCTTTGAGGGTCCTTATGGGTAAAGCTCATCAGGAGAAAATGTCTTTTATGCTTATCTTTTCTCCCCACTTTCCCATTATTCTAGGGCTACCATGGCTGCAGGCGCAGAATCCTACGATTAACTGGGAGACCAAGGAATTACACTTTCCGGAGAAACAGATGAGTCAAGGAGTTTCAGCTTGCTCTGTTCCTAAAGGAACCATGTCAGTCCCTGAACTACCAGCTGTATACCAGGACTATGTGGATTTATGTGACAAGAAGAACGCTGATCAGCTTCCTCCTCACCGTCCATATGATTTTCCAATCGAATTATTGCCTGGAGCCGAGATACCTTTTGGTAAGATCTACCCCCTAGCGTGGCCCGAGCTAAAAGCTTTGAAGGACTACATAGATGAAAATCTAGCCAAAGGCTTCATACGCCCCTCTTCATCTCCCGCAGGTGCACCCATCTTCTTTGTGAAGAAGAAAGATGGATCTCTGAGACCCTGCATAGACTATAGGGAACTCAATAAGGTTACTATTAGAAACCGTTATCCATTGCCTTTAATCCCTGAGTTGTTGGAGAGAGTGCGGCACGCCAAAATTTTCTCTAAACTGGATCTCCGTGGGGCCTATAACTTGGTCCGTATTAGACCTGGGGATGAATGGAAGACTGCATTCAGGTCACGCTATGGACACTTCGAATATCTAGTTATGCCTTTTGGTCTGAGTACCGCCCCAGCCACTTTCCAACACTTGGTGAATGACATCTTCAGGGATCTCCTAGATACATTTGTGGTGATTTATCTGGATGATATTCTAATTTTTTCTAACTCCACAGAGGAACATCATGGACATGTGAGAATGGTCTTAGAACGCCTAAGACAAAACCATCTCTACATCAAACTTGAAAAGTGTGAATTCCATAGGACCGAAATTCAATTTCTGGGGTATGTACTATCTACGCAAGGGATTAGTATGGATGGAAGCAAGACCCAAGCCATCAAGGATTGGCCAATTCCTAGAAATGTGAAGGAGGTGCAGCGCTTCATCGGGTTTGCCAACTTCTATAGACGTTTCATTAGGAATTTCTCTGAGGTAGTGTCACCTATCACCCAACTTACCCGGAAACAGTCTAGGTTCTCCTGGACCCCGCAAGCTCAGGAAGCATTTTCCTGTTTAAAGGATAAATTTACCACCGCATCTATCTTAGTACATCCCAACCCCGAGCTTGCCTTCATAATAGAGGTGGATGCTTCAGACTGTGCCGTTGGAGCTATACTCTCTCAGAGAACAGGTGAGAAGAATGTCTTGCATCCCTGTGCCTTCTTTTCCCAGCAGTTCTCTTCGGCTGAGAGGAACTACGATGTGGGCAATAGAGAATTGTTGGCCATTATTGCCGCCTTCAAGGAATGGAGACACCTTCTTCAGGGAGCTGCACAGCAAATAGTCGTCCTGACAGACCATCGTAACCTTGAATTTATCAGGTCGGCTAAGTGCCTGACTCCTCGCCAGGCTCGCTGGAATCTTTTCCTAAACCAATTTAATTTTGTCATTTCTTATAGACCAGGATCGCGCAATGGAAAGGCTGATGCACTCTCTAGGATTCATTCAGCAGAGACACGTCCACTTACTCCTCCTAAGACTATTCTTCCTGACTCTAGATTCCTGGGAGTGATTCATAATCAAGACCTACTTAAGGACATCAAGGAAGCATACCATGCGGATTCTTTGTTGGCTCAACCCCCAAGGGACGTAAGTCTTGTCTTTAAGAATGGTGTGTGGATTCAGGGACAACGTCTGTATATACCTGAAACAGTCAGATTGAGAGTATTGCAACTCATCCACTATTCCAAGATAGCCGGGCATAGGGGAATTCTAAAGACACAAGAATTTCTTTCTCGTTTCTTTGGTGGCCCACTTACAGGAAAGATGTTTTAAACTATGTCACTTCATGTGAAGTCTGTGCAAGATGCAAAACACCTCGCTCCTCACCAACTGGTCTGTTACAACCTCTTCCCACCCCGTCCCGCCCGTGGGGATCCATTTCTATGGACTTCATTGTGGAGTTACCAACCTCTCAAGGGAAGAACACCATTCTAGTGGTGGTTGATCGTCTAACAAAGGCAGCTCATTTTATCCCTTGTGTCGGCTTACCCACTGCAAAACAGACATCAGACTTGATGATTAAGAATGTGTTTCGCTTACATGGAGTACCGGATGAGGTCATTTCGGATCGAGGAGTGCAATTCACTTCAAGGTTTTGGCAAAATTTCAGTGCCGCATTGGACATTAAAGTAAACCTTTCTTCTGCTTTTCATCCCCAGACTAATGGACAGACAGAACGAACCAATCAGACCCTGGAGCAGTATCTCCGCTGCTTTATCTGCCACCTACAAGATGATTGGGTGGATCTACTTCCACTGGCTGAGTTCTCTTATAATAACTCTCAGAGCGCCTCCACTAAGCAGTCTCCTTTTTACTCCAATCTAGGTTATCATCCTAACATTCTTCCTCGATTTCCCATAGATACGCCCTTGCTGGCAGTGGCTGAAAGAATCACTTCTTTACAAAAGAATATGGATCTTCTAAAGGAAAATCTAGAATTGGCTCAGGAAAGGTACAAGAAAGCAGCAGATAAATTTCGTAAACCTGCACCAGCTTTCAAGGTAGGAGATTTGGTCTGGCTGTCAACCAGAAATCTTAAAATAAAGATTCCATCGTCTAAATTGGGACATAAGTACATTGGACCTTATAAGATCAATAAGATTATAAGTGCTGTTGCTTGTCGTCTTCAACTGCCCAGAACTATGAGAATCCACCCTGTCTTTCATGTATCCCTACTAAAGGCTGCAACACCCAATACGTTTCCTGGACGCTCTTCTCCTTGCCCTGACCCAGTGCTGGTCGATGGTCAGGAAGAATTTATGGTGGAAAGGATTCTAGATTCCAGGTTGTACAGAAATCAGTTGCAATATTTGATTAAATGGCAGGGCTACCCAGTGGAGGACAACTCATGGGAACCAGTCAATAATGTAAATGCTCCTCGCCTGCTCCGCCAGTTTCATCAGAGGTACCCTGACAAGCCTGGTCTGAGGTCAACCGGAGGTTGTCCTTAAGGGGGGAGTAATGTAAGGTTCTTTGTCTCTTTTGACATGTTCCTTGAAACTCAGTTTTCCGTCGGCCATTTTGCTTTCTGTCTTTCTGCAGCTCTTGCCCTCAGTTAATATGGAGTTTCCAGTTTTCATGTTCCCGCCCTGATTCTCTCCCTCTTGCTTCTTAAGCAGCCTCAGCTGAACAATCAGTGCTCCTGAATCAAGCCTCAGTCAGCCTGTGACCTGACTCCTGGAAACCTAGGATTTTGGACTCCAGCTATTTCCTACTGAGGAACTTTGGAACACAAGACGCTATAGGAACTGTACACTATACATGACACAGCCAAGAAAACCAAGGCCTGGTTCAAGAGGGAAAAAGTCAAGGTGTTGGAGTGGCCTAGTCAGTCTCCTGACCTTAACCCAATTGAAAACTTGTGGAAGGAGCTCAAGATTAAAGTCCACATGAGACACCCAAAGAACCTAGATAACTTGGGAGAAGATCTGCATGGAGGAGTGGGCCAAGATAACTCCACAGACCTGTGCCGGCCTGATCAGGTCTTATAAAAGACGATTATTAGCTGTAACAATAACAAGGGTTATTCCACGAAATATTAAACATAGGGGTTGTATAATAATTGACCCACACTTTTATGTTTAAAATTTATTAAAATTCAACTGAGCAACATAACTTTTTGTTTTGTAAGATTTATGCTTCTGTTAATAAATCCTACTCTCGTTTGCAGTTTGAAGGCTCTAACTTATTTGCATCTTATCAAACCAGCTAAATATGCAGGGGGTTGAATACTACTTGTAGGCACTGTACATTTACCACTTTACCAACTAGAAGAGGAGGTTATCCCGAGGACAGCAGGAGACCAGGCAAACAGGCTTTCATCTGTGCGCATACACTGGCGGAAAGTAACATTCATTTATCTGCTCGGCTTGATATGTCACACGCCGGTCCCTGCTCTTTGTGTGGGTGCAGTATACAGAATATTAGTGCCACTTGTTATATGTGAGGAGGACGCAAGCACCGTAGATTCCTTTTCTGGGGCACTGAAAAGAATGACATTTAGCGTTAAGACTTTATGCATTAGGTGCAAGACACTTTTCCTAATTTTACTTATTTATAAGTAAAATTATTTTGCTACTACCAAGACTACCACTGATTGCCGTAGACGACCTTGAACTCTATGCAAATGCTACTGCCATTCCTAGTCTAACGGGTGTAAATCACTCCGCCAACGCTGTCAGCTTAGCACCCCTTCCACCTCACCAAGGCCTTCAATTTGGCATCTGATCCTCAAACCAGTAGAGAATTTAAACCACTAGACACTTCCCGGTTATGCTGGATTGTTCCCCATGATACCGTAGAGAACTGGAGCTACTAGACTCTTCCCAGTTATACTGGATCATTCTCCATGATACCGTAGAGAACTGGAGCTATGAGACTCTTCCCAGTTATGCTGGATCGTTCCCCATGATACCGTAGAGAACTGGAGCTACGAGACTCTTCCCGGTTATACTGGATCATTCCCCATGATACCACAGAGAACTGGAGCTACTAGACTCTTCCCGGTTATGCTGGATCGTTCCCCATGACACCGTATAGAACTGGAGCTACGAGACTCTTTCCGGTTATGCTGGATCATTTTCCATGACACCGTAGAGAACTGGAGCTACTAGACTCTTCCCGGTTATACCGTATAGAACTTGAGCTATTAGACACTTCCCGGTTATACTGGATCATTCCCCATGATACCGTAGAGAAATGGAGCTACGAGACTCTTCCCGGTTATGCTGGATCGTTCCCTATGATACCGTATAGAACTGGAGCTACGAGACTCTTCCCGGTTATGCTGGATCGTTCCCTATGATACCGTATAGAAATGGAGCTACGAGACTCTTCCCGATTATGCTGGATCGTTCCCTATGATACCGTATAGAACTGGAGCTACGAGACTCTTCCCGGTTATGCTGGATCGTTCCCTATGATACCGTATAGAACTGGAGCTACTAGACTCTTCCCGGTTATGCTGGATCGTTCCCTATGATACCGTATAGAACTGGAGCTACTAGACTCTTCCCGGTTATACTGGATTATTCTCCAAGATACAGTAGAGAACTGGAGCTACTACTCTTCCCGGTTAAGCTGGATCGTTCCCTATGATACCGTATAGAACTGGAGCTACTACACTCTTCCCGGTTATACTGGATCATTCTCCATGATAGAGTAGAGAACTGGAGCTACTACTCTTCCCGGTTATACTGGATCGTTCCCCATGATACTGTAGAGAACTGGAGCTACTAGACTCTTCCCGGTTATGCTGGATCATTCCCTATGATACCAGGAAAATAAGGACACCATTCCAAGGCTCTTAGCCTGCCATGGCCCTCAATTAGTTCCAGAAGTGGCACCCCAGAAACAGGGACCAGGACTTCTCTGGAGGTAAACCCAGCATTATTCTTTACAACAAATTGCCCAAAAAGGTAAATAGGCCCCATATTAAGGGATATAATAAAACATGACTCAATGAATCTCAATTAAAAGAAATTCGTCAATAAAATTAAAATTTGCTAACCTGATCCTGTATTATTCATTTGTTTGCAATCAAACTCCTAAATTGAAGATTCCTACCTCTTATAATGACTATCCTAATCAATTATTAATAATACTGACTGGTCATGGCGGCAGTCTGTGGCTCCACAATAAATCCTAAGGTAAGTATCAATGTTATTGCTGCACATCAGAATTACTAACGAGATTAACAATCAATAGCAGCCTCCCCAATAAGTTTCACTTGAGAGGCTTCCTCAGGGGGCTGTGGATACCATAAAGGAGTTAGGTAGGATTCTCCAATTTAGGAGTCTGATTGCAAACAAAATAAACAATACAGGATCACGTTAGAAAATTTTAATTTTTTTTACTACTTTAATTGAGATTCAATAAAAGTCATGTTTTATTACATCCCTTAACACGGGGTCTATTTACCTGTTTGGGTAATTTGTTGTAAAGAATTTTTCATCCCTAAAGGGGTGTTCACACTTCTTTGTTGCTTTAAAAGCTGGCACTAGGCTCTTTTAGGGAGAGTCCTTATGGTAAGCACTATACATCCTATGTCGTGGAGGAAATCAGCAAGCATGGGAATTGATAAATATTATATGTCACTCTTTCGGCAAGTTACACAAGTCTCTTTCTACTTTATATCTGGTTTCCCTCAAATTCTTACTCCCACTGCCCTAAGTGTACAGTTTGCGGGGTCACGGCATCCCCGATAATCTTCCTGAATGTTTGGAGCTTTATCTGGATCAGAAACTATAAGAACGTCCTGGCTGCTAAGTGAAAGTCAGCTGTCAAGCACAACAAATGTTGGGGTCTAAGGAAGCGGCTGCGCCAAGACATTTTTCTAAAGGAAGGGAGGGCGATTGCAAATATTCAACTTTAACTCTTGAATGCACCCACCCATACTGCTCCAGCACGGGGTTAATGCTACTAGGCTTATATGACACTGAAGAGTGCCCTGTGCCCTCAGATGCCATTCTCACCATTCTTGCTAAAAGTCAGGTAACAGAGATCCGGAGGAACATACTGCGCCGTGAATGAAGCCTCAGTTTGTTTCTTGCACACTGGCCAGGACAGAGGAAACGCAGGACGAGGACTCTCAAATAAAGACGATGTGCGGACCGGCATACAAACAGCCGCTTGGAAAGCCTTTCCTGATCTCATTTCCACCTCATTCCGGTCTATTTTCTCCCATGTTCGCACACGGCCCCGTCCCCAGGTTGCTTTGTTTGGACAGAACAAACACAGCTCCCTTCTTTACATAAACACTTATTTTTAGTAAAAGTAACTACAGGAAACCCAAGAAATGGAAGAAGCTCCAAGGGAAACAGTCAGCAATCTCTAGCCATTACATGTCTTCTCTAGGAAATGGTGAAATAAAAAGGGTTATGCCGACCCCAGAAACACCAGCCTGGACTAAAACATGCAAGAAGCAGAGCAGCCAAGATGCCGAAGTCCTATATAAACCCATCTAAGGAGATGGAGATTATATGTACCAATTATATATATCATTTATTTTTTTCTAACCAGTTTGCCATCGATCTCAGTCAGTGGTGACCTTCCCTACACAATCTGACACTCGGTCATCGTTCACATATTGTACTGTGTGGATTCCTCCCGGCAAAGTACTAAGAAGCACAATTGTTCTGATGTATTTACTAAATCAGGCCCTTTTTAATCCCTTAAGGGCCAAGCCAATTTAAATCCTCATCAGCAAAACTTTGGCAATTTCTCTTCATATTGGGAAGCAGTCAGCCCTTTTTTACAATGGAAGTAGTGGTATGGCTGCATAGGCGCTCGTCCTCCAACCGAAAAAAAAAAAATGTTTCTTAGAGGGATCCGATGTGCCAGCCAATAGAAATCTAGTGTAGAAACAAATTGCAAACCAGGCTGTGAGCGCACTGGGGGCGTGTCACATGGAGGAAGATGCCCAAGTGCAGTGACACGCCCCCATTGCACTGGCCAGCCTGATTTGCATATGGCTTCTATGCTAAATTTCCCATGACTGGCACTTTGGACCTCGGCAAAAGAAAAAAAAAAATATCCAATCCAAAAATTTAAGTCGACCAATATGAGGTTTTTGGGGATATGTTAGCTTTGCGGTTTGACCAACTTTAACTCCATTTTGCTATTGGCAAGAGGGTCCGTAGTACACGCAACGATGGGCAGAAAGCCCAACAATCTGGGTCTGTTGCAGCCGCTTTATCGTCATGCGACAGCATAGGAAATAATTAGGTGCGGGCCAAGCACAAGTGGTCCTACTGGACCTGGAGCCGGGGACTATCTGCCTCAACACATTTCTGCCATCCAACCTTATGGTTTGTGTCTTCCAGTCTTTCGGGAAAGTGCTAATTACATACTTTCTAACTTTCCCATGACTTTTCACAAATATTCTCCCGAAGGCAGATGTTCTTTTGGCAAACGCCATGATTTTAATCCTTCCTCCAGTCTGTAATTCTTGGATACGAACCAGGAGATCAATTAGGATAATCGCTATGGATTATTGCAGCACAATTATGTATTAATAGGTGGTCCCTGATATCACACGGCCGGTCCCTTCTCTCAGCTATTAAAGTGGCCGCACGGTGGCTCAGTGGTTAGAATTGCAGCGCTGGAGTCCTGGGTTCGAATCCCACCAAGGACAACATCTGCAAGGAGTTTGTATGTTCTCCCCGTGTTTGTGTGGGTTTCCTCCGGGTTCCTCCCACACTCCAAAAACATACTGATAGGGAATCTAGATTGTGAGCCCCATCGGGGACAGCGACGATAATGTGTGCAAACTGTACAGCGGAATATGTTAGCGCTATATAAAAAGATTATTATTATTATTATTATTATTATTAATATACCGTACTTCGTCCTTACAGGAAGATCTACAACTTTCCAAAATACAGTTTCACCATCTGCTTACTGTCAATGAATGAGAACATCGTGCAGAGACCTGATCACAGATGATCACATCCATCTAATCCTCCGAGCCTCAGCTGCTGGTAGGCACCAAGCAAAAAGCATCCGTTTAATAAAGGGGAGAAAAATGGACGGCGTCTTAACAGATCCATTTTAGTTAAAAAAAAAAAAAAATCCAGTTGAAATCAGTATTTTCTCATGCAGACATTAAAAACGGACCAAACACCAGCAGGGAAACGTATTAAGTCATTTTTAAGCTTTTCTTGCTCCTCGTTCCCATCATACTGACAAAGGAATAAGGAAATCTTCACCTCCACAACAAACATTGGCTCCAGATTGAAGGTTTGGGGTCTTTGTGCTGCTGTAATAAATGGCTGCAGGCAAGCGATGCCATCACAAATGCCCTCTTTCTTGTCACAGGTCCAACCTTGGAAATACTGACTGTGAAAAGCAGGACGTGGCCTTCCCTTCCTGCGGCCGTCAGTCCACACAAAGGAGAAGCCCAGAGAACACTGAGACGTTTCCAAGTCTACTTTAGCCATTGTCGGAGGTGCCGCTGTCAACGTCACCGCTGCCCAGGACTTACATAGCCAAGAAAGCCCAAGTGCACAACATATTATATAGCTACAGTAATGGGGAAGACTCAAACTAGCCCCAGTGATCAGTACAGCGGCCACCCAGGGCCCTCCTCCAGCGGGGAGCACTTCATCTGTTGGGAGCCCCTATCAGAACTGGAAGAAATCTGCATTTTGCATTTATGCTGCTGCTAATATTATACAAAAAGGGCTAATTTTACACTCACCTATCTAGTGAGCCCACGACAAATCAACGGATAAAATAACGGAGCACAGCAAATTTCACACCGTCACTTACCCCTGTCCCTTCTCCGAGGACTGTCCTATCTCAGAAGATGATAAATGGCTGTTCTGCCCATACATTGCTTTGTTTTGGTCCGATCTGAGCCAGAACTTGAGCATTTTGCTTAAATAGAAAGCTCCATACACTAAATGAGGGCCGAATAAGATCCAAAATCCTGTACAGGAATGTATTCTATATGGGGGAGGGGAGCGAGAGGGGAGAAGATTTTAGCTGCAGCTTCCTGTTCGGCTGAGAATGTGAAGGCCACTTCTCTTTCCATCAGTGATGTGTAACATCCTACATATGGCACACGAGGCGGCAGAGGCCCCCCTTTGCACAGGAGGCGGCAGGGGCCCCCCTTTGCACAGGAGGCAGCAGAGGCCCCCCCTTTACACAGGAGGCGGCAGAGGTCCCGCACCCACGAGGCGGCAGAGCCCTTCCTTAGGGCGGATTATAGGACCTTTGTTACCTGCAGGACGGCCGCTGCCTCGGAGCACTTTGTGGAGCACCGTACAATTCATTTCATTGGCTTCATAAGGAATTAAATTTAAAAAAAAAATTGCAGGTGTAAGTGGAGTAAAGGCCCAATGCTCCGTAATGCAGACATGTATGTACCACCGAACACGGAAACTAATAGTGTGCACGAAAGTAACCACTAGCAATAAAGGAGAAAAAACTACAGCTAATACAGAAAGGGCAGAATAAAGCCGAACGATAGTATATATAGGTGTATGGTGCAGATCTCATTCCCATCAGCACTTCTGTGCACCAAGCTTGTATGGCTCCGAGCCTTGTGCTGCCAAATGGTACTCATGTACAGCACCGTATCACAGATACGGCCCCATCGGGTTTTATTCCTGACGCTGTCCACTATTGAGCAACCACTTCAGGGCCCATTTTCAATAAAAACAATGTATACTCCCAGTTGGAGAGGGGGCGCTATTTCAGCTATGTAAGCAGCAATATTACCGGTGTGGGGTGGGGGGGCTTCACATGACACTTGTGTAATGTGCAGTCAATCAATATACTGTTAGCGAGAACATCTGTTCTGATAAAATAGTAAAGGCTGCAGCCACTCAATAGCTGTGGTCAGGTGGCCGGTGACCTAGGCAAGCTGTTTGCTACAGAGCTTGTAAGCGCCGTTCTTTGGATCTTCCACAGTCAGTGTCCCTGCACTTCTTCCATGCTACAGAGACAGAGTTTCCTCTAGAGAACGCAAACCACCTGTGCCATCTGGCTGCAGGTCTGAACTGTCAATCTTCAGGAGCGCAGCGCCCACAGCAAGCAATAAGTCGGGATGAAGAATGAAGAGGATACAACCACTTTAATGGCCGCTGAAAACCACGAAAAATACAAGTGTTTAAGTGTAAAAGTCTCTCGGTGAGAAGCAATAGATGTTCCCATTAACCACTCACTGCCTGTAGCTTCTCTTTTGGTAAAGGGTGCATATACACCCAATTTTACAAACTTAAAAAAAAAAAATTTCTTGAACACTTTATGAATTACTCAAGAGAAGTTTTGTTTCAAAGCTTATCAAATAAGGACCTGCCAACCAAAACCGTGTGGTGGCCTCACCGTCCAGAGAGAACATGTGGAGACACTGAGGCTCCTACACTTGGTGATGTAATGAATGGTATCCATAATGACCTTCTGGTAACCCATCCTGGTGATTTCTAGCAGAATTATTGCTTTTGTCCATATGTTCCATGCTTGGCCTGTGCACCACAGAAATCAGTAAGAAATCCATGGGTCGGAGGTGAATCGTAGATGTGGGGCCCAGGAATTTACCAAGCTTTCTGCTCATTGGTCTGGAACACCAGGAAAACAAAAGTTTTTCAGTTCCTCTAAAGCTTTCAGGAACCGCTCCAGTGCCTGCCAGAGCCGGTCTGGGAGATCAATATGAAATTTCAAACATGAAACACAAAATGTTAAATATTAGTGGCAAATTTTTTAGGTTAAAATAGTACTTCCATCACGAAGCCGGTTGTGTCTGTACAAGGCAACTATGAGGCTGGACGTCACTCCATGTGTGGGCTCAACTCATTGCTCATGCAGGACACAGAAATAGCTGCTCGTATCAAGAGATTTGGAGGTGTTGAAAGCCAAGCGATCACGCTATAACATCCTACTCATGACGCCCTACAGCTGAGAGATCACCCTATGACATCCCACTCATGACGCCCTGCAGCTGAGCGATCACGCTATAACATCCCCACTCATGACGCCCTACAGCTGAGTGATCATCCTAGGATATCCCACATATGACGCCCTACAGCCGAGCGATCACACTATGACATTCCACGCATGACGCCATACAACCGAGCGATCACCCTATATGACATTCCACGCATGACGCCCTACAGCCGAGCAATCACCCTATGACATTCCACGCATGACGCCCTACAGCCGAGCGATCACCCTATGACATTCCACGCATTACGCCCTACAGCCGAGCGATCACCCTATGATATTCCACGCATGACACCCTACAGCCAAGCGATCACCCTATGACATTCCAGGCATGACGCCCTACAGCCGAGCGATCACCCTATGACATTCCACGCATGACGCCCTACAGCCAAGCGATCACCCAATGACATTCCACACGACGCCCTACAGCCGAGCAATCACCCTATGACATTCCAAGCATGACGCCCTACAACCGAGAGATCACCCTATGACATCCCACGCAAGACGCCCTACAGCCGAGCGATCACCCTATGACATTCCACGCATGACGCCCTACAGCCAAGCGATCACCCTATGACATTCCATAGACGGCCAACAGCTGAGCAATCACCCTATGACATTCCATGCATGACGCCCTACAGCCGAGAGATCACCCTATGACATCCCACGCATGATGCCCTACAGCTGAGCGATCACCCTATGACATCCCTTGCATGACGCCCTACAGCCGAGAGATCACCCTATGACATCCCACACATGAAACCCTACAGCCGAGCGATCACCCTATGACATCCCTTGCATGACGCCCTACAGCCGAGAGATCACCCTATGACATCCCACACGATGCCCGACAGTTGAGCGATCACCCTATGACATTCCATGTATGACGCCCTACAGCCGAGAGATCACCCTATGACATCCCACACATGAAACCCTACAGCCGAGCGATCACCCTATGACATCCCACGCATGACGCCCTACAGCCGAGAGATCACCCTATGACATCCCATGCATGACGCCCTACAGCTGAGCAATCACCCTATGACATTCCATGCATGACACCCTACAGCCGAGAGATCACCCTATGACATCCCACGCATGACGCCCTACGGCTGAGCGATCACCCTATGACATCCCTTGCATGACACCCTACAGCCGAAAGATCACCCTATGACATCCCACACATGAAACCCTACAGCCGAACGATCACCCTATGACATCCCACGCATGACGCCCTACAGCCGAGAGATCACCCTGTGACATCCCATGCATGACTCCCTACAGCCAAGAGAGCACTCTATGACATCCCACGCATGACGCCCTACAGCCGAGAAATCACCCGGGCCTATGACACCCCATGCATGACTCCCTACAGCCGAGAGATGTGTATCTTCGTACCGTGTTAGCCAGTAGATAGAAAAATATTTAGAATTGAGAGTCCTCAGTGGTTGATACCTTTTAATGGCGAACTGAAAAGATGGTAACAAATTGCAAGCTTTCAAGACTACTCAGGTCTCTGTCTTTGCCTGATGAAGAGACCTGAGTAGTCTCGAAAGCTCGCAATTTGTTACCATCTTTTCAGTTAGCCATTAAAAGGTATCAACCACTGAGGACTCTCAAGTCTAAATATTTTTCTACAGCCGAGAGATCACCCTATGACATCCCACGCATGACGCCCTACAGCCAAGCGATCACCCTATGACACCCCATGCATGACGCCCTACAGCCAAGAGATCACCCTATGAGTCTGACATCCCATGCATGACTCCCTAAAGCCGAGAGATCACCCTATGACATCCCACGCATGATGCCCTACAGCCGAGAGATCACCCTATGACATCCCACGCATGACGCCCTACAGCCGAGAGATCACCCTATGACATCCCATGCATGACTCCCTACAGCCGAGAGATCACCCTATGACATCCCACACGACGATATGCAATCACCCTATGACATCCCACACGACTCCCTACAGCCGAGCAATCACCCTATGACATCCCACACATGACGCCCTACAGCTGAGAGATCACCCTATGTAAAAAGATGACTGATCTAGCTACAGTCCATATTGTACCCCAGAGCTGCACTCACAATTCTACTGGTTGGAACTGAAAACAGGAGCAGAAAATATACTCAGACAAGTCACAAAAGATGCCGGCTGAACCTTGTGATTTTAGGGGCACCAGCGGACCGCCTAAAGGTAGCTTCATAGATACACAGTGCTCAGTACTCTGGGTTTACACTGCAATCATGAGAAAAAACCCAGGATAGCCATTTTCTACTATGAGGCCCCATACTGCCTCTGTCCCGTACAATGGCCATACAGTCACTTTGGACTCTATCGGCCTGGAAACATTGAATGGCTCAGCAAAGACCACCATGTATTGTGTGAACCCAACCACAGTGTACAGGGGGGAGGCTCTACTTTTCCTCCATAGCAGATTTTAGGGAAAGAAGGGATTGGGCATTTCCAGAAACCCAACCTTTTTGTTCTTGGGAAGAAAAGCAGCTGTAGGTGTCTGGCACTGACTTACTTCTCCCGATGCAGAATGCATGTACGCTCGCGATAAGCGAACCTCCTCGGATATGGTGTTATCCGAACATCGGGTGCTAATAGAGTATCTCAGGAGTGCTCGAAAAATATGTCAGTCCCCACGGCTGTCTGACAGCCGCAACATATGCAGGTGCGGGGACTCGAACATAGTATTGATCACGCTGAAGTCACTCGGTTAGCACCCGAGCATGCTCAGATAACACCTCATCCGAGAATGTTTGCTCATCACTAATGCGAGATCGAACACTACGAGCATCAGTGATGACACAGGCATCTGGTGGCGGCAGGTATCTTAAGATTAGGCCACGTGCACAATACCGGAAACGTGACGACCCCACTCGCCTCCCGATGTGAACAGCGCTGGATTACCCCCAGAGGACATTGTTTACATTTTATACTTTCCAAAACCTGCACTGGAAAACAGATTTACATGATTTATTTTCTTCCCGTCAACATTTGGCTGCACTGTGTGAACTATGCCTGATACATTGCCTAATGAAAAAACTACACAGAGCAAAAAGCAAGCCCTATGTATGACCTGGAGAGAACTCCCGCGTCACTTTTGGTCAAATTCCGGCAGAATTAAGAACGCAGCTCTGGAGTTTTATATAGGCTGTAGCTGAAGGTTAGCACGCACAGGTAATGAAATATATTTACAAAGCGCCTCAAATATTTATGTCCATGGCTTCAATATGTAAACTATCAGAAGCTGAGAGCAAATACCCTGCGGATAATCCCACTTTCCCATGGAGGGTGGCAGCGCCGCGTCCAGACGCTCAGCACTTTCCCTGTGAAACCCAATCATCCGCCTGCCGCTTCCTCATTCCACCAGGAGGATGCTGACAATTACAGCACCGATGACAAAGGGATTGCCTGAGAAGAAGGAATCCTGCAAACAGGGAGCCCGGGAAGACCCCGGGATCCTTCCCCCCACTCAGTATGTGCAGCAGTTGGCTGAATACCGCAGTGCTGCTGCGTTCCTCTATGCAGAGCTACATGCAGAGCCCCCCGCAGACGTTCCGCCACCGACATGCAGCCTAATAATAAAGGCACCGCATCGCTCAATCATCCAGGAAAACATGGGAAAATCCATTCCTACAGCAGGAGGTTTCCAGGAAGAGCAGGAAACACAAATATCGAGCGGCGGTCGGGAGAGCCATGCTGCACTCACAGCGCCGCTGCCCCCTGATGAATCAGGAGACCACCCAATACACCGTTATTAGGAGGGAGAGCATTAAAATCTAAACTGTACAGGAGATTCCATTACACCGGCCCAAACATAGCAGCGTCGTCCTATTAGTGCTCGCATGGCGCATTAGTAAAAATACAGACAGGCGCATCGGGGGTGGGGGGTGTATTAGGATGGAGGGGTTAATGATTTTACCAGAAGAGAACGGTGCATAGACCCCCACATGGATGTGGCAGGGTCAGATACCAACAAGGGTGCGGGGTACGTGAGGGACAGATACTCATTGCAGAAGTTTCCCATGTGTATTGGGGTCAGGGCTTGGAGCACATTGGTGGTGTAGCCTCCCTATATATTGGGGCCAAATTCTTGCAGGTGTCTATGTTGGGGACAGATGCCATCCATACCCTTGTGGACTCCATGAGGACAGATGCCCTACTGAGGGCCGCTCACTTTATCATGCGGGGTCATGTCCCTCGGAGGACACTGGGGTCAGCCCCCGAGGCCCCCCCCGGATATGTAAGGGTGAAACACTCCTCAGATGTCATGATGCGTAGGCGAGACCCTTTAACACAGATATCTGACCAATTTCTGGTCAATCTGACCAACAGCAACTTAAATCCGTCAGGAAGAATCTGTCCAATCAGAAAGCAGCGTGACGTCAGCCCGTTACAGGGCGGCCAGAACATGAGCGCCGCCTCTGGCCTAAGGAAAATCTGCGGCTGTTACGCACCAATCTGATTGGACAGATATTGTCATCATTCAGGACATAAAACAACTGGAGATACTTTGTCTCCACCACCGAAATATTCGATTCTAGGGGTGAGGACCCTACAAGACGCCATTTTGGGGCACAATAGTAGCGGTGTACACCTGTAGGATCCAATCGCCCCGTTGACTGCGGCGGACCAGCACCTCTATGGTCCACCAGGGCCCAGACCCTGCACACAGGACCAGTACTGGGGTCCCCACAGGGACGGGGGGCAATGTTTACCAATTGGCAGCAGGAAGACCCCAGTGACCAGGCCCCCACAAGACCTGACTCCTGCACCCAGCCTGCCAACACAAGGAAAGCCCACCACACATGCCCAGGACCCCCCACTACAGACGGGTCACAGCTGCCCCAGGCTCCATGCCCCCGGTGCAGAAAGGAGGAAGCCCAGGATGCCGCCTCCGCTCACCTGCCAGCAGCTCCGGGGTATCCCGCCTCCTCCGCGCACCGTCCGCCTCACACAGCGTGCACACCGAGGCCGGGGGCAGCAGCACAGCGACGAGCAGCGCCAGGCACACACCGGGAACCTGCCTCCAAGCCCCGGGAGCCCCATGCTGCTTCCTCCTGCCTGCCGCATGCCAGCTCCACATGACTGCAGCCCGTGTAGCCGCCGCTTGGGTCATCACATCTCGGGCACCGGGAACAACTCCGCTCTCCCCCGCCACACACTCACACCCGCCGCCGCCACCGCGCTCGTACTCCCGGCTTTCGCACACGAACGCGCCCACACACACGTCAGCAGCAGGGGCGGGGACACCGCAGTATGTGGGCGTGGCGTAGAATGCAAATACACGATAGTGGCGACTAAATGAGTGGGCGGGGCTTATGCGAGTGACTGACTGCTTGGCTGAAGGGAGTTGGAGGAGCTGGAGGAAAGGGGCGGGGCTACTGAGGCTACTGGGCGGGGCTCTGGAAGCTGCTAGCCGGAGAGCTCTGTCACTGGCACTGCCTAAGTGGATGGAGAGCGGGACGGCTGACGTGACGCTGCTGCTGCGGTTGAGTGAAGGCAGCGGGAGGAGGCGGAGGTGTGAGAGGAAACATGGGCGGCTCCAGGCTGACACTAAACCCTGGTGACTGACAAGTGCTGGGACTTTACAGAACCCGCCAGCGCTGGGGTAACGGAAAGGTGCCGGGAGCAGCCCGTGCCCTCACCCCACTACCCTCACACCACTGCCCTCACACCACTGCCGGGCACACCACTGCCGCACACCACTGCCCTCACACCACTGCCGGGCACACCACTGCCCTCACACCACAGCCGGGCACACCACTGCCCTCACACCACAGCCGGGCACACCACTGCCCTCACACCACTGCCGGCACACCACTGCCCTCACCCCACTGCCAGGCACACCACTGCCTCACACCACTGCCAGCACACCACTGCCGGGCACACCACTGCCCTCACACCACTGCCCTCACACCACTGCCGGCACACCACTGCCAGGCACACCACTGCCCTCACACCACTGCCAGCACACCACTGCCGGGCACACCACTGCCAGGCACACCACTGCCAGGCACACCAATGCCGGGCACACCACTGTTTGCACACCACTGCCCTCACACCACTGCCAGGCACACCACTGCCAGCACACCACTGCCTCACCACTGCCGGGCACACCACTGCCCTCACACCACTGCCAGGCACACCACTGCCCTCACACCACTGCCCTCACACCACTGCCGGGCATACCACTGCCAGGCACACCAATGCCAGGCACACCAATGCCGGGCACACCACTGTTTGCACACCACTGCCCTCACACCACTGCCAGGCACACCACTGCCAGGCACACCACTGCCCTCACACCACTGCCGGGCACACCACTGCCAGGCACACCACTGCCGGGCACACCACTGCCCTCACACCACTGCCGGGCATACCACTGCCAGGCACACCAATGCGGGGCACACCACTGCCCTCACCCCACTGCCAGGCACACCACTGCCCTCACACCACTGCCAGGCACACCACTGTTTGCACACCACTGCCCTCACACCACTGCCCTCACACCACTGCCCTCACACTACTGCCAGGCACACCACTGCCGGGCACACCACTGCCAGGCACACCACTGCCCTCACATCACTGCCAGGCACACCACTGCCCTCACACCACTGCCGGGCACACCACTGCCCCACTCCACTGCCAGGCACACCAATGCGGGGTACACCACTGTTTGCACACCACTTCCCTCACACCACTGCCTCACCACTGCAGCACACCATTGCCGGGCACACCTCTGCCCTCACACCACTGCCGGGCACACCACTGCCAGGCACACCACTTCCCTCACCCCACTGCCAGGCACACCAATGCGGGGCACACCACTTCCCTCACCCCACTGCCAGGCACACCAATGCGGGGCACACCACTGCCCTCACACCACTGCCAGCACACCACTGCCCTCACACCACTGCCAGGCACACCACTGCCGGGCACACCACTGCCCTCACACCACTGCCGGGCACACCACTGCCCTCACCCACTGCCGGGCACACCACTGCCAGGCACACCAATGCGGGGTACACCACTGTTTGCACACTACTGCCGGGCACACCACTGCCCACACCACTGCCGGGCACACCACTGCCGGGCACACCACTGCCCTCACACCACTGCCGGGCACACCACTGCCCTCACCCCACTGCCGGGCACACCACTGCCAGGCACACCAATGCGGGGTACACCACTGTTTGCACACTACTGCCGGGCACACCACTGCCCTCACACCACTGCCGGGCACACCACTGCCCTCACACCACTGCCGGGCACACCACTGCCCTCACCCCACTGCCAGGCACACCACTGCCGGGCATACCACTGCCCTCACACCACTACCGGGCACACCACTGCCCTCACCCCACTGCCGGGCACACCACTGCGCTCACCCCACTGCCGGGCACACCACTGTCCTCACACCACTGCCTCACACCCACACTGCCACTGCCAGCACCAGTGCCCTCACCCCACTGCCGGGCACACCACTGTCCTCACACTGCCGCGCACACCACTGCCGGGCACACCACTGCCCTCACACCACTGCCGGGCAACACCACTGCCTCACACCACTGCCGCTACACCACTGCCGGCACACCACTGCCCTCACACCACTGCCGGGCACACCACTGCCCTCACACCACTGCCGGGCACACCACTGCCCTCACACCACTGCCGGGCACACCACTGCCCTCACACCTCTGCCGGGCACACCACACTGCGCTCACCCACTGCCGGGCACACCACTGTCCTCACACCACTGCCGGGCACACCACTGCGGCCACCACTGCCGGGCACACCACTGCCCTCACACCACTGCCGGGCACACCACTGCGGGCACACCACTGCCTCACCCACTGCCAGGCACACCAGTGCCCTCACCCACTGCCGGGCACACCACTGTCCTCACACTGCCGCGCACACCACTGCCCGCACACCACTCCCGGGCACACCACTGCCCTCACACCACTGCCCTCACACCTCTGCCGGGCACACCACTGCCCTCACCCACTGCCGGTCACACCACTGCCCTCACACCACTGCGTCACACCACTGCCCTCACACCACTGCCCTCACACTTGCGGGCACCACTGCCTCACACCTCTGCCGGGCACACCACTGCCTCACACCTCTGCGGCACCCACTGCCGGGCACACCAGGCAGAAGCTGGATTCTTATTATTCGTCCAGTTTCTTATTCGGCAATTTTTTATTTTCTGTTTTTTTATAGGTTTAATAACAAAAAAATAACCATGACAATAATAACACACAATGCGGTGATGTGCCCTGATGGGAATACAAAAACTATAAAACTGGCACAAAAATGGGCAAAGTGGGCACCGAAGGGCGTTACTGAAAGGGTTAAATGACTTTGGGCCACTGATGTCACACTGCAGACATATAGACCAGGGGCCCCACATCACACCCTGGACCCTCCAGCCTGGCCCAAATGGGGTCTGGGCATCAGAACTGGCATCAAAGTGGGCAGACAGCAGATTTTCACAGATCTGAATAAGTAGCTGGTGTTTTAAGGGGTTAAATAACTTTGGGCCACTGATGTCACACCGAATAAGAAGCCAACTTCAGCATCTTGGCAGTCAGTGCCTAGCTATGGAAACCGGTCACAGCGCCCCTCATTCCAGCACAGTCACAGTACCCCCATATCAGTGAAAGTCACAGTGACCCTCATTCCAGCATAGTCACAGTACCCCCATATCAGTGCCAGTCACAGTGCCCCTCATTCCAGCACAGTCACAGGACCCTCACATCGGTGCCAGTCACAACGCCCCTCATTCCAGCATAGTCACAGTACCCCCACAACAGTGCCAGTCACAGTGCCCTCATTCCAGCATAGCCACAGTACCTCCACATTGGTGCCAGTCACAGTGCCCCTCATTCCAGCATAGTCACAGGACCCTCACATCGGTGCCAGTCACAACGCCCCTCATTCCAGCATAGTCACAGTACCCCCCACATCAGTGCCAGTCACAGTGCCCTCATTCCAGCATAGTCACAGTACCTTCACATCGGTGCCTGTCACAGTGCCCTCATTCCAGCATAGTCACAGTACCTCCACATCAGTGCCAGTCACAGTGCCCCACATTGCAGCATAGTCACAGTACCTCCACATCAGTGCCAGTCACAGTGCCCTCATTCCAGCATAGTCACAGTACCTCCACATCAGTGCCAGTCACAGTGCCCTCATTCCAGCATAGTCACAGTACCTCCACATCCGTGCCAGTCACAGTGCCCTCATTCCAGCATAGTCACAGTACCTCCATATCAGTGCCAGTCACAGTGACCCTCATTCCAGCATAGCCACAGTACCCCCACATCAGTGCCAGTCACAGTGCCCTCATTCCAGTATAGTCACAGTACCTCCACATCAGTGCCCTCATTCCAGCATAGTCACAGTACCTCCACATCAGTTCCAGTCACAGTGCCCCTCATTCCAGCACAGTGACAGTGCTCCACATTGGTGCCAGTCACAGTGCCCTCATTCCAGCATGATCACAGTACTCCTCATTCCAAGACAATCACAGGACCCTCACATCAGTGCCAGTCACAACGCCCCTCATTCCAGCATAGTCACAGTACCCCCACATCAGTGCCAGTCACAGTGCCCTCATTCCAGCATAGCCACAGTAACTACACATCGGTGCCAGTCACAGTGCCCCTCATTCCAGCATAGTCACAGTACCTCCACATCTGTGCCAGTCACAGGACCCTCACATCGGTGCCAGTCACAACGCCCCTCATTCCAGCATAGCCACAGTACTTCCACATCGGTGCCAGTCACAGTGCCCCTCATTCCAGCATAGTCACAGTACCTCCTCATCATTCTCCCACTTGCGATTAAATCTTATGAGTGCAATCCAATTCATACCAATTTAATCCTATGTATCTGTTCTCAATGGCGTTTTTTCCTGCCCCGATCGGATTGCACACACACATACAAGTCTGCGAGTGCGTGTGAAACATTCACCCGAGTGCAGTGCGATTCCCGCGGACACCGTCAACAGAGGAGATGGAGAGATTAATTTCTCAGTCTCCTTCACAGCTGTACTGCGATCCTCTCATGTGAGAGGATTGGAGCACAGAGCACTGACACTCGGGTCACACTCAGAAGAGCAGGAGCCAAGTGTCCAGGTACGGCCTGGGGCTGAAATTCAGCCCTGGCATTTGAAATCACACAGGCCCATGCTGTCCCCGTCCCCAAGCACCAGATGGGATATATTATTATTACTACTCTGGATCGAGGAAAGCAAGATTTATTGCAAGACTAATATTTCTAATGATACCCGTGGTCTGCTGGGGTAAGTGACTTTGTGCTCCGTCAAAACTCTTAACAGTATGGGTGTCTTGAGAGCACTGATTCTGTTAACAACGTGGCATTTGCCAGATGGCCAGTCCGGCCCTGCAAGTGTCATTAGCATATCACATCAGATGTGATACGCTGGTGTTACTCCGGCATTAGTCTATGCACCAAACCTAGGACGGCAAAGGTAGTAATTACTACTGCACTAAGCAACTGAGCAAGACTGGGCAAAGGAAGCTCCAACAAAACAAAAAGAATGTGATACCTCTGGGCTAATGCAAGAATGTGACCTAATTGAATGGAATCTACTAATTGATGTCCAGAGTGACTTCATTAATTCATGTCTAGCCTGGGGTTACTGCTGAATGAAGAGGTGAAGTTCTGAGAAATAATTGGGATAAAAGAACATAGGTAAATATATGATATGTGACAGGCCTATATATAAAGCTGTGTTTCTTAGGGTACTGTTGTGAATGTGTTAGAAATGAATTCTGAGCAGAAGCTCCCTCTGGTGGTTACAAACAGTACTGAACCATTCAATGAGGTTTGGCAATCAGGAGTTACAGACTGGTCTTATATAAGGGAGGTTCCCTCCCATCATGGTTGCCGGTGATCAATTGTTCTTGTCTCAACTGTGGTTCCTGGTTCACTTGGAAGCTTGCTGAGTCTTGCCTGCATCTTCTGCTATCAGATAAGATATTTTCTGCTTTTATTTTTGTGCTTGCTTTTTGCATTGTTCCCTGCACTTCTGTGGAGGTCAGTCAGGTCCCCTCCGGGGGCTTGTGCTCCTCTCACTTTATCTGAGCCACTGTTATTTGTTCATTTGCCTTTTCCAGTTTTTTCAGTGGCTGCGGCTTAGTTTTCTGACACCAGAGAACTAATTTAGGTGGTAGAGGTCGTGTGATCTCAGGTGTTTTTGCAATTAGTAGAGTTGGTATTTTTTAGGGTTTTTTGGATTGCAGTAAGTGTCCTTCCTATCCTTTTCTGTCCAGGTAGATTGGGCCCTAACGTTTGCTCATACTATTTTCTGTCTGTGTCTGTATTTCCTCTTGTCTAACCGCCATTACATGTTTAGGGGCTTCCTATGTTCTTTGGGGATCTGCTCCGGGGCAGATAGCTTTCCTCTTTCTATCTTTAGGTGTAGTTAACCTCTCAGGCTGTGACGAGGCCAATAACACAAAAAGACACTGACAGCACTCACTGAATCGGGACGCTCGCTCCAACCAAGGAACCTTCTTGGAGAAATCCAGCAGTCAAAGACAAAAAGGCTGTGACGAGGCGTCTAGGACCAACGTAGGAACGCTCCACGGCTGCCTTTAGTTGTGGTGGTTAGTCAGGGTACTGCAATCCAGTAGATTCCAACCTCTCTGGTGTATTGCCGTTTTTGCCTGCTTTCCTCAGCTACCAAATCATAACAGGGTACACATAAAACTCTATTTGCTGGGAAGCAATCTGATTATCCAGAGTAGTGTATTCCAGAGAACTGGTGCAGCATGTGAAGTCTTGGAGACATATTATGTGTAAAGAAGATAGCATCCATGCATGATTCATTTCCCTCCCTCTGGCAGGGACGCCGACATGCTCATCGCCATGGCGGCTCGGCAGCGTCTCCGGCCTCGGTTCCAGCAGTGGCTTCCGGGTTCCAGGGCCTGTGCACAGTTCTCCCGGCAAAGCTCTTGGGACACTTTTCCCCGTTTCTTACAGGGGCAGCACGCGCACTCCGGAAATGTTACTAGCCTATAGCTGGGAGGCATTAGGTATTTAAGGCATTCTCCCCTGTAGGGAAGTGCCTGAACAACTTCAGTAGTTATTGTGCCTACAACCTACCAGTCCATTGTTAAGTCCCTGTTCCTTAACCTGTTCTTCATTTCTGTATCAGTGCCTGTACAGTGATCCTGAACCTGTTTTGTCTGAGCCTGCCATACCATCCAAACCTAAACCCTGTCCGTCTGAACCAGTCATTGTGTCTGAACTGGAACCCAATCTGTCTGAACCAGTAGTTCTGTCCAAACCTTTACTCGATCTATCAGAACCAGCTCCAGTATCCATACGACCTGTGATCCTGTCCTGCCTGATGCTCCATGTCCGTACCAGCATCCCTGATTTCTGGGGTCAGCTGTTGCAGTACCGGGGACTGTCCTGGAGTGGTACCTGGCGGCTACCTGCAGCTCAAGCTCACCATCAGATGCTCTAGTGAAGACCAGGTTGCCACTTAGTTACGCCCCTCCAGGGTAAGCTCGGTCCGTGGCACAGTGGGTCCACACCCACCAGAGTAACCGTTTGCTCAGGCCATGGACCCCGCTGACCCCAATCCCCCTTCACGTCTAAGTTATTTTGGGAGATGACGCGCCAAAGTAATCAGCAGGATCAAATCCTGTCCTACTTATGGTCTGTGAACACCTGATTAGTCTGTAGGAGAGGCTACTATGGGCAAGAGTAATTCCTCTCTACCGTTGACCCTGACCGTATCCGTGTCATTTGGAGTTGCCCGGTTTATTGAGATGGCCTACCTAGATTCCAGTTCATCTGGAAACTTTATGCAACAAGCCGTGGTAGATCGATACCAGATTCTCATCTGACATCTTCAGAGTCCTTTGATGCTGTCATCTGTCAATGGAGGGCACTATCTGAAGTCATTCATTTTGTTACTGAGCAGGTGGAGTTCGGGTAGGAATTCTGCATACGGAGAAGATCTCCTTATATGTGATGTCTGGCCTGTCACATCCCCTTCTCATGGGCCAGCCGTGGCTATGAATTCACAAGCCTAGTCTAGAATGGAGATGCAGTGAGGTGCTTGGCTGGAGACAGTCTTGCCACAAAAGGTAAAATATAAAAAATATAGCGTGGCACTGCTGTGTGTGGTGCACAAGTAGGAGCCCAACCACAAATGAATGAAGAAATAAACTTGGCACTCAACTTATAGGCAAATGAGAAGAAATTTATTGCAGTCATAAAACAACGTTTCGGTCATCAACGGACCTTTTTCAAAGCACTGCAATGAATATACAGAGATACATACATCATATAATCGATATACTATGAGTGTAAATGCATAAATGAGTAAATTACATCATATGAGTATAAACAAATGAAAAAGCCCAATAAATGAGGCTGGTGAAAAAGTTGCAAAATAAAGAATGAAAATAAAGAATATAATAAAGGAAAAGAAAGGGAAAAATCCTACCCGACTGCTTTGAGGATACTCTCAAATAGATGACACTAGAGTCATATGGGAGCTATAGAGATGTCCTGTAGAGACGTTTTACTGCACCAAATAAAACCAGAAAATAAATAAGAATATGGTGGGTTGGTATATGAGGTACTATAACCTGAATTTAATAAGGATAACATACCTTATAGTAATGGGATGACACCTGGGAGTATATATATTGTATTTAGTGAAAATTTCTACCTATTGAGTGAAGCATATGTATTAGACAGAATAATGATAGATAATGTCTATTTATAATAGCCAAATTGACACTCCGTGTCAACCGTTGAAACTAGGGAATATAGATAGACATGCAGATATGTGCAGTGCTTTTCGTGGAGCCAGAGTGTCAGGAATCGAACCCAGTACCTCTTGTCCACCGGCCAGCAGCTCTACCATCTGAGCTATACTGCTGTTCATTGTTAATTATATAGTTCAACATTGTGCACTATTACAGAGTGCTGCTAATGAAAATAATCCCAAAGCAAAAAAGTATTATGGTGTACTTACACAGAAAATGTGGACTATCTTTGGTGATAACAGTTATATACTGTGGTGAAGGAAACCTAGACTTGTGAGACAATGTCCAGACAAAACATGAAAAGTGCACTAGTGAAAAATTGGAATAGTATAACTAAAGTGCACTTACTGAAGAAATGCAGTAGATTCATTAAGGACGCAATTTATACACACTGCAGTAGTAAATTGTAAGTATATAAATGAAAGTCCATCACAGTAAAACGTTATCAAGTGGTGGTGACAAAAGGTAGTGCACTTACTCAGACAATTGTGGTATAGTCCTTGAGGTGAGCAAACACTGTGGTAACAATGAAATATTCAAATAAGGTGAGGTCCCATATTCGTTATGACCGCTATGGTGTGCGGTGCCCAAGGTGCTTTCTTACCAGAAGTGGTGAGGAGTAAGGTGGCGTCTCATGCCAACGCGGTGTCCACCGCTTGTTGGTGAGTGAGAATGCCGTGTGTATCGCCATTTATGGCTGAGGGGCGGGACTAAGCGTCCAGGTCACAGAGGAAGTCAGAGACAGGAAGTGGGCGGCTTTGTTGTGTTCCACTGATGTGACTATGTGTTCCAGCGGCCATTTTGGGGCCGGCTTAGGGCGGTAACTATGAAGATGCCGTGGGCAGCATGAAAAAAGAGGAACGCTTTGCTGGTTCTGAAATCACAGTCTGGTAATATAATGGTATTGTTATAATAGCAGTCGAGTAGGAAGCAGAGAGGATGAAGGAGAATCCAGAGTAGGACGAGGAACGTTTTCAACTATCGGTTCAATAGAGTCGACTCTGGAAAGAGAATACAGGCATTATAATCTGTAATGTGGTAATACATAGTAAAACAATGGACATAAAATATAATGTTAAGGGCTAGTTCATAAATTATTAACAGGCGATGTGTCGATACTACCTAATGGAAATGAGTGTAGTGGGACACTAAATGAATGATTGAAGGTCATAGTCTCTATTTAGACCTCTTGGAGCAAGAGTTTGTAGCTTGTGTATCCAAAAGGATTCTCTCTTTTTGAGATGCTTAATACGATCACCCCCACGTCTTTGTAGTGCTACTAGTTCAATAATTTGAAATCTTAGTTGTGCTATACAATGTCCCGTAGTGATGAAATGATACGGAACTGGTAGTAGCATATTTATTGCATCTTATTGTGGATTTGTGCTTGGAGATCCGATCCTTAATGGGTTGAGTGGTTTCTCCCACATAAAGTAAGCCACATGGGCATTTAATAAGGTAAATGGCATATGAAGAATTACAAGTGGAGTAATCTTTGATGTAATATTTTTTACCTGAATGTGGGTGAAAGAAACTATCCCCTTTGAGGACGTTGTTGCACTGATTACAGTGCAGACAGGGATATGTTCCCATTCTAGGTCTGGAGAGGAATCTCTGTGAAGAGGCTTGTGGCTGCATATTTAAGTCAGCTTTAATCAGTGAATCACGAATATTATGCGGACGTTTATAGCACGGCAGAAAAGGATGCGAAACTCTTCTACGTTGGGATGTGCTGTTTGGAGTATATTCCAATGTTTGCGTATTGAATGGTGCAGAATGTGAACATATGGATGATATGCGTGTACCAAAGGTATACGGTTAGTTGCCGATTTACGAGTATTTAGTGGGGGATTTTGGGCTTCTGTTAGTAAGGTGGGGGATAACCCCTTTCTTTGATTTTTTTATACATTTCATTGATTCTGATTGCGCTCTGAGTGGGATCAGAAACAATCCTACGGACTCTTTGGAAGTGGGATCGCTCTCTTAGTTGTGAGAGGATGGAGACTACCGTAGTGTAAGATACTGTTGCGATCCGTTGGCTTCCTGTAAAGGTCCGTAGATAGTGTGCCACTACTATTTTTGATGACCATGGTGTCTAGGAAACTGACTTGATCTCGACTATGGGTAATAGTGAATGTCAGTTCTGGCCAAGCTGAATTGAGTATATTGAAGAAGTCCAATAGTGTATCTTCAGTACCAGTCCAAATGCAAAAGATGTCATCAATAAAGCGTTTCCAAATTATACAGTATTGTTTAAATGTGGAGTTAGGGTAAATCACCTCTTCCTCAAAGGCCGCCATGTAGCTATTTGCATAAGGCGGGGCTACGTTCGAGCCCATTGCGGTCCCTTTCGTCTGTAGATAGAATGTGTCTCCAAACATAAAAAAGTTTTTAGTAAGGACTATAGTTAGTAATTGTGTACACAGATCTATAATTTCAGGAGACTTGTCAGATGAGTGAAGGAGATGTCTTGTACAGGATATGCCCTTCTGGTGAGGGATGGAAGTGTGTAGGTCTTTGACATCTAATGACACAAGAATGGCATTGGCTGGTACTGTGCCTAGATTAGTAATCGTCTGTAAAAAATGTCCCGTATCGAGAAGATAAGATGGTGCCTTCCTTGTCAACGGTGTAAGAATTTTCTCCAGGAAAATAGATAGTGGCGATAGTAGGGACTCAGTAGAGGCCACTATCGGTCTCCCTGGGGGGTTCTCCAGGTTTTTATGGATCTTGGGTAGGATATAAAACACAGGAGTTATCGGATTTCTGGTGGTGAGAAACTCCTGTGTTTTTGAATCGATGATACCCAAGCTCACATAATGTGTCAAAGTTTGATCAATAAGTGATTTGTATTCACTAGTAGGATTCGTAGTTAATTTGACGTATGTATTTTCATTACTCAACTGTCGAGTGACTTCAGTGACATAGGCTGTTTTGTCCATTACAACGATGGCACCACCTTTGTCAGCAGGTTTAATTATGATGTTATCATCCTGTCTAAGGGTTTGTAGTGCCTGAAAATCTATTGGTGAGAGGTTAGATGGGTAATGGAGTTTACCTGTATCCATGTCGTGTCTTAGTTTCAAGAAAGCTGTATTAATGAAATTAATAAAGGTTTCAACAGCACGTGAGTTGTGTGGGGGTCGGAATGTGCTCTTATTCCTTAGACCAAAATCTGACACTGAAATCATACATTTGGGTGTAATATTAGTTGGTAATGATAATTCAGGAGCCGTTGCAAAATGGGCCGATAATCTTAATCGGCGGTAGAATCGATGGAGATCCATGTCCATGGTGAAAGTGTCAAATTTATAAGAGGGACAGAATGAGAGTCCCTTCTGTAGCAGGTTATATTCAGCGATACTGAGGGTGCGTGATGATATATTCACTACCAAAGGGTAATTACCTGTGAGCGTGTGGTTCGAGTGAAGTCCATATCTCTTCTGTCCGCGCCCTCTGCGGGTCCTCTTCTTCTTTGTCGCCGTCTTTGACCTAAAAAACGACTAGGTCTGGTTTGGAAATCACGTCTATCGGATTCAGAACCTGAAGTGGAAGGATCGTTAGAAGAGTGAAAGTCAGTTCTTGTGTTAAACTGCCTAGAACCGGATTTGCTCAACCATTGGTAAACCCTATTGTTGTCGTATTCTTCAGTGTCTCTTCGGAACTTCAATCTTTTTCTGTTTTCAGTGTCGCGTTTATGCTGTTCAATGTTATTCTTAATACGTTCTTTCATACTGGTTAATTGTTCAGTCGTACCTGCAGTTGATAACTGGGTTTCAATGTTGGTGATTCTGTCCTTGGTCACAGCTATTGCTCTGTCAGGATTTGAACCTGTGAACCATGGCTTGCTGGTCTGTTCCTTTGCTGTGGAGCTATTTTGGAACTTGAATAACTTCAGCCTGAAACCATATGAACTTCGTCTGGGATAGAGATCATCACCTGCCCTGCTGATTGTTCCCTCCCTAATTGAGACTGATTGGATAGAGATCATCACCTGCCCTGCTGATTGTTCTCGCCCTGATTAAGACTGATTGGACCTGCTATATATACCTGGCCCTGGGCAGCTTCCTGTTGCTGAGTATATTGTGGTGCTCAGTCTAAAGGGTATGCCACACTGAACAATATCGCTAACGGGATCGCTAAAAAACGTCACTATTTAGCGATCCCGTTAGCGATATTGTTCAGTGCGGCAGCTTCCAGCGACGAGCTTCCTGCTGTGATCTCGCTCGTCGCTGGAATCGTTCCGGACCCTATTTTCTCGTCGGCGCTCCCGCTGGGTAAGTATCTTATCGCTGTGTGGCACCTTTTCTTAGCGATTTAGCGGTACTTTTGTACCGCTAAAGTCGTTAAGAAGATCGCTAACGGCGATAGCGTCGTTAACTATATCGCTAAATGTGGCCGCATTTAGCGATATAGAAACAATCCCGCTAGCGATCGCATTAGTATGCGTCGTTATCGTGATCGCTAGCGGGATTGTTTAGTGTGGCAGTACCTTAACTGAGTGAAGCATTATCTGAGCTCCTGATCTGGAGGGTGTTCCTGTATCTTGTGGAAACCCTGCTGTTCCTACCTCCAACTCTATTCACCTAAACGGACTTGGTGCTTGTGTGTGATCTCGGCCGGCCCGTGCCCGGGCAGGCTCCGGCATCTGCCAACATAGTGAACCACCACCGCCATATACGGCACTTCCAGAAGTCCTTCCTTGGTCCGCTCACCTGCACACTCCTGCTCCGGCCACTGACTTCCAGTCCTGTATCGCCAGTAACGTGACAGAATACTCAGCCTCTCAAAAATGGAGGCCGCTGGAGCAGAAACTTTGGAAACACGTGTCAGAAAACTGCAGGGTGCAATGTCCAGTTTGCACACCGAACAGGTGAATGGAAAAGCACGGATGGACGCATTTATTGCACAAAGCGATCATAATGTCCAGAACCACCAACAAGCTATCCAAGATCTGCAGAATGCAGTACAAGTGTTGACTGCTCGAATTACCCAGCAAGAAGGACAAGCTTCCGCCTCAGCGTCTGCCACGCCCCCCAAGCTACCACCTTTTCGTTTTGGCGGTGATCGAGATAAATTCCGTGGATTTTTGAATCAATGTTGCTAATCAGTTTCCGACTGATAGGTCAAAGGTGCTATGCATCATTATGCTGTTAACCCACAAAGCGATCGCTTGGGCTAATCCTCTGATTGAGACTCGGGACGCACGTTTAGACAATCTGAACGAGTTTATTCGAGCGATGCAGCAGATGTTTGATGACCCAAACCGTGCAGCTACTGCTGAATCAACGTTGCTGGCATTACGACAAGGCAAACGCCCCGTCGCAGAGTATGCTACGGAGTATAGGAGGTGGGCCATTGACACTGAATGGAATAATGCAGCAAAAGTATCTTTCTTTAAAAGAGGACTTTCTAGTGCAGTAAAGGACGAACTTGCCCGTGGAGAGACCCCTTCGGATCTGGATGATTTCATCAAGCATTGCATCCGGGTTGACACCCGTCTGTCTGAACGACGACAAGAGAAGTGGACCTCCATGAATCGTTCAACTAACTCTTATAACTCCTCCCTGCCATCGGTCACTAAAGAAGTGCCTAGCCGGAATGTCCGAGATACAGAACTAGAGCCAATGCAAGTGGATGCGATCCAGAAATGAGCGAGTGCAGAACGAAGAGAACAGAGATTTAAAGAGAATCTATGTCTGTACTGCGGGGAAGCAGGACATTTTCTTATTAACTGTCCAAGTCGTCCCACAAACCGTTCAAGAAAAATGGTGGCGGCTATAATGGATCCTGATTCTTCCGACGAGGAGTCTTTCACCTCAGAGACTGATTATGCTAAAGATGAGATCCAGTCCATATCATCCATAGTTCCACCTACCAGGAAGGAGAGCCGTGAATCCCACTATTTTGTAACTATCAAACTGAAGGTTAACTCCCAGTGGATCACTGCATCAGCCATGATCGACTCTGGGGCCAGCGGGATGTTCATGGATTCTGCATTTGCTCAAAATCATGGCATAGATATGCAGAAAAGACGATCACCTATTGTGATGGAGACGGTAGATGGATCTCCACTGAATTCGGGGCCAGTGGATCATGAGACAGGACCTTTGGAGATCTATATTGAGCCGCAGCATCGTGAGATGTTGACATTCCTAATTATTTCTTCTCCACATTTTCCCATAATTTTAGGTTTGCCCTGGTTGCAGAAGCACAATCCTATCATCGATTGGGAGATGAAAAAGATCAGTTTCCCCGAAAAGGAAGTTCAGACAGAGGTTCCAAGCGAATCCACATTAGAAGCAGTTCAGAATCCAGAATTGCCTCAGCTACCAGCGGTGTATGAAGATTTCTTGGATGTCTGTGACAAGAAGGGAGCGGATACACTTCCCCCGCATCGACCATACGACTGCCCAATAGATCTACTCCCGGGGGCGGCTATACCGTTTGGAACTATCTACCCTTTAGCGGGTCCTGAACTGAAGGCTCTTAAAGAATTTATTGATGAAAACCTAAGCAAAAAATTTATTCGTCCATCATCCTCGCCCGCTGGAGCCCCTATATTCTTTGTCAAGAAGAAGGATGGAACATTACGCCCAGTAGTGGACTACAGGGAGCTTAATAAAGTCACGGTAAAAAAACGTTATCCTCTACCGTTGATCTCGGAACTCCTAGAAAGAGTACAAAGTGCGAAGATCTTCACTAAGTTAGATTTACGAGGGGCATACAATTTAGTACGTATAAAGCCTGGAGATGAATGGAAAACGGCCTTTCGTACCCGATACGGACACTTTGAAAGTCTAGTGATGCCCTTCGGACTCGCTAATGCTCCAGCTACCTTCCAGCACCTGGCAAATGATATTTTCCGAGACCTGTTGGATCAGTTCATGGTCGTTTATCTAGATGACATCCTGATCTTTTCAAACTCTATGGAGGAACATCAGACACACGTAAGACAAGTGCTACAACGGTTAAGGGAGAATTCATTATATATTAAATTAGAAAAATGTGAATTCCATCGAGAAGAGATTCAGTTCTTGGGATACGTCATTTCATCTCAAGGACTATGGATGGATGCTAAGAAAACGCAAGCTATCACCGAGTGGCCTATCCCTAAAAATGTGAAAGAAGTTCAGCGTTTTGTGGGGTTCGCCAACTTTTACAGACGCTTTATTAAGAATTTTTCAGAAATCGTGCTACCTATCACGCAATTAACAAAAAAAGGAGCAAGATTCATCTGGACACCCCAAGCGCAAGAAGCGTTCTCTCGTTTAAAAACTAAATTCACAACGGCTCCCATATTACGCCATCCTGACCCTGAATTGGCTTTTATCATCGAGGTGGATGCTTCAGACTGTGCGGTCGGCGCTATCCTTCTCAGAGGACAGGGGAAAAGAAGTTGCTGCATCCATGTGCATTTTTCTCACAACGTGTGTCTGTAGCCGAGAAGAACTATGACGTGGGAAATAAAGAATTGCTCGCCATCATATCAGCATTCAAAGAGTGGAGACATCATCTCCAAGGGGCTGCACAACAAATTTTGGTGTTGACCGATCATCGCAATCTAGAGTTTATCAGGTCTGCAAAATGCCTCTCTCCTCGGCAGACTCGTTGGAGTCTGTTTCTGAATCAATTCAATTTTGTGATTTCATATCGACCAGGCTCCCGTAACAAGAAAGCAGACGCATTATCCAGAATGTTTTCAAGCGAAACTAATCTTATAACAACACCCAAACCCATTGTGGCAGATACTAAGATCTTGGGAGTAATACATGATGGAGATTTGCTGGAAGATTTGAAGGCAGCATACGAAACAGACTCGTTTCTATCACGTCCATCAGGGGACGTGCATCTGTTTTTTAAAAATCAAGTATGGACTGATGGTCGACGACTATATGTACCAGAAGCAGCTCGGTTAAGAGTCCTACAACTAGTGCACGATTCTAAAATTGCAGGACACAAAGGAACACAGAAAACGCAGGCGTTTTTATCACTTTTCTTTTGGTGGCCGAACTTTCAAGAAGACGTGAAGAAGTATGTTAATTCCTGTGACATCTGTGCCAGATATAAGACTCCACGTGCATCCCCTATGGGACTATTGCAGCCTCTCGCCATCCCAACACGACCATGGGGATCAATTTCAATGGACTTTATTGTAGATCTACCAGAGTCCAAGGGAAAGACATCCATTCTGGTAGTAGTGGATCGACTTACAAAAGCAGCGCATTTCATCCCGTGTTCAGGTCTACCTTCAGCAAAAGATACAGCTGATCTGATAATTTGCAATGTTTTTCGCCTCCACGGAGTGCCGGATGAAGTAGTTTCAGATCGAGGTGTGCAATTTACATCTAAATTTTGGCGCAGTTTATGCTCAGCACTAGACATCAAAGTACGATTGTCAACCGCTTACCATCCGCAATCTAACGGCCAGACAGAACGTACAAATCAGACGCTGGAGCAGTATCTTCGTTGTTATATTTGCCATCTGCAAGACGACTGGGTGGATCTGCTGCCATTTGCGGAATTTTCATATAATAATTCACAGAATGCCTCTACGAAACAGACGCCATTTTTTGCAAATCTGGGATATCACCCAAACATCCTTCCCAAAAATCCTGTGGCACCATTAATACCAGCAGTCGCAGAAAGAATCTCTCTGCTACAGCAAAATCTGAATGTTCTGAAAGACACTCTAAAGGAAGCTCAGGAGAAATATAAAAAAGCGGCCGACAGGTATCGGAGACCCACACCCACGTTTAGGATTGGAGATCGAGTGTGGTTATCCACTAAGAATTTGAAATTGAAGATTCCTTCTCCTAAATTAGGACAAAAATTTGTGGGACCATACAAAATCAGTAAGATTGTGAGTCCATTGGCCGTACGTTTACAGCTACCAACATCAATGAAGATTCATCCTGTGTTTCATGTGTCGTTGTTGAAAGCCGCCACAGCCAATCCATTTCCAGAACGATCCCCTTCGCCTCCCGATGCAATTGAAGTGGACGGACAGGAGCAGTTTGTGGTGGAAAAGATCTTGGATTCCCGAATACACAGAAATCGTTTGCAATATTTAATCAAATGGCAGGGCTACAACACGGAGGAAAATTCATGGGAACCAGTAAGCAACATCAATGCTGCTCGTTTGATTAGACAATTTCACCAGCGGTATCCTGCAAAACCTGGACAAGTTGCGTCCAGAGGCCGCCGTTAAGAGGGGAGTATTGTCAGGATTTGAACCTGTGAACCATGGCTTGCTGGTCTGTTCCTTTGCTGTGGAGCTATTTCGGAACTTGAATAACTTCAGCCTGAAACCATATGAACTTCGTCTGGGATAGAGATCATCACCTGCCCTGCTGATTGTTCCCTCCCTGATTGAGACTGATTGGATAGAGATCATCACCTGCCCTGCTGATTGTTCTCGCCCTGATTAAGACTGATTGGACCTGCTATATATACCTGGCCCTGGGCAGCTTCCTGTTGCTGAGTATATTGTGGTGCTCAGTCTAAAGGTACTGCCACACTAAACAATCCCGCTAGCGATCACGATAACGACGCATACTAATGCGATCGCTAGCGGGATTGTTTCTATATCGCTAATGTGCGGCCACATTTAGCGATATAGTTAACGACGCTATCGCCGTTAGCGATCTTCTTAACGACTTTAGCGGTACAAAAGTACCGCTAAATCGCTAAGAAAAGGTGCCACACTAGCGATATATACTTACCCAGCGGGAGCGCCGATGAGAAAATAGGGTCCGGAATGATTCCAGCGACGAGCGAGATCACAGCAGGAAGCTCGTCGCTGGCAGATGCCGCACTGAACAACATCGCTAACGGGATCGCTAAATAGTGAGTTTTTTAGCGATCCCGTTAGCGATATTGTTCAGTGTGGCATACCCTTAACTGAGTGAAGCATTATCTGAGCTCCTGATCTGGAGGGTGTTTTGCTGACATCTTCCTGTCTCTTGTGGAAACCCTGCTGTTCCTACCTCCAACTCTATTCACCTAAACGGACTTGGTGCTTTTGTGTGATCTCGGCCGGCCCGTGCCCGGGCGGGCTCCGGCATCTGCCAACATAGTGAACCACCACCGCCATATACGGCACTTCCAGAAGTCCTTCCTTGGTCCGCTCACCTGCACACTCCTGCTCCGGCCACTGACTTCCAGTCCTGTATCGCCAGTAACGTGACATGCTCCTTGAAGATGTTCGACGGTTAAGGTCATAATGTCAAGTGAGCATTTGTTCAGGATCTGCTCGAACTTCGTGCAATACTCTGTCGAATCACTGAATAAGGTTGGACGAAGGGAGACACGCAAACCCAGAGGAATCATGTTGACTTGAAGGTATTCAGATAAAGTGGCGTAATGTAGTTCGTAGTTAACCTGGTGCCGTAGTTCACGTTCCAGGTCCCTCCCTCTGGCTTCTCGTGGAGGCATCTTGAGAAAATCGCTAGAAAGATGCAACTTAGACAAGATATTACTTCTTTCATCAGTATTGTATGAAAAGACATTGGAGGTCATGATGACAGCGTGCTCACGAAAGGGTGCAGAACTATAAAAAATATAGCGTGGCACTGCTGTGTGTGGTGCACAAGTAGGAGCCCAACCACAAATGAATGAAGAAATAAACTTGGCACTCAACTTATAGGCAAATGAGAAGAAATTTATTGCAGTCATAAAACAACGTTTCGGTCATCAACGGACCTTTTTCAAAGCACTGCAATGAATATACAGAGATACATCATATAATCGATATACTATGAGTGTAAATGCATAAATGAGTAAATTTCATCATATGAGTATAAACAAATGAAAAAGCCCAATAAATGAGGCTGGTGAAAAAGTTGCAAAATAAAGAATGAAAATAAAGAATATAATAAAGGAAAAGAAAGGGAAAAATCCTACCCGACTGCTTTGAGGATACTCTCAAATAGATGACACTAGAGTCATATGGGAGCTATAGAGATGTCCTGTAGAGACGTTTTACTGCACCAAATAAAACCAGAAAATAAATAAGAATATGGTGGGTTGGTATATGAGGTACTATAACCTGAATTTAATAAGGATAACATACCTTATAGTAATGGGATGACACCTGGGAGTATATATATTGTATTTAGTGAAAATTTCTACCTATTGAGTGAAGCATATGTATTAGACAGAATAATGATAGATAATGTCTATTTATAATAGCCAAATTGACACTCCGTGTCAACCGTTGAAACTAGGGAATATAGTTAGACATGCAGATATGTGCAGTGCTTTTCGTGGAGCCAGAGTGTCAGGAATCGAACCCAGTACCTCTTGTCCACCACCACTTGATAATGTTTTACTGTGATGGACTTTCATTTACAGGTCCTTCTCAAAAAATTAGCATATAGTGCTAAATTTCATTATTTTCCATAATCTAATGATTACAATTAAACTTTCATATATTTTAGATTCATTACACAACAACTGAAATTTGTCAGGTTTTTTATTGTTTTAATACTGATGATTTTGGCATACAACTCCTGATAACCCAAAAAACCTGTCTCAAAAAATTAGCATATCAATAAAAGGTTCTCTAAACGACCTATTACCCTAATCTTCTGAATCAACTAATTAACTCTAAACACATGCAAAAGATTCCTGAGGCTTTTAAAAACTCCCTGCCTGGTTCATTACTCAAAACCCCCATCATGGGTAAGACTAGCGACCTGACTGATGTCAAGAAGGCCATCATTGACACCCTCAAGCAAGAGGGTAAGACCCAGAAAGAAATTTCTCAACAAATAGGCTGTTCCCAGAGTGCTGTATCAAGGCACCTCAATGGGAAGTCTGTTGGAAGGAAACAATGTGGCAGAAAACGCTGTACAACGAGAAGAGGTGACCGGACCCTGAGAAAGATTGTGGAGAAGGACCAATTCCAGACCTTGGGGGACCTGAGGAAGCAGTGGACTGAGTCTGGTGTAGAAACATCCAGAGCCACCGTGCACAGGCGTGTGCAGGAAATGGGCTACAGGTGCCGCATTCCCCAGGTAAAGCCACTTTTGAACCATAAACAGCGGCAGAAGCGCCTGACCTGGGCTACAGAGAAGCAGCACTGGACTGTTGCTAAGTGGTCCCAAGTACTTTTTTCTGCTGAAAGCAAATTTTGCATGTCATTCGGAAATCAAGGTGCCAGAGTCTGGAGGAAGACTGGGGAGAAGGAAATGCCAAAATGCCTGAAGTCCAGTGTCAAGTACCCACAGTCAGTGATGGTGTGGGTTGCCATGTCAGCTGCTGGTGTTGGTCCACTGTGTTTCATCAAGGGCAGGGTCAATGCAGCTAGCTATCAGGAGATTTTGGAGCACTTCATGCTTCCATCGGCTGAAATGCTTTATGGAGATGAAGATTTCATTTTTCAGCACGACCTGGCACCTGCTCACAGTGCCAAAACCACTGGTAAATGGTTTACTGACCATGGTATTACTGTGCTCAATTGGCCTGCCAACTCTCCTGACCTGAACCCCATAGAGAATCTGTGGGATATTGTGAAGAGAAAGTTGAGAGACGCAAGACCCAACACTCTGGATGAGCTTAAGGCCGCTATCGAAGCATCCTGGGCCTCCATAACACCTCAGCAGTGTCACAGGCTGATTGCCTCCATGCCACGCCACATTGAAGCAGTCATTTCTGCAAAAGGATCCCCGACCAAGTATTGAGTGCATAACTGAACATTATTATTTGATGGTTTTTTTGTTTGTTTTTAAAAAACACTTTTATTTTATTGGACGGTTTGAAATATGTTAATTTTTTGAGACAGGTTTTTTGGGTTATCAGAGTTGTATGCCAAAATCATCAGTATTAAAACAATAAAAGACCTGACAAATTTCAGTTGGTGTGTAATGAATCTAAAATATATGAAAGTTTAATTGTAATCATTACATTATGGAAAATAATGAAATTTAGCACTATATGCTAATTTTTTGAGAAGGACCTGTATATACTTACAATTTACTACTGCAGTGTGTATAAATTGCGTCCTTAATGAATCTACTGCATTTCTTCAGTAAGTGCACTTTAGTTATACTATTCCAATTTTTCACTAGTGCACTTTTCATGTTTTGTCTGGACATTGTCTCACAAGTCTAGGTTTCCTTCACCACAGTATATAACTGTTATCACCAAAGATAGTCCACATTTTCTGTGTAAGTACACCATAATACTTTTTTGCTTT